>VXBN01006332.1:60766-84008 GCA_013397395.1 Sinosuthora webbiana | reverse complement strand
GCCCCATCTCAGCCCCATCTCAGCCCCATTCCAGCCCCACCTCAGCCCCATTTCAGGGCCCAGAGGGGCAGCTCCTCCCCTGCTCCAGGACAGCTCCAGGAGGACACCCCTGCCCGGCCACCCCGAGGGACAGGACGTCCCCCCCAGCCCCTGCCCGGCCGGGGGGCGGCTCTGGGGACAAACCCCCAAGGAGCCAGCCCTGGGGACAGCAGTGGGGACCCCGTGGGGTGGCCGGGAAGGGGCTGTGGTGCCTTGAGAGGCTTCGGAGAGCAGCTGAAATGCCAAAACAATCATCAGTGACCGTAGCACCCGACACAAGTCGCTTGGTCTCGTTTCTGTTCGTTCCTGTCGTGTCCGTGCCCCCTCCCTGCCCCTGCCTCACCCCCTCACAAACCTGTGTTCGTTTTTGGGGTTGTTTTTTTTTTTTTTTTCGTTGTTTTTTTTTTTTTTTTTTTTTTATGATTTCTGTTAATATCTTGAACTGTAAATGTTGTTTAGTTATGACCATGGCAGACTGCTTTGGGCGATGTTTCTTTACAATGCATACTAATATATTATGGTTATTATATATGAATATATTTAATGACACGTGGAAAAGTTGTGGATTTTCTTATTGTTTTTTCCGAGTTGTTTCTTTTTTTTTTTTCCCCTTTTTTTTGGTTTTTTTTTGGTCCCCTTTTGTTTGTTTGTTTGTTCCTTAGATTGGCTGTAATTGACCCAAAGGAGCTTGTAACTGTTCAGCACCCCCTTGGTAGAACTAAAGTCAGAAACCAGTTGAATAAACTCTCGTAAACTGTAAAAATCTCCAGGAATTTCTGCTTTTTTTTTTTTTCTGCTCAGTGAGCCTGTGGGACCAGGAGATGACGGTGTCCCCTGCACCCCCTGGGTCTGTCACTGTCCCCTTGGCAGGGCTGAGGTGGCACAGCTGGTTCTGACGGGCAGTGCCAGCCCTGTCCAGCCCAGCACCCTCAGGCAGTGGCCTTGGGGACAGCGGGGTCACCGTGGGTGGGTGGCATGGGGGGTCCCCACCACCCCTGAGGGCTCAGCTGTGCCCAGGACCAGCGGGGCCGAGCCCAGGCAAGAGCTGGTGGCACCCACGGCATGGAGAGCTGGAGCTGGGGGTGGGGGGAAACTGAGGCAGCAAAACACTTCCAGGGACAAAAATCCAGGCAAAAGGATCCCCAAGGGCTGGGGGTCAGCCCAGCTGACCTGAGCCTTCAGCAGCACCGGGGATTTACGAATCCAAAAACATCCTGGGGGGAGGAAATGTCAGATGTTTATTGCAGAGACAAATGTGGCAGCCCTCTGCTCCGGGGGCAAATGGGCTCCCCAGAGTGCAGGTGGCCACTTGTGCAGAGGTGGCCCTGGAAGGACGGGGACGAGCCTTTTCCCACGGAGGGCCGGGCCTGGGGTGGTTTTCCAGGCGGTTGGGAGAGGAGCCCTCCACACCCCGAGCTCACACCAGGAATCAGGGAATGGGAGAATGCCCAGCAGCCACCCAGGGTGATCCCTGTTCCCGTGCAGGAGGTGGGGGTTTCTCCCAGGGCACTGGGACACCCTGGAGCCCAGCCCAGAGCTGCCCCCAGCGCTGGGATTCCGGATGAAACCACGGCTGGAAGCAGCTGAGCACGTCGTGCAGGGGAGAAACGGAGGAGGTGGCAGGGGACGACAAGCCTGGGATGTCTCTGGGCACATTCCAGGAAGATCTTTGCCTGGAGGAGCCACTCCAGGTCGGCTGCTCAGAGCCAAACCCCCTCGTATTTTAACCTTCCTCTTTCTTTAGTGGGGCAGGGAGACAGAAGAGCTTCCCTGCACAGGGCAGAGCGCTGCCAAAGCCGCCGCTTTTAATGGAATTCCTCAGCCACAGACACGTTAAATGTTACCTAAAGGGCAAGGCTGGGAACCTCTTTGTTGGCCAGCACAAGGAGCAAATCCTGGTGTTTCCACCCTTCCCAGGCAGCCACAGGAAAAATGTGCTGGAGGATCCCGTGGGTCAGAGGGTGCCTCCGAAAGCCGCGGTCAGAACAAAGTCCCTGTGGAAGGCTGATCAGGATGAGTTCCACGTCCATCCTGCCTGGCCTGGGAATTCAAACAAAGCCCCCATTCCCTCCAGAACTGACAGTTTTAATTAGAAGCCCAGGCTTTAATTAGGAGCCCAGGCCCGTGGTGTCATCTGAACAAACCCCCTGTTGCTCCCCTGCTGTCACTGAAGACCCACGGGGCTGCTCCAGGGCTGGGGGTGGAATCCTGCTCCAGGCTGAGGCTGCTGCTGAGGAGCAGCTCCAGGAGCATCCCCAGGCTCACCCCCTCCTCAGAGCTGCAGGGATGCACAGACCTGACACTCCTCTCCAAAGCCTTTCCTTGTTCCCAGTTAAAGCTCCATTTCTAACCCGACATCAGCGAGGAGCTCATCAACCCCCTGCAGTGTCCCCTGAAAACCAGAGGACACCAAAGCCCTGCCCTCCTCTGGCAGCCACAGCTGAAGCATCTCTCCAGGAGAACTGAGCAGGCACAGCCTGGGCTGGCCTCGCAAAGGCTTCAAGGGTTTTCTCCTGCAGAGCACAGGGAACACTCCAGAGCAGCTCCAGCCTCTCCTCCAGCTCTGAGTGCTGAGGACGGGCTGGGCACGGGCACAGAGCTGAGGCTGGATGGATCTCTGGGCCTTTCTCCCCACCAAGCTCCTCTCTGCCCTCCCCAGGAGCACACAGCCAGGGAAAGGCTCTCTGGGTCCAGGGGACACCTCCCACAGGTGAAGAAGAGAAGCTGTGGATCCCTGGGAGTGTTCAAGGTCAGACTGGACAGGGCTTGGAGCAGCCTGGGCCCGGGGGAGGTGTCCCTGCCCAGGGCAGGGGGGCACTGGATGGGATTTAAACTCCTTCCCACCCAAACCATTCTGGGATTCTGTGTATTCCATGTGTCCATGGGGCGCTCAGGAGCTCCCTGCCTCTGCTTCCTGCAAAACTCCATCTTCTCCCACGGCTCCCATCCTCATCCCCCAGCCCTCCCTGGACAGGGCCCGAGCTCCAGCCAACACCTGCACCCTGCAAGGACACAGCTCAGGTGACCTGCAGCCAGCAAACCCTTAACAAGGGGGACAGTGCCCAGTCCCGGTCTGGGGAAACTGAGCCAGGACAGAAAAATGGATTTGTGTCAGTCAGGAGGGGACAGAGCACCAGGACAGCCTGGACACACCCCCAGAGCAGAGCTGGGTGTGCCCTGTGGGCAGAGAGAAATGACTGCCAGAGCTGGAGACACCACCAGGGCAGCTGAGGGCCAGCCCTTGCACATGTCACAGACCTGTCACCTCACACACAAAGTCTGACAGAAATTGCTCATTTCCTTCTCCAGACCAGCTCTTAGGACGTGGCCAAATAAAGGACTTGGATGAATCCTTCACAGACAACACAAGGCAGTAGGAGACAATAAAAACCCCAGGCAGAGAAACTGTATATAAATGGATCAGCTTTAATCAGTATTTATTGCTTGCTCTATTAATCCTGAAATCAAACTGGCATGTGTAACAAAATAATTATTCTCCTTGGCCAGAAGCAAACATTTAATACTTTTTGCATTAGTTTGGAGCTGGGCAATCCTTCCCCTCAGCTGCAGAAGGGCGTGAGGAGCTGTCAAAGGAAGAGCCAGAGCTCAGGGAGGACGTGGATGCTGCTGCAGCTCCCGAGGCCAGGCTGGCAGAGCCCCCGGGGCAGCACACGGGGACACAGCTCTCCACTCCCACAGGCTGGGCTGAGTCCTGCTGCTGGTTAACTCCCATCCCTGCAGGTCAGTGACTCACCAATAACCATCCCTGCAGATCAATCACCCACCAATATCCCTGCAGATCAATCACCCACCAATAACCATCCCTGCAGATCAATAATCACCCACCAATAACCATCCCTGCAGATCAATCACCCACCAATAACCCTGCAGATCAATCACCCACCAATAACTATTCCTGCAGATCAATCACCCACCAATGACCATCCCCGCAGATCAATAATCACCCACCAATAACCCTGCAGATCAATCACCCACCAATGCCTCCCCCCAAGGACCAGTCACCAGCAATTCCGTGCAGCCCACGGGGTCCTGCAGGGCTGTCACCTCCCATCCTGTGAGAATCCAGCTGCAGTCACCCCCCAGGATTATTCCCTGGAACCCAGGGAGCCTTTTCTCCCCGAAGGAGGGGTCCCAAGGCAGGGGAATGCTGTTCTCCACTCCTGGATTTCGCTGCTGGAAGCCTCGGGGATGTCTGAGCTCAGGGAGGTGGGCAGGGCAGCAGCACCAGCGTGTCCCCAGATGCAGATGCAGGAGAGGTGGGTCCATCCCACAGCTGCCTGAGTGCCAGAGGAAGGTGGGAGGGGTGGGATGAATCCTCTTTTCCCACTGAAACCCTCCAGGTCCCACGGAGCCCCTCAGTGTGCCCCAAGGAGAGCGGATGTCTGGCCTGTTGTGCTGCTGTGGGGTTTATTCCCAGCTGTGGAGTGTGTTCCCAAGGATGGAGCTCATTCCCTGCCCTCAGCAGGGCCCTCCCCGGAGCCCTGGAGCTCCCCTGGAGCAGCTGCCCCGGCGGGGTCGGGGTTACCCCGTGGGCCAGAGCGCGACCACGGCGATGGCGACGAGCAGCAGCACGATCACCACCAGCATCCCTGCAGGAGACAAACCAGGTTAGCCTGCTGTCCTCAGTGTATTTCTGGGATTAAATCCCTGCAGGAGACAAACCAGGTTAGCCTGCTGCCCTCAGTGCTCCTCTGGGATTAAATCCCTGCAGGAGACAAACCAGGGTTAGCCTGCTGCCCTCAGTGCTCCTCTGGGATTAAATCCTTCCTCCTCCCAGCTGGGAAGGATTCCCCCTGCTCCCCCCTGCCCCTCGTGACCATGGACCCAAAGCCCACAGTGGCAGAGCTGCTCCTTCTCTTCCTGACCCTTCAAATGAAGATTTTCCACCTGAACATCTGCCGTGGAAACGTCAAGGGTTGTGTTTAACCCCCAGCCAGGCCAGCTGATCTTTGCTGGGATCCCTCTGTCCCGTCCCTCTGGGGCAGAGGATTACTCAGGAGGAAATCCAGACTGCACCAGGGGATTGTTCCAGCACAAAGCCCTCCTGCCTTCAGCCAGAACTCGGTGCAGGGCTGGGCTGTCAGGCCTGTACCTGCCCTGGGGAAACAGGGATCACCCAGCTCTGGAGGGAACCCCACAGTGCCCTGCCCGTGGCCCCATCCTGCCCCAAACCCACGGGATCCCTGCAGAAGTTACTGACACACGAGACCTCACAAAATGAGATCCCCTCCCTTCGTAACTCCCCGTTTCTCGGGGGAACCCTCCCCTTTCCCTCCCGTCTTTCAGAGGAAAGGAGGAAATGTTTTAGTGAGAACATCCTGGACCCACCTCCCAAACCAGCCCCAATACCCAAACCCCTCCCCCAGCTGGATCACTGTGCTGGGCACTGGCATCACACCCCTGGGCATCCCCTGGGCCAACATCATCTTTTAATTGGGAGGCTTTTATTTGTGCCCAGTATCTGCTCCGTGCCCGAGCTGAGGGAGCACAGAGGGTTCCAGGAGTGGAAAACCTGTCCCTCCCTCTGCTCTGCTCACTCAGGACCATTACTCAACCACTCACAGTATTTACAAGTCCAGCTCATGGCAATTAAAAAAGGATGTATTGAAATAAACTCCTCTTTCCAAGCTGGAAAAGGATATTAGACACTGCTTTTTGTAAATAGTGTCATGTTTTCTGGGCAGAAACTTCCTCTGCCAGGGGGCCAGGATTTTTTTTTTTTTTCCAGGGAAATAAGAGTTGCCACCAACAGTATTTTTTTTCTCTTGTGCTCAGCTGAAACCATTTGTGATCCCATCCATCCATCCCTTGTCCCCAGTCCCTCTCCAGCTCTCCTGGAGCCCCTTTGGGATCTGGAAGGGGCTCTGAGCTCTCCCTGGAGCTTTTCCTCTCCAGACTCACCAGCCACGACTTTCTCACCCTTTCAGTCTCCTATTTTTTTACACCTCAGTATACATTTTGGGGTTTTCAGCAGAGCCAGAAGCAAACAATTTGCCTAAAGAGGGAAGCAGTAAGATCTGATAAAGCTGCCACATTCCCACTCTCTGTTGTGTTTTGCACTGGAGGGAGAAGTTTTAGGGGGTGCAAATCCTTCTCACGGTTTCAGCTTGACAGAGTTTATGGACTCCAGCAATTAAGGGACAACCGAGCTCGGGCTGCTTGGAAAATACTCCAGAGGTGTGAATTAGTAACGATACGGAGGGGAGTTAATGGGCTGGAATTGTTCTTTGACGAGTCCCAAGGAAAACCCCACTTAAAGCCCCAATTATTCCCCAGCAGGAAGAGGGAAAGGAGAGGGGCTAATAAAGGATTGCTATGGGGCAGTGCCGAGTGAGGGGACTGCAGGGCACGGCCAGGGCAGCGAGAGAGGGGACAGCAGGGTGAAACAAACCCCCTCTCACTCCTGGAAAGGGACTGGCACTGAAAACCTGCAGCCAAAGAGGTCAGGGGCTGTCCTGGTCCCAGCAGAGCCGCTGAGCCCGGGGACACCAGAGCAGCAGGAACCATCTCAGGGCACCTCTGGTGCACAAATGTCACACACACCTCTCCCCCCTGCCCCACACAAGAGCAGATTAGAAGGATCTGAGGGTTTAAACCCGGGGGTTCCACGTGCTCTGCCCACAGAAGCCGTGGGGAGGATCTGACGGGAATTCTGCATTCTGAGGTCCCCGCCTGCTTTGCCTTTTTTTTGCTCAAATGCTGCGAAATATAAATATTCCCCCTTGACAAGCAAGCCTCAAAGGGGAGTTCAGGAATCAAAGCCATTCCTAAAGTCAACAGGAGTCGGGAGAGAACAAAGAAAAGATTCTCGTGCGAAGGGAAAACGGTGCCAGGAATACAAATCCAGGCTGCATCTCCCAGGGAAAGGTGGGGAGCAGAAATCTCCGTGCAGCCACAGAGCAAATAACGAAGGCAGGCAGGAGCAAATGCCACGCTCCTGGAGCTGCCTCTGCCGAAGGCTCTGGGGCCGTGCTCCAGCTGCTGATCCAGCTGCTGATCCAGCTGCTGGTCCCGGCAGGAATGCAGGGAGCACATTCCCAGCCTGCAGAGTTCCAGGGCATGTTCCCTGGCAGGATGGGGGTCCCCCTGGCCCTCACAGGGTGTGACTGCTGAGCTCAGCTGCTCCTCTGCCCATGCCCAGGCCCTGCCTCAGGGGGCTCAGTGCTCACCAAACCTTTTTTCCAAGCAAAGATCCCATCGTCAGGTACCAAAGAAAAGGTTAAATGACGTGGAATTTGGGTTAGCGTTGCTCTGTGGGCTGTCTCAGCTGCTCTGTCCAGCCCTGAGAGCAGAGCACCTGGGGCAGCCCGAGCCCCCAGGCTGTTCCCCCTCCCCAGGATCTGCCAGCTCCGAGGGTTTGGGGTTCCTCATGGACACCCCTCCCCGGGTTCACCCCCCAGCCACCAACCTTCCATCCTGGGCTCACACAGGAAAGCAAAACCTCCAGGTCCAAACCCACCTGGAGGGCAGCCAGGAGAGGGCTGTCCACCCCAGCTGGCACCTCAGTGACCAGGGCAGATGGTGATGTCCTCTCCCCAGAGGGAGCAGCTCTGCTCGGGACAGGTTTGACCAACGTGATCCCACCCATCATCCCCAAAGCCAGCCCAGCTGGAGCCTTGGGAAGGGGCTGTGGTGAGCTGGGTGCTTCTGAGGGCTCAGCACTGGGGATGTCCAGAGAGCAAACACAGCCACGTGGTGGGTGCCTCCTGGGGACTGAGGGAAATCCTGATTTCAGCCCATTAAAAACAATAAATTCTAAGGAATGTGCGTGTGTGCGTGGCCAAGTCCTCTGCCCTGGCTTCAGAAGCTGCAAGGTCACATCCAAGTCCATTTCAACCAACTGGCATCTGGCAAATCCCACCCCAAAAATGAGATGTGCCCCTGGCAGTGCCCTGGCTCTGTGCCTGCAGAGGAGGCAGCCCTGGAACAAGCCCTGAGCATCCCCCTGCACCCTGTCAGTGAGTATTTCTGGGAACAGCAGCTGTCCTGGGGGTTTTCCCTGCCTCTCCTGCTGATTTCAGTGGAGTGCCATTCCCAGCTTCAGCACTGGTGTCTTTTATAGATGATAAAATCACAATAAACACCGTGCTCGGGCTTTAAAGAGCCTGTAGAGCATCACATTATCTGGAAAAAAGCAGCTTGGTTCAGGCCAAGGCAGCTTTATTCCCACAGAACTGTCTATCCAGAAGTTTATGAATAACTCTTCTTTTATAAGGGCCACGGAGCAGTAACTTATAAACCCATAATTGTTGTTTTATGGGGCAGCAGAGAGGCAGGGCAGGGATGGGAGCTGCAGCAAGGGCCTGGCTGCTTTCCTCCACGGCTTCTATTTAATATCACAGTTTTAAGGCACCCAAATTTGATCTGCTGTTTCAGTAAGTTAATTTTCAGCCCGTGTTGCCAGACACCTGGCAGAAACCCTGCCCAATCCCCTTGCCAGCCCCGCTTTTGGAGGCAGCAGAGAACCAGCTCGGGGCTGGCTCTGGACCCTCTGCACATACCTCAAGCACTACTTTCACATGGCAAGCACCCCAAGAAATCCATCTTGCTGTCCTTTACGTTCCCTAAAAAAGAGCCAAAACACTTTCTCCCCCAAAAGCCATAAAAAAAAAACCCAAACCCCTTTCCCTGTAACATTTTCCCCGGGCCGGGTATTCAATTTGTGCTGCATTAAGGAGCACTTGGAGCTGAAATCCCAGGCTATTAAGCTGGCCTGTGTGTAAATACAGCCCCGAATCCTCCACCTGCAGCTCTGAGCCCACCTCTCTGGAGGTTTCCCTTTATTAGTTTTGTGACAGCCAAACGTTTTCTGGGCGAGAGGGGCCGGGGAAAAAAATCGCTCCTTCCCCGCCCGGAGGAACCCGGCCCTTATTGCTTTTGACCTCCCTTTTCAACTGCTCTGCCTGGAGGAATTTAACACCACGATTGTTACCTCGCAGCCCTGACATCAAAATCACTGGCAGGGTCTCAGAGAAATCAAGAGCAGGCTCGGTTATTAAAGGCTCCAAGTGTCCATGTGTTTCATTGGGTCTAGAGGAGGAGGGGGGGAAAAGAAAAAAAAAAAAGACACTCCTCGAAAGAGCTGAGCTCTTGTTGGAAACAACAACTGTTGCATTATTAATTCCTTATTTGGAAGAAAGAAAAGCCCAGGTCGTTCCTGTGCAAGATGAAAAAACCTCTTGGCCTGTGAGTTATTGCACATTTGGAGCTGCTCGTGCGATGCCAGGTCGACCTGAAGAAACAATTTATCTGAGGGGAAGGTGCAGCCTTTTTGTTTATGCACATCAGCTCCTCACTCAAAGCTGTTTCACCCTCTAGAAATCGCGTTTTTGGGGGGTTTGGTCACCTCAGGCTGGAGACAGGATTCCCTGTGGGGAGCACAGAGGAGTTTGGTGCTGGCACAGGCTTTGATCGGGGCGTGGGGATGGCTCAGGTCACGGACAGCAGGGCTGTGGGCAAAAACTGTGTGGATAAAACCCAGCGGGATGAGAAGCATAAACAAAGGTCAGATTAGCCCCAGAAGCAGCGTGGAGTGAGTTCATACCCAAACCTTTCAGACTTCAGCGACCAAATAATCCCAAACTTGGGGTCCCACACCCCGTGTGCAGCCTGGCTGAAGGAAGGGAAGTGAGAGAAGTGTTTCCCTTAATCCATTATTGTTATCCTTCAATTTGCTTCTTTTTTCATCTCTTTTCCAAATTCCAGCCACGTGCCAGGTAATGCCCTGAACTGCTTCCAAGCACAGCTGCACCCAAACCCCAAATTCCTTCAGGGAGAGGCACAAACCCACCTCCCCAACAGCCCAGGGCTCTGCTCCCAGCTGCTGCTCACGTTTCAGCTCTCCAGGGGAAGGGCATCCCCGGCCTCTGGGAGGCTCAGCTCCAATGGTTTGAGGTGCCACATCCGACTGTGCTTCCATTAAACAATTCCTGAGCCTCCTGCACTGCCCTGGGAACCACAAGTCAGGAAGGGCAGCCCAAAGGCAGGAAAGTTTCCCATGGAAATCGGGAGACTTAAATTATTTTACCTCCTGAGCCACCCAGGAGTGAGGCTGGGAGGCAGGCAAGACTTTTGTTTGGGGCTGCAGACAAGGCAGGGGCACAGCAAGGACTGAACTGTCACAGGTTGTGACTTTCAGAGGAGGCTGTGGGAAAGGGAACGCTCTGAGCTAAATTTGTGTCTCCTCGAAATAGCAGCAGGTAGCAGGGAGAGGACAACGGTGGGGAAGTGGCTCATGCACCTCTGAGACACAGGGACAGAACCAGAGGGCTTCAAAGCCATCCACACCTGAACACCTGAACCATCCACACCTGAACTTCTGCCAAAGTAATAAAATCATTTCCTGGGCTCACCGTCCCATGGAGAGCAGGTGTGAGAGGCAACAGGTGACTCCTCACCCCAAAACCCCAAATCAACCCCAAATCAACCCCAAAGTGGCAACCTCAGCCCCTCTCTGCCTGCTCTGAGGGCTGGGCTGGGGCAGAGCTGTGCACATCACCCAGCAAAGCCCAGACTGGAAATATCCTCATGGTTTTTCCTTTTGTTCTTCTGGAGTGACTTCACAGCCTTTCCCTGCCTGGCCCCACACCATCCCAGACTCTTTCCAGCCCCAAAGGTCATCGGCAGATGTGCTCACTGCATTTCTGTGCACGTGACTCACTTTTCTGCTCCTTTTTTTTTTTTTTTTTAATTAAACGAGCACACAGACATACACACAGAGTTTCCAAGTGTCCCTCCTCCAGACTCTGGGGCATCCTTTCCCTTACATCAGGGACACACCGAGGAGCAGCTGAGGAACACTCAGCATTTCTGAGCAACAAGAGCTCCAGCCTGGAACGGGACCTGAGAAAGTTCCACAGACCTCAACGTGCTCTGAAGGTTTCCCAGGAGAAAGGAAACAAAACAGCTCAAACAAAGGTTCCAAAAATCCCTTATTTCACCTGAGGGTCACTCAGTTCACTCCAGTGAGCCCAACCAAGCCAAAGGTGTCCCCTGAACCCTTCTGCTCTGGAAAAACCAGCAGGGAGGGTGAGAAAGCACAGGTTTGACTGGGATCTCCCCACCAGAATATATCTCCCCATGCCATGAGCAGTGAGAACAGAAGGGTTTGCCATGAACTGTGCCATGAACTGTGCCATGAACCCCCAGGAGCTGTGCTGGGGAGAGCAGCCAGGACAGGGTGTGCAGCACAGCCAGGGAAGGCTCTCCCAGCAAGAACAAAACACTCAGAAAATCCAAGGGTTTCCAGTGGAAAATCCAGCCAGGTGGGACCTTCTGCAGCACCAGCCACAGATCACTGAAGGGATTTCTCACTGCACTCCAGACCTGGGGGAGCCACCAGCCTGAGCCCGGTGAAAACCCAGGGATGGGGCAGTGTCCTGAGGGCTCCCCCAGGTGAAATCCCAGGGATGGGGCAGTGTCCATGGGGCAGTGTCCTGAGGGCTCCTCCCAGGTGAAATCCCAGGGATGGGGCAGTGTCCATGGGGCAGTGTCCTGAGGGCTCCCCCAGGTGAAATCCCAGGGATGGGGCAGTGTCCTGAGGGCTCCTCCAGGTGAAATCCCAGGGATGGGGCAGTGTCCATGGGGCAGTGTCCTGAGGGCTCCTCCAGGTGAAATCCCAGGGATGGGGCAGTGTCCATGGGGCAGTGTCCTGAGGGCTCCTCCCAAACCTGTGTGTCCATGGACGTTCTCCAGCCCAGCTCCCCTGCCCAGCCCGGCTCCCGCAGGGACGCAGAGCCCAGCCCAGCTGGCACAGCTCCAGAGGGTTTTGCTGAAAGGAAGGGTCACAGCCCAGCTCTGCTACCTGCAGCAGGCTGGGGACGGGCAGAAGCTGTGACAGATGATCTCAGCAGGGAGCTGGTGTCCCTGCACCACTTTCTCCAGGAAGAACAAACGGGCAGAGGAGAACAATGGAGTGAAAGGCCGGCTCTGGTGGCCTGGCACAGAAGGGACATCTGCCCACGTCCATCTGCCAGCAGCCCCACGCCCTGGCTGTGTCTGCTGGGGTCACCTCTCTGCCATTGTGGCTGGTGAACTGCCTCACCAGGACACCAGGGCCGGCCAGGGAACACGGTGGGAACGCGGGGAGAAGGAGCAGGCGACCACCAGCCCTGCCTGGATGCAGCACTAAACTGTCCCATCAGGCTCTCAAATGGCTTGGGGAAGGATTATCTTTTGCCTCTGCCTTTGTTTTTCGCTCTGGCAAATCCTGGGGTTGCTCCCTCCCTACTTCCATGGATGAATTACGGCACCAAAATGCTTCTGAGATGCTTCGAGCATCACGTGAAAAAAAATAAATAAATAAACAAGAAATAAAAATAATCCCAGCTCAGTCAAACGAGCGGAACAACAACGGCAACAACCTCCCAAGTGCTGCTGATCCCTCTGAACCTGCAAGGACGACTTCCCCAGCCAGGCACTGACCAGGCAGAGCCTGCAGCACACACAAAAAAGATCACATTGTGCTTGTATCAGTCATGTAAGGTCAGATTAAGTGCTCCTGAAGGCTGGCCCATGTGTCTCCCATTTTGCAAAGTGCCCTGCTCGCCCAGGAGTCGTAGGAGCTGTTGGAAATGGGCTGCTGGCTCCCCAGTGCCCGGGATGAGCGGTCAGGAGGGCTGAGATTTCCATACAAATTGCAAAGCTCCTAAATGGCTTCCTCAGCGCAGGGCCGGGGGTGGAAACGGGAGAATATTGAGTGATTGGTTCCTTATGGCTCCCACATTCTTGAGGCACATTTCTCGCAGTCCCTGGAACGCTCCTGCATTCTTGATTGCAAAATGGCAATAAGTGATTTCCTTTAAAAGCCTGGTCTTTTATTGGAATACTAAAAATACCCCAGCAGCCCCACTGCACTGCACTCCCTCTCTTTCCTGGACAGGCCCCATCAACCCTGATGTATTCTGTTTTGAAGACAGCAATAAACATTTCAGCATGGGCCCTTCAATCCACTTCATAATAGATCCTGCATTTCCAGTGGAGCCCTTCTAGCACCATAAATCATCTTTACACAGACTTAACTATGAGAAACTCCAGCTCAAAACCAACACGGACGTTTCTGTTTTTCTTTGCAGAAATTAAGAATGGGCACAAAACAGTCAAGAATTGAATGTGTGACAAGTTTGAACGTGAAACCACCGTGCTGACCCTGCCAGGCAGGGCTGCTGCAGTGCCACACCGTGCAGTGCTGCTGCAGCCAATCCACTTGACACAAACCCGCCTTGGAGGGGTGAAGTCCAGAAAAAAATTCCCTGCACATCCACTCCATCTGAACAAACAGGGCTCTCAGATCTGCCTGAGCCTCTGGCTGCTGCTGATTTTAAAAGCCACAGATGAAGATTAATGACGCTGCACGCCTGAGCTGCTTCCACACACCCAAGACTCCTTTTGTTTTCCCAGTCCATACGGCCTGGAAGCCCAGACTGTTCTCCCTCTGCTCCTGGTGTCCCTCTCCATCTGCTAGAGGCCTTGGAGGAGAGCTCAGAGCTGGTTCCAGGTACTCAGCCAGGAGGCTCCTGCCTGGCTTTGCCAGCCCCAGCCTTGGAAACCCTTCAGGACACGGAGCTGTGGAGGGATCCCACCCTCTGGATTCCCTGGATGAAACCCAACCAAAGACGTGCCCGTTGTCCCCACAGCCCTGCTGCTCCCAGGGGGCACATCCCGACCCACCAGAGCTGCTTTGGGAAGCCCAGCACAGCAGGGACAAAGTGCTGGAGTGGGGAAAGTGCTCCTCACCCCAAACACAGCCCTGAGGAACGGGAGAGAACCTTGGTGTCTTCCTGGCTGCATCTTTGAGCATCCAGGTGAGACCTCCTTGGTTTTAACATCAACACCACTCTGGACTAAGAGTGTTTGACCCCAGTTTCTGCAGGGGTGTAGCAGCCTGCCCGGAGAACTCCTGACACACACATACAGCTGTTGTTTTGTTGAGAACTGTGTTTTCACAGCTCAAGGAACAATCCTGCTTTTAGAAACTTGCTCAACCTTTGGCAGCGCAGCCTGATCAGCAGAGAAAACTGCAGAAAGCAGCAACCAAACACTCCTTATTAATACCATTTACAGCTGCTAACAGCTACAAGAACCTTCTAAAAATGCCAAGGGAAACAGGGCGGGTGAAACAATGCCTTGCAAACAGCTGAGCCAACGTACACAAGAGCTGTGATAAGGAATTAGGTCTGACTTGCACAATCACTTCAAAAGTTTTTGGAAAATGGAGCCTGAAGAGCAGGAGGCTGATAAAGTAACAGAGTTCAGTAGCAACGTGAAAATGTCATGTCGGTGAAGTAGGGAATTCAATCCTCGCTGAATTCTTGACATCACTTAGATGTTAACAGAAGTTTCTTCTCCAAAAAAAGAAGGCAAGGCATCTCTGAAAGCCCACACACAGATCTCTGACTCCTAAATGCAGAGTACTACACAGAACTATTTTGGCTTTGGACGACTGCATTGTCTCATGTGTCAGGATGACTATTTGAGTTTCTTTTATTTTTTAATTTCAGCCTCGAGCGGAGCCAAACCTGTACAATTTATGCACGTGCAGTGCAAGAGGTCCCCTCTCATTTTGTGTCAAAAAAAGAAAGAAAGAAAGAAGAGAAAGGAGGGGGGGGAAAAGCACAGTATCATTTCATCTCTGTACCTTCCTAAAACCTGAGAAGTTTATAAGCTCTTAACTCCAGTTCCCTGCTTTTGCCTCCCCACAGCAAAAGCAGCTGGAGCTGCCTGGAGCAGCCCGGGGCAGGGGAAGGTGTCCCTGCCCAGCTTTAAGGTCCTTCCCAACCCAAACCACTCCGGGATTCTACATCACATTTTCTTTTTGGAGAACATTTCCCCTTTTTCAGCTCCTTAAGGTTATTCCCAGATACGTGTGGGGGTTGACAGAGAAAAAAGGATAAATATATTTAAGTTAAGGAACAAAAACAAACCTGTGTAAGGATTGGAGCCTGTAATCAAACAAACAACCAGCACAAAAATCCTTGGGAGCCATAAACCGCCTGATTTACTAATTTCTTTTTTTTTTGTTTTGCTGGAGTCTAATCCTATGGCTAAATCTACAGAGCTTTTCCCCTCGTGCTTCCAGGGGGGAGAAGGAAATATATATCACACAAATCTCCCTGGACCGTTTGTCTGAGCGCTGCTCCTGCCCAAACACGGGATGCTCCAGATGCTTTTGCAATCGCTCTGCTTTGATAGAATTACCAGCACCGTCCCTTATTAATCACATTGCCACTACGGGGCCCTCGGGAGCGTTTGCTCATCCCAGGCTTCCCCAAACCCTCCCAGCTTCCTCTTCCTTTATTAAAATGAAGAGGAAACTGGAAGAAGATGACCACAGTGAAAGCAAACCCCTGCTACTACAGAAGAGAAGGGAAAATACGGGGGAGAGAGGGAAAATGAGGGCGGGAGTGTCGCCCTAACTTTGCCTCTTTTCAGAGTTTGCATTTTGTTCTCACGCAGCTTCAAGAAGACAAGGTATATTTTTAGAATTTGTCTTTTTACATATTTCTCCTCTGGGAGGAGAAAGGTGACTGATGGTTGATCTTCACCAACGAGGTCAAAGAGGTGGCAACCTGTGGAGCCAATCTTGTGCCTTCTGGTGATTTTGTATGTAAGAAAATTAAAGATGGAACTTTCCTGCTGACCCTCCTGCTGCCTGCCTCCTTCTTTCGTGCCCCAAAGTGTGACAGGGGATAGAGGGAAAATCACCTTTAACCAGGACTTCTCCTCTATTCCCAGAAGAACCTCCCCCGAACGCTCCTTTCACTCTTTGCCTCCCCGATCGCGGAGCCCTGGCTATTTAAGGCAGCATTAAGATTCAAGGAACACTTTTCCTGGATGTCACCATCGGAGCCGGGATCACTGGAGGAAATTCGGAATTGGCTGGATCCCTGGGCGCCCCGCAATCAATGAGCTTTCTGCAGCCCGCGAAGTGTTCTCAGCGGCAGCTGAAGTGCTCCGCTGGCCGGGGAACAAAGGCCCTGGCACCCCGCGGGACCGAACCCTGCTGAGGTGCAAGGCGTTTCCAAACGCTCCCAATTAACCGAAAGAATCCACAATTAAGGAAGTCGCGAGTGCCCGGGCTGAGGGAAGAAAGGGAATGCTCGGCACAGCGCAGCGCTGCACAGCCCCCGGCACGGGAACAGCGGGGAGCGGGGCCACGAGGAGCTGGGGGTAAAGAGCAAGAGCGTTCCTGCGGGAATCCTGGCCTTCCCCTGCTCCCTGCTCCGGGGCTGGGAGCACCACGGGCATGGAGCTGGCCTGAGCTGACCCCCAGCCCCTGCCAGTCCCCATTGCCAGACCCCATTCTTAGTTCCCACTGCCAGTCCCTATTCCAATCCCCACTGCCAGTTCGCCTGCCTCCTTCCCATTGCCAGCCCCCATTGCCAGTCCCCATTTCCCATTTCCTGTTCCCACTGCCAGTCCCCACTGCCAGTCCCCATTTCCAGCCTCCATTGCCACTCCCCATCTCCCGTTCCCATTGCCAGTCCCTATTTCCCATTCCCATTTCCAGTCCCCATTTCCCATTCCCACTGCCAGTCCCTATTCCAGTCTCCATTGCCAATCTCCATTTCCAGTCCCCATTTCCCATTCCCATTTCCTGTTCCCATTGCCAGTCCCTATTTCCCATTCCCATTTCCAGTCCCCATTTCCCATTCCCATTTCCAGCCCCCATTTCCCATCCCACACCTGAGGACGGGCTCCAAAGCAAAGGGGGATCTGCAGTGCAGAGGAAACGCCGCCCTACGGAATCTTCCCACCCAGCCCACGTGGGCTCTGATGGGGAATATCCCTGTTTATCCCCCAGGTCTGACATTGTTTTGAGGACTCTGCTGTCTGCAAAGCATTAACTCAAACCAAGTGATACAACTCTGCTAAAATTACACTCCCGAGCCAGCTACGTCCTTCTGAGTCACAAAACAAATATGCCTCTCCATGCACTTTTGGAATTGCAACATGGATTTCATTCTGATTTTTCTCCCAGCTCACGGAGAGTTTACATAAATGATTTTTCATGTTTATCTTTCCTCACAAAACCCCCAGGGATCCCTCTGGTGCCGTGCTGACAAAAGCTGGGGGCAGCAGGGAGAGGCCCTGGGCTCCCTGCAGGCAGGACCCTGCAGCCCAGGCAGCCTCCAGCTGTGCCCAGGTGTGCCCCAGCTGGATGCTGTGGTCCCCACTGGGAAGGGGAGGCAGAGCCCTGTGGGATCTGTGCAGGGACTGCAGAGCTGTCCCCCATGGAGAACTCGGCGTGGGCTCTCCAGCCCTGCCCCAGGGACAGGGATGGGGCTGTTCCTGCGGGGCTCTGAGCTCACCTGGGGGCTGTGACCAGCACAGGGGCAGCAGCAGCAGCAGACAGCCCCACATCCATCCCTGCAGGTGGCCAAGGAGCACCCTGGGCTGCTGGGAGGTGTCCCTGCTCACGGCAGGGGGGGACAGGAGGATCCTCAAGGTTCCTTCCCACCCCAAGCAGCCTGTGGCTCCGTGATCTGTGCAATCCAAACCAGAACAATCCAACCAGCTCAGTTTTAAGAAGATGGAGCTGAACCCCAACATCTGCACCCACCTCTGTGGCAGCTGGAGGCCAGAACAGGGGGACAGACAGACTCACAAGAGACTCCGAGCCACCGAGGGGAAAAGTGACACCACGACCCCAGCCTGGTGTCACCCTGCCGGGGCTGGGCGTGAGCCACTCTCCAGTCATGCTAAAAGAATTATTTTAAAAAGGTTTCCTCAATTGCTGCCTCCATCACTTCAAAAGCTCCACGCTGCACACGCAGCGCTACAGCAGGAACAAAAGTCATCTGCAAACGGTTAATGAAATGCATATTAGGTGCAAACCGCTGGGACTGCGGGGAGATGATGCCTGGCAGGGTTTGACTTCCAGCAAGCCACAGAACACGGCAGTAATTTAAATAAAACCTGCACAGTTTATCCAGAGCCTCAGCCTCTCTTTGTGCCTCTGCTCCCATCCAAGCCAGCACAGGCTGTCCACGTATCACAGAGCCCATCTCCAAGCAGGAATTTCACTCACAGCCTTTGGCTTCGGGAGCAGGCAAATTAAAAACAGAGATGAAGGGATGCTTCTCCTTTTATGTTTCGCACAAATAAAGTTCGGTGGGAGGGAAGCCTAATAAAATTTTAAAGGCGACACTTCTAATGGAGTATCCTTAATTTCAAAATGAGGAGGTGGATGCAGTCATTAGTTTCTGCTTGCTAGCAGCATTTTTTTAGATTTTTTTTTTGTTATTTCGATATTGTTCACTGTGGTTTTCATGGCTTTGAGGGGAGGTTTCTAGCAGGACCAGCTGCCAAGAACATCTCCCAGTTAGCTGCTTTGGTCATCACTCAGTAGCTGCCATTAACACAGCTTGGATCTGCAAATCCAATAATTCTACAGCTACCAAACATCATCTTCCCTGCAGATTAGTTTTTGGTGGAGAAAAACATCCATTGGAAGGCAAACCGTATTTTTTTTTTTTTTTTTTAAATATTTTAGCTATCAAAACACATGGTGCAGCCTGGAAGAGAGCTGCCCATAAAACAGAGCTGGCTGCTCCTCAGCGAACATGGGAAACCACCAACTCCAGCTGCTGCAATTAACTCCCAGCATCTTCCTCGGAGCCCAGACAATCCCGGGCTACTTGTCATGCAAACAACCTGGGAGCTTCATTCTCCCGGCGAGGCGAGAGGAGGGCTAAATGACTGAGTTAAGTAGATTACCGGGGAAGGAGTCACACTCCGCGGCTTTATGAGATGATTAGACCCTGGGAAATTCACACCCCAAATCCCCCCCGGCCCTGGCAGGGCACATCCACCGCCAGCTCCGGGATCCACCGCAATCGGGAACCTTCCCCGGCACCATTAAATTATTCATTTCCCACTGAACTTCCATCTAGCTGCCTCCCCCCGGCCCGGCCAAAAAAGGAAGGTTACGTTAAAATTTTTACAGGGGAAGAAGTTGCAGCAGCGTTTAGGAAGCCAGCGGGTCACGTTGAAACACCTTTTTTTTTCAGAAAATCATCGTTTTTGGAGTGAGCCGCAGCAGTGCAGACAGGAGCCCTCGTGGGCACCTGGGACTGCTCAGGAGAGCAGCGATTGTCTGCCCTGAGCACACCCCGCACAGCACAGCAGCCCCTGCAAGCCAAAAAGGGGAAATAATCCCATTTGTGGCAGGAGAGGCTGTGCTCCTGCGGCTTTGAGAGCCCAGTCTGGGTCTGGGTGTCCCCGTGGGAGGTGGGTGACACCTCTCTCTGCACCTGACAGAGCCCAGGGACCCGGGGGGGACATTAATCACCTGGAACACCGGGAGCACTGGCAGCAATCCCGACTTTTTGCCAACTCACGGCACCGTGAGGAGCGACAGGTTCTGGCAGAGGCTGTTCCACAGACGGGGCTTTGTCACACTCGGTGTCACAAAAGGCTCCAGCATTATTCAGCAGCCCTCCATTATCTAAAGAATCCCAAACCCCCCCGTTTTCTGGATCTATATAAAGCAAAGGGCGTAACCCCATCACACTGGGGAAGGTGAGCGTGCCGAGAGCTCTCCCTCCCACCCGTGGTATTTTTATCGGAGATGTCTTTAAAAATACCTCTCAAAGAAAGTCTCTTATGCAAGAAGTTAAGACAGCTGAGGACTCCTTGAAGTGCAGTCTAGTTCCATCAAAAGAAACTCCACCACCAGGGATGGTTCCACCCCTGGTACCTCAAAGGATAAATTGCACAAACCCAGTGACCAGCCTGATGAGAGAGGCTCCTCCGCCTGGGAGCTGCGTGGTGGGAGAGCTCTGGAGAGGAAAGTCAAGGCTAAGTTCTCCTGCTGGGAGACTTGAGGTTATTCAGCCTGGAGAAGGCTCCAGGGAGACCTCAGAGCTCCTTCCAGGGCCTAAAGGGGCTCCAAGAGAGCTGGAGAGGGATTTGGGACAAGGGATGGAGGGACAGGGTGGTGGAATGGCTTTAGGATGAAGGAGAATAGGGTTAGATGAGAAATTAGGAACAGATTGTTCCCTGGGAGGGTGGGAGGCCCTGGCACAGGGTGCCCAGAGCAGCTGGACAAGGCTTGGAGCAGCCTGGGACAGTGGGAGGTGTCCCTGGGACAGTGGGAGGTGCCCCTGGGACAGTGGGAGGTGTCCCTGCCATGGCAGGGGGGGCACTGGGTGGGCTCTGAGGTCCCCTTTCCAACCCAAACCCTTCAGTGATTCTCCCAAGACCCAAGAGCAGCAATAACACATTTCCTGGGTCCCTGATCCCCAGGGAAGGCGTGAAGAGCAGACGGGGTCCCCCCAGATCTCAGGGTCCCAGGGGAGCAGCCCACAGGCACTGAGCAGAGCCCAGCCAAGCCCAGGCTCAGCCCAGGCCGGGCTCTGTGTGTCCCGTGCCAAGCCAAGCAGGAAGCAGACGACTGGAACTTGTCCGCTGTAAAACTGCTGCAGTCACATCCCATAAAAATACCTGAGTGCCCACCCACGGACCCCCTTCCCTCCTGGGAGCTGCCACCTCAGCTTCCCGGCCATTTAACACCTAAATACTCCCCAATCCCGGGCCCTCCGATGACTTAACCGTGTCCTTACTGCCAGAACTGGCAGGGGAAAAGATGGGCACTAAAAATCCACTGGCATCACCCTGATCCTCATTCACACGGCAGCAAAGGAGAATCAGGTCTGCTCCTCCTTCCTGGGAAGATGACCTGCAGTGCTCCTCTGGCAGCCAAAAGGCAGCATGGATTGGGTAAGGGGAGCAAGCCTTGGCATCCTGGAATCATGGAATCCAGAATGGTTTGGGTTGGAAGAGACTTTAAAGCTCATTCCCAGCCCTGCCTGGGCAGGAACACCTTCCACCTTCCAGTCCCACACCAAGCCCTGTCCAGCCTGGCCTTGGACACCTCCAGGGATCCAGGGGAGCTCTGGGCTGGGCAAATCCAGTGCCAGAGAGGTCTCAGAGGAGCATCCCAGCTTTTCATCACGGGGCAGGGCTGGCTGATCCCAACTGGAGATACTCCTGACAGTTCCTCTGTTAACCCGACAATTCACACACGAACGTGCTGCGAATGCTCCTCAAAGCACGGGGAGCTCAGGGGAGGACTGAGCTCATCCTGCATTCCTGGGCACAGCTGCATCCAGAGCCAGAGCAAACAGCATCTCCCCAATACCGAAGGTGAGGCAAACAATCAAACCACTTCATGATGGAAGTGGCTCAGAGGGCACAAAAGCAACCGAGGAAATGTTAACAGCGCTGTCACTACCACAAAACCCAGCAAGGCAGAGGCAGTGACACCGAAAGGTGCAGAAATGAAGGAATTCTGATCCCAGCGAGAAGCCTGGAGAGCCTCTTCTCCCGGGCACCCAACACCCAGAGCTGCAGCTAGAACAAAACCAGCTTTAATTTAAATTTAATTTAATTTAAACCTCCGCCCAACTCCCAAGGGAGCCGAGCGTCCTGCCCAAACACAGCGAGACAAACGGAGTGTTCCTGCCTGCAAACACAGAATGCACCATCCACAGGGAGAAATCCCATCAGCTCATCCCAGGGAAGGGGAATGTTCCCGTTCATGGCACTGCCTTGCCCCACGCTGTAAAACACCTGGCATGAATCATTTGGCACTGCTGCTGTTTTTCTACAAGGCCTAAACACGGGGCTTTTCCCCCTCACTTTTGAGCCTTTAATTCAGTATCAAGGTGGGGAATGAGTATTTTTGGGTTTCACTTAAATGCCAGAAAAACATTTGCTGCTTTTTCTAGCGGGAGTGAGTCACTTTGGCTCCGCTAAGGTGCTTTTCCAAAGCTTTTTCAGCAGCACTGTCACCTTGCTAATGCTCTAGAGCTGAACACAAAACGTTGTCTGCCGGGATCCCCCAGACTCTATAAACTCTGCAGCAGAACCAACACATCCAGCCCTGCAGGAGATGGAAACCTCAGAGCTAAATAAAATCTCCAAGCCCAGGGAGAACCATCAAAGCCAGGAATACCTTCACTTCTGGAGAGGTCGTACTTCCCAAACTCCTTGTATCTGGCAGGTTTGGGACAGTTTGGCAAATAATGCCCATGATGTTCAAACTCTACCCCTCATGACACACGTGGTGCCGTGTAAACCACTTGTCCTCCCTCATAGGTAACCAGAAACGAGCAGCCAAGGGGGAAATGGCAGTGAAACTGCAAATTCCCTCTGCCCCTACAGCAGGGCTGACCTGTGACAGTGCCAGCAGTGACCTGTGACAGTGCCAGCAGTGAGCTGTCACAGTGCCAGCCCCATACCAAGGGTGACCTGTGACAGTGCCAGATCCTACACTACTGGTGACCTGTGGCAGTGCCAGCTCCTGCACCAACAGTGACCTGTGGCAGTGCCAGGAATGAGTGACCTGTGGCAGTGCCAGCCCCACAGCAGCAGTGACCTGTGACAGTGCCAGCAGTGACCAGTGGCAGTGCCACCTCCCACACCATCAGTGAGTGACCTGTGACAGTGCCAGTAGTGAGCTGTCACAGTGCCAGCCCCATACCAAGGGTGACCTGTGACAGTGCCAGATCCTACACTACTGGTGACCTGTGGCAGTGCCAGCTCCTGCACCAACAGTGACCTGTGGCAGTGCCAGGAATGAGTGACCTGTGGCAGTGCCAGCCCCACACCGTCAGTGACCTGTCGCAGTGCCAGCCCCACCCCGGCACCGANGACAGTGCCAACCCCACAGCAGCAGTGACCTGTGGCAGTGCCAACTCCCACACCATCAGTGACCTGTGACAGTGCCAGCCCCACACCAGGGGTGACCTGTGGCAGTGCCAGCTCCCTCTCCCTGCCCCGCAGTTTGGCACCACCGTGGCACACCACCCGTGTCCCTGTCCTTGTCCCCGCTCTGCATGGGGGGCCGAGCTCCGCAGGCTCCCAGCCCCTGGGGACAGAGGCTGGGGGCTGGTTAATGCCGTGGCAGGGCAGGCTCCCCCAAACACGGCGCTGCCATCCCGGGGCAGCCCCGTCTGCACTTCAAACGCCGCGGCCCCGCCGGCCCCAGCGGCTGCTGCGGGATTTTCCCGCAGTGAATGGGAACGGCCGGCCCTCCCGGCCCCTCCAGCCTCCCCGCGGTCCCCTCCGCTCTCAGACGTGTCTCCGGGACAGAAAGGAGGGAACAAAGGGGCTGCTTGTGTGTCAGGAGCCCTCGGAGGGGCCGTGTTTCGGTCCACCCTTCTCTCCAAAGCAGGGC
>VXBN01006332.1:1784-59849 GCA_013397395.1 Sinosuthora webbiana | reverse complement strand
CCTATCCCCATCCCCATCCCCATCCCAATCCCATCCCCATCCCATCCCTGCCAGGCTCATTAGGGATGCCCAGCAACACCCCGCAGACAAAGCCACGGCAAACAAAGTGTGGGGAGAAGGGGGGAAGGAGGGGGGGGAGAAGGGGATTTTTTTTTTTTTTCCTCCCTTTTTTTCCCCCAAAGAAAGGAGTGCAGAGGAATTCCTCATTCACTGATCTGTGGAATACATTAATATCCCAAGTGTTGGCACAGCCTCCCGTGCTCGGGGGGAACCAACAATGCGAGCAATGACTCCGAGTCTGGGATCTTCAAATAAACCACCCCTGCTGTCATGGCCACCAGGAAAGAGAATAACAGCAATATTAGCTGACCTTCATTTTGTTGTTTCCCCAGACCTGACTGCTGGACCTCTGTTTGCCTGTTACTAGGATTTCTCGGCTGAAAAATGTGAGCATTTCCTAGACGATAAAGAGGCAGTTTATTAGGTAAATAAACCAGGCCCTAAGCAGCCTCTGCTGCTTGATAATGAGGAGGGAAGGGAAGGCCCAGACCTCCCTGCACCACCTAAAATAACCCCCATCAAGGCCCTCTAACTACCACCACACACATATTTTTCCACAGACAGGTAATGAACAAGAGAAGGTCATCCCAGCCCGGCCAACTTGAGCTCAAAGCTCAAATTTGCTGAGAAAACTACGGGCCATTAAAATCCCTGCAGGCACTGTCTGTGTCCTATAAAACTGTCCCTCCGTGGAAGCAGATAGAGGTTTCAAATCAGTGTATTCTTTCAGGCTCCTGACAAAAGAGAGCATCCAGGGGAAGATGTTTCTAGAGGAGGGCTGGGGACACCCTGCCCCATCCCCTGCTTCCCCGCCGCCCCAGTGACAAACATAATTAATTACCAGGCACACAATGACCCAAGGGTGAGGTGGGAGCCCGCAGCACCCCCCTCAAAAGGCTCCTGCAGACTGGAGCCAAGTTCTCCAGGTTTTCCCGACGCACCTCAGAGATAAATGTAACAACCAGACGGGTTCAGCAAGCGTGGCTTGGAAAAGGGAAGTTCCCACTGGAGCAGAGCTGGTGGAACTGCCTGCCTTGCCAAAAGGGCGATGTTCTGGGGCAGGTTTGGTGAGTATTTAGGAGATAAGTATCACACAGGAGCTATTGTGTGTCACAATCCATCTGGGGCCGGCACAACCTCAATGCAGCCAGTCCCAAGTCACACCCACAGGGCCCAGAACCCTCCAGAATGTCACACCAAAGCCACTGGCACGAGGGGCTCGCCCTGCAGCAGGAACAACCCCCTGCCCTCCCTCTCTGAGGCAGGCAGGCTGCGTATTCCACCCCCAGGCCCACCCTGCTGCAGGAGGGCACTCCTGCCTCTGCAAAACAAGAAATATCTGAGCTCCCCGCCCCTGGTGATTTATAGCCCGGAACTGTGGTGGGATCAGCATCCTCCATGCATCTCAGCAAGCCCCGAGGAGACAACACAACCACTTGTCCCCAGCAGAGTCATCTCTCCCCTGACCACATCCTCCATGCATTGTTGTGTCCCTGCAGCGCCCGGGGCTGGGCAAGCACAATTCCAGATGCTGGACCCTTGCTCTGAGTGCTCAGCCCTGGATTCAGGGCAGCACCACCAGGAGAGGCTGCAAAAGGCTCAGCATTTGGGATTCAGGCAGAGTTTCGGTCTGCAGGAATTACTCCCAAGGTTTTAAGCCAGATGATTTCCCCCCTAATTGAGGTTTTAACGTGGCACGAAATCCCCGGGCCTGAACACCGTCAGTGCTTCAGCTCCAGATCAGGGAGAGCAATTATTTTGTCATTGAGCACATTAGGGAAGAAAAAGGCAGAAGGAGGCAAGTTTGAGCCTCTTTGGTAATGCACAAATTAACACATTTCATCACCGTTTTCAGAAATATAAATTAATGATTTAATTCTGCAACACGTATCCTTGGAAACCGGGCTGTAAGCACTGGGATGGTTCACACAATTCCATTTTTTTTTCCAATATTGAAATACAATTAATTGCTTGTCCTTTTGCAGTGCTGGACAGCCTGGGGGAGCAGGGTGCCCAGGGGCTCATTTTAGCACCACATTTGTAGGATCCCACTACGTGGGCTGAGACAACAGCTGCTCCAAATCTCCTGGTGGGTATGAAGGGGCACTGGTGGGGTTCAGCCTGTTTGAACAGCTGCATATGCAAATGTAATTAAGAAGATCTCTACTGCCTTTTGCTCCCCCCTCAGCCTGTCTCCTGGTGGGGAGGGTTGGCATTTCACTGCTCCAGGCTTCAGCCTCTGCCTGATTGACATCTCACAGCCCAGTCCCAGAAATGCCACTCTCAGGGTGTCCTTCAAATCAGGGCTGGGGACAGTCATGGGGTCACTCTGCAGTCCCCTTGGGGAGCAGCCCCCGGGCTGTGCCCCAGGAAAGGGCTTTATCCCCACCTGGTTTTACACAGCTGGGTTTGCACCACAGCTGCAGTGCAGCCTGCATGGACAGGCTCACCCCTGCCCCTGTCTGCCACCACCCGGGGGTGAATGTTTAGGGAGATGCTCTTGGGTCACCTCAGGTGGAAAAAGGCTCATGAGAAGGGGTTGGGGACAGGGTGGCTGGAGAGTTCCTGGTGGGAAAGGCCCTGGGGGTGCTGTGGCTACAAAGGAGCCCAGAGGTGCCCAGGGGGGCACAAGGCACCTGGGCTGTCCCCCCGTCCCTGTGCTGGCACTGCTGGGACACCTCCACTGCTGGGGCCAGTTCTGTGCCCCTGATGACAGGAAGGACATTGAGGGGCTGGAGAGTGGCCAGGGAAGGGAAGGGATCTGGGAAGGGGCTGGAGAATCCCTGAGGGAGCTGGGGAAGGGGCTGAGCCTGGAGAAAAGGAGCTCAGGGGGAGCTCAGGGCTGCACAAGTCTCTGACAGGAGGGGACAGCCGGGGGGAATTTGGGCTCTGCTCCCAGGGAACAGGGACAGGAGGAGAGGGAACGGCCTCAGGCTGGGCCAGGGGAGGCTCAGGGTGGACAGCAGCAGGAATTTCCCCATGGAAAGGGTGCTCAGGCCTTGGGAGTGCCCAGGGAGGTTTGGATCCCCATCCCTGGAGGTGTCCCAAGAACGTGTGGATGTGGCACCTGGGGACACGGATCAGGGGTGCTGCTGGGTGACAGCTGGGCTGGAGGATCTCAGAGGCCTTTCCCAGCCTAGGTGACCCTGGGATCCCATGATTTTAAATGATCACTGCTTGAATCCACTGAGCTTGGTGGGGGCATGGAAAAGGCTGTGGTGGCTCTGGAGGGTCTCAGTGGCACAGGATGAAATCTCATTAAATGAAATGAGCTGGTTAATGAAGGCAGGACTGATGAATCCAGACCATTCCCTTCAAACTGAGCCTCAGCCAGGACGTGATCCCAAAAACAGGGATCCCTCCAGAAGCAGAGGGGAACTGCAGCCCCCACAAAACCAGCTGTGAGCAACCCCAGGCCTGTCTGAGCACCCCGGGCAGGATGGAGGCTCCAGAGCAAACCAAGACTGATTAAACATGAAACCAAAAAAAGCAAAGAGGGCAGAAAACACGGGGAGTGCACTGAGGGGAAATCAGATCACACAGAGCTACTAACCAGGTTAGCTGGTCAGAGAATGAATTTCCTGATCCTACCCACACAGCCAAGTGCTCCAGCCCCACGTGGGAAAGGCTGAAATGAAAACCTGGGGATTAGCAGGACTGGAGGGGCAGGAAACTGGAGGAAGGGGAAGTGGTGCTGACAGAAGGATCAGGATGGATGGAGGTCACGGGCACAGCTCCTCCAGGAACGGTCAGCAGGGCTGGTCTGATTAAATGCCTTTATTAATGACCTTGGCACAAGAAGAAGTGTGCTAATGAAAGCTGCTGCTGACACAAAGCTGGAAAGCAGCAGCAGCACACAGGAAGGCTGGGACTGGACGGGGGAAAATGGGGAACTGAGGATGAATGGGGGAAGGCTGGAATTCCATGGGATGGGAGAGGAAAGCCACGCTCCCGGGATAAACAACAGCTTTGGCTGAGAGCTGGAAAGAAAATGAACTTGAGTGGAAAATTGTTCAGGAGTGAGGAAGGCCCAGGCAAACAGCTCCAAACCAAAATGACTGAGGCACCAACACTGGCTGGACTTGCAGAATTTCCAGCAGGCAGGGAAGTGCTGGAGCTGCTGGAGCAGCCAGCTCAGAGGGGTCACAAAAACCCAGAACTGTGAGAAGGCTCCAGGGATGCTGCACTCGCTAACTGTGGTTAAACATCCAAAAGGTTTAGGTAGGAAGAAGTGTAAAAAAAAAGAAAAAGACTTGGCAGGAAACAGATTAATTTAGGAGATTCAAAGGTAAAGACACTTGTTCAGCCCTGCAGAACAGAAGCTGGGAGGGCACACTCAGTGATCTCCTGGACACACACTTTTGAGGGGGAAAATAAAAAAAAAGAGGGAAGAACTATTCAGGCCAGCAGAACAAGGGCTGCACGTGGGCATCATGAAGTGTCCCTGACAAGCCCAGGCTGGAAATAAGTTTATGACCATTTCAGCCTTCCAATGGGAGTAATGGGGGGGAAGAAACAAGCTTGTTCTCAGAAATTCATCCTGAAGGGCTCCTCTGACCCAGAAGGTCCCATCTTTTCAGGCTCAACACACACACGGAGCTGACAGCACCAGGACACGCTGTGCTTCCCACCTGGGAGGGGACTCACAAAGAAAATCCAAACCACCTTCTTTTTACACAAAAAAAACCCATTTATGACTCTTAGGTCCATCCTCTTTCATCAGCTGAATCCATCCCAACACCTCAGCACCAGCAAATATTTGAGAAGTGCATAGAGTGAGTGTGAGGAGGAGGAAGAGGGGGCAGAGCAAGGCCATGAGCTGGCTGGGGGGCACTGCAGGAGGGAGCACCAGCCTGGGGGACACTGCCACCAGCACGGGGCTCATCTCAGGAAAATACAAAAGTTGCCAGGCCAGGAAATGTCATCCCACCAAAGGCTGGACAGGTGACTCAGAGCAGCGCTGAGGAACATCCGTGTAACCTCCCCAGGAGTCAGATTGCAGGAAAGGCTGAATTCATGGCAACCCCACAGCTCCTCCTCCCCACGGAGGGAAAAAACAAACGGATGGGGACTTGCTCATCTGAGCACACAGGACACGTCAGGGGAACAAACCTGAGCAGCTGCCGGCGTAATTTATCCAACAAATTAAATCCATGGCAGAAAGGAGCAGAACTGAGAACAGAGAGATCACAGAGCCTGGCAGGAAAAGGCCCCAGCCTGCATGAATCATTATTTTCTAGAGGAAACCTTATATAATCCAAGCTGCCCTGTTTTAAAACAAACCAAACCTTCCAAAAACTCCAATTAATGCGTTTAGCCAAAGCTCTGCTTTTAATTCAGGTGTTTTGCTAAGATTAAAAAGAAACCCCCACCTGGTGCAGATTAATTTGCTGTAGTTTACACCCGGGTTTTGGCATCCCCGGGCAGGAAGGCAAAGGGGAGCCGGGAGCCTCCACCTGGGGCCCGGGGAGGTGGTTGGATTGCATTGCCACCTTGTGGAACGGGGGAAAAGCTGCTCAGGCCCCTCCGTGCTGCTCCCCAGGACACGGCTCCTGCCCCAGAGGGGACCTGCTCTGCCTGCTCCTCGCTCTCCCCACTCATCTGAAAGGGCAGAACATGGTCTGCTGCCCCCAGGCTGCTTGCAAGGGGATGGACACACTCACCTATCAGAAATAAAACCTCTCTCCCTTTTTCTTTTCTTTTTTTTTTTTGCTTGTTTTTGCTGTGACAAAGTCATGATTTTCTGTGCTGCCTCCCCAGGAAACACAAGCACCTTTCCCCCTGGCTGCAGGAGAACACCAGAGGGTGACTGGGGTGGGACCAGGAGTGTCCCCAGTGACCACCAGCACCCAGAGCCGGGGACTAAATGAGCCCAAGGAACATCTTCTGGACTTTTATGGGCTTTTCACAGACACTTCCCAGGGCTGGGACTGAAGGAATGGTTCCTGTAGGGAACCAGGGAGAAGCTCTGGGGAGCTGAGGTTAAACCATGACATCCCCCAGCATCTCTGCATTAATTATACTTCAATTTATTTGCAAAAAATTTAAATGCAGTCCTTCAGAGGACCTCCTGAGGGTTAAAGTTTCTAACAGAAAAGTTACTGAGAATGGTTAATGGGTGCAGGAAGCCCTAAAGGGGCTCAGACTGGAGGGGAGAGGACAAACCACCCCAAAAGCAGCGGTGGTGGGGCTGAAGAGTCAGGACTGTGGGCACAGCCACTGCTGGAGCAGAGCTGCCACAGGCAGCCTGACACCTGACTGACCCTCTGTGTGAACACCCTGCTGAAAGCTCCACGCAAACCCCTGAAATCTAAGGAATTTATACGTCCCCCCACCCCTCCTGATGGCAGCCCTCGCTGTGGGAAGGGACAGAACAATGCCAGGCAGCGTTTGCAAACGCTTGCCCGGGGATGACTGATGATTTTCAGCAATCATCTCACAAACACAGCGGGCTGGAGCCCGTCCCGTGGTGAATCCTGCCCTGCAATCCCAGTGCCACCAGCGTGGGGCTGCCCCGGGGCACAGCACAGCCTTCCCTGGGCACAGCCAGGGCTGCTGCTGTCAGCAGCTCCGGGGCCAGCCACCAAAACGGCCCTGGACACCAGCTGGGAATGGCAGAACCCACCCAGGACGAGCTGAGGGGCTGTGCCAGCCCCGGGACGGGCAGGGGCAGCTCCTGGGCCAGGCAGGTAATGCCCAAACTCCACTGGGAGCAGCCCCCCACAGCTGGAAACGAGGTTTGCATGAGAGGGAGATGTTGAAACATTGATTAAAGTTGGGTTTCAGCAGCAATTCTTTGATTTTATGATTGTACTGGCTGCTAACAAAGACACACCCATCAGTGCATTGCATTCCTGCTTGTAAAACAGGGATTATTCCATTATTGCAGCCAGTGCGCTCCGCTCGCATCCACAGCCCCTGGCTCCAGCACAGGCACTCATCGGGGAAATAAAAAGACATCATGATTTCAAAAAGGAGGGAAAAACACTTTAACAGCTGGAACGGAGTGGAGACTGGGGCTGAGCACCTCACCCTGCTTTAAACCCAAAGTCAGGCACCAAACCCAAAGAGTTTCTGAAGACTTTATCAATTCAAATGATAGAAAAGGCACTCTGACAGGGTCCCCTGGCAGGTGCCACTTTCCCTGCTGCTTGGCCTCATTCCAGGGATAATCAGTGTACAGGGAGGGCATTTCTCATCCCAGCACACCAGTCCATTCCAGTGCCAGGGATAAGGGTGGAAAGGGGATGGCAGGAATGCCGTTAGAGCCCGTGTCCTCAGCGTCAGCCTCTGAGGCAATTTGGTGTTTACTCATGCCCAAATTGTTATGCAAACACAGGAAGGCCTATGGGAGCAGAGGGAACGGGCACCAGGGGCAGCACTTCTCACCCAAAGCAAAATGTTTTTTCAATGTGCAAAGGGTGAGAGAGGTCACCCCCAAGGAATCCAGCCCAGGATCCTCCCAGCCCACCATCCTCCTCCTCCTCTGCAAGTCCCCAGGCAGGCAGGATGGGCTTCCCAAGTTAAAGGGACAGCCTCATCACACAGCAGCATGTCTGGGGCTGCACTTGCATGAGGAACCCAAAATTGGGGAGAAATCCCTCCTGGATGCCGTGGGACTGACTCCCTGCCCGCCCCCCGTATCCAGCTGGGCTGCCCTGGGCTCGTGAGGAAAACGAAGCCACAGGAATTAAGGGGAGACTCCAAAGGCACACAGGGGTACTCAGCATCATTCAAGTGCACTCAAGTTTTAAATTAAATCCATCTTGCATCAACATTCGGGATCTAAAATAAAAGAGTCAGTCATGAACTCTGCAGTCACGCCTTTAATTCCATCTGCAGTTGGTGCGAGAGGACTCGGAGACAAATGACTCTGACAAGTCAACTTTAACCTCCAGAAGAAGCCACAGGTTTTCATCAGCCCACATCAAGCAGGCTTTCAAAACCTTCTCACTGATGGAGAACCAAATAAATCCCTGGAACTGTCAGTGCTGGAAAGATGCTTCACTGCCAGTCCGAGCTGGGGAGCCTCCGCAGCCTCGGCACAGAATGAAATCTCCCAGCAGCCACAAACAGGTTGTGACACACCAGCCCTTGGCTTTCTCTGCATGAACCAGATTTCAACAACTCCTGACTGCAAGTCACATTTCTGCAGAGCACTGCGAGTGTCCTGTGAGGATACAAACCACGGACACCAGGAGCAGACGTGCTGCTCCCAGAACTGACCTGCCACCGCCTCAGTCAGCCACTGTCCCCACAAAAAGACATTTTCTGGCACAGCATCCCCTCCTGGTCAGTGCTCCCAGCCCTCAGCCCTCCATCCCAACCGGCCTGTGGTTATCACCTCTCTGCAGAGAGAGGCTGGTTCAGCTTGAGCAGCTCACACATCACCTCAGGAGCACCGAAGGGTTTCCTGCCCGGCAGGCTCCGAGCGCCGCTGGGCTGAGAGCTCGTTCCTGCAGGGCACCCCCAGGAACGCTCCCCGCCCTGCCAGCTTTGTGAGAGCTCCTAGCGGGTCCTGTAAAGCTAATTAACATGCACGGCTCTAATTTCAAACCATTTCGTGCACAATCAGGATATTGTGCAAGGCTGGAGTCAAACGGCTCAAGGAAAATTGAACGGCACCAGCGCTTCGGCACAGCCAGTGAAACCTGCGGGGGACCTTTGGAGTGCTGGGCCTTGTGCCTCTGAAAGGAGCTGTCCTGGGGGGGAGCAGGGCAATTAGCGGCGGTTAATAACCGCACATCATCAGGGAAGAAGCGCCCCGGGGCCGGGTGGTTTGTGCTGAGGCCGGTTCCTACCGCAGGACGTGGATTTCTTGTCCACCAGCTTCACGTGGCGGGTCTGGGTGCGCAGCCGGCCGTCCGTGCTCTCCACCAGGTTGGTCAGGTCGTCGATGATCTCTGGGGAAAAGAGGGACAGCAGCGTGAGATGTGAGCCCGCAGCCCCCCTGCTCACCCACCCGCCTGCTGAGGGCTCCAGAACGGGCACAGGCTGTGTCCTGCAGGGCTCACACCACCCAGAGGTCCAGATCCCGGGACACACCGCACCACAGACTCCAGATTCACTGCAGGGGGGGAGGAGAAAGCACGGCCTGAAGTGGAGGGAAAAACACAGGCTGACACAGAGCACCAGTGCAGGGGGTCAGGGGACACAGGATGATTCACCTCACCAATACAGCTGAATTCCCTCAAAGCCAAGGGAGGGTGAATTCCCTCAGCCAAAGTGAGGGAATTAGTGCCTGTGCTCCAGGAAATCTGGAATTTCAGTCCCTGGGACAGCAGCTCAACCCTTGGTCACGACATCATCCCCAAACCACAGGCACCATCTTCACAAAGGCTCCTGAGAGCGCTCAGTGCAGCCCTGGCCACGCAGCCACTGAGGGCACAGAGTCCTGCCTCGGCTCCCTCCCAGAGCTGTGGGTCTGGCAGCTCTCCCTGCAGCCCAGAAGGTCCTCTGGGAAAAGGAAAGCAGGCAAAGTTTCCCCTACACCGAGTTTTAAGAGAGGAGAAAGGAAAACTCCGAGCCAAGCCACCCTCAGCCTCCTGTGAGCGATGGTTTAATTTTGTCAGGGAAAGCAGAGCTGGTACAAGGCTTACACTGAGAGTGGCTGATGGCACGGCTGGAAGTTAAAAGCCACATTCAGGCACTGACTTTCCCTCTCGCTGCCTGTCACGCTCTGATTTCCCTGGAACACACAGCCAGTGCTCCTGGGGTGTGAGCACACCGTGCCTGGCTGCCCACAGCCCCGCAGGTACGAGAGGCTTCTTTGTGCAGGATAGATCAGGAGAGGACAGCAGCCAAGCCCTGAGTGCCTCTCGCTCTGGCTGCACCTCCAGCTCTCTGCCCACTACTGATCCCTGTCTCTGTAAGTCCTGCCTGCCTTTGAGCCAGGCCTGGGGACAGTGGCCGTGCCCTCGGCTCCTCTGTGCCCCAGCAGGTCCTGGCACTGAGCTCTGCCCTGAGGAAAACCTGGGTCCTAAACCCTCAAGCAACAAAAGCCCAAGTGAGAGCACACAGCACCCAGGCAGAGTGACATCCTGCCCAAAAGTGTGGATCATAACCCTGCATGGATGGTGGCAGAGGGTTAAAGGACATTTGAAGGACACAACGCCCACCAACAGGACGGGGCCCTCATTATTAAGCCTTTATTGTTTTGACTGTATCCCTTCAGATGAAAGATTTCCCAAATGTCTCCACAAGGAAAAAGGGGATGACAGTGAGGAGGGAATTCCCTGTCCTTCCCAAAGTTCCCTGTGACACAAGGAGCCCTTGTCCTCCCAAGTGCCAGTGTGTGACCTCAGCCCTTGCAGCCTCCCTGCTGCCACCCCTGGGACACCAGGAACTGGGTGGGAATGGTTTTCTCCACCATCCACCTTCCCAGAGCAGATCACAGAACTCCTGAGCTGGAGGGGACCCACCAGGATCACCCAGCCCAGCTCCTGTCCCTGCCCAGACCCCCCAACAATCCCACCCTGGGCATCCCTGGGTGTCCAAAGGCTCCTGGAGCCCCTGGGCAGCCTGGGCACCTTTCCCTAAAATCCAGCCCAAACCTCCCCTGACACAGCTCCAGCTGTTCCCTCAGCTCCCAGATGTTCACTGAGGAGAGTGTTCATGTTCTCAGCCTTATCAAGGAACAAGCACTGGGCCAAAGGCAGATAAACCCAATCTGATCTTACACAGAGATAACAAACCCCACATAAAATGATCAAAGCTCTGCAGGCACGAAGGAAATGTCCAAGGCACAGGGAGCACGGAGGTTTTGCTCTCCCAGAGAGCTGAGACATTCAGGCATCATCCTTGCAGTGCGTGTTTCCATCTGCTCCACAAGCACTCTGTCATCTCCAGTGAGTCCCTATGTAAAGTGATATCAGCCTCTAAAAAAACCCCAGTACTCTGAAAATACACAGCTTTCCTAAAACATGGGCTCCTGATGCACGTCCTGCAGCCCAAACCACCCCAGAGTCCCCAGGAAGGGCAAACACCAACCACCTCCCTGTGTTTTACCCTCTGGATCTGAGCCACCCACCCCACCAGCACTGCTCCACTCCACACACAAACCCTCCGTATTTCCAAAGCTGTTTGCAATACCTAAAATTATTTTTCACCAATATTATTGCACTCAATACTGTCCATCCTACCCCAAAACACATTCCCCCAAGGGATGGGGGAGCATTTTGTCTGAGCTCCAACTGCTCAGTCTGCAGTTCAGATCCTCACTCTCCCCCCCCTTCCACCCAACCTCCCCAGGTCTGACATCTGCCAAGCCAACGATATTTTGGGGAAACTTTATCTGTCCTGCGTGATTCAGCACACAGGAAGAGCAGGACAATGCTGCCTGCAAGGGCAGGACTGCTCGTGTTTGCCTCTCCACGGAAAAAGAAAAAAAAAGTGCTGCAAGTTCCCATCGTTGTCAAGGACAAAGTGATAAGCATGCTTGGGAAATTGGAGACTTTCCTCTGCCAACACTGACCAGACCCTCCTTGAAAAACATCCTGGTGAACAAGCTGTAGCTAAACGAGAACAAATGCGAGCAGGAAAATTTTCTGTCATCGTTTCAAAGCCCAAGGCACTGCGGATTGGGACTCTGTGTGGAGCCTCTCCTTTCCCATCCCCCTGCCAGGATTCACTGCTGAACCAAAGGGCTGCCCTGGACACCCTGGAACAAGCTTTTCTCCATATATATATATATATACATAAAAACATGTTTTGGACTCAGGCAGGTTCCAGGGGAGCAGGAACTTCACCCAACACAGCCCAAAGCTCAACAAGCACCCAAAGCTCCCAACCCTTCGATGTCTCACTTGGGACCTGGAGGATTCTGGAGTGCTCATGGCAGGACCTGGAGGTCTGAGCAGCTGCAGTGGGGTGGGGGAAGCACAAGGGGGTCCTGACCCCACTCCCAGCTGAACCACAAGTCCAGCCCAGCAGGTTCCCCAGGCCAGAGTGCCCCTGTAACCAAAATCCCCCTCCATCCATCCATCCCTCCATCCGTCCATCCATCCATCCATCCATCCATCCATCCATCCATCCCTCCATCCATCCATCCATCCATCCATCCATCCATCCATCCATCCCTCCATCCTCTGCACCCACAAACCCCCTGCTGTGGTGACACCCAAGCACAGGGCAGTGCTCCACCACCTCCCTGAAAATGAATCCCTTCTCCCCACTCCAAAGCAAAGGGACCCAGTGCTGGCTAAGGCAGAGCTGAAAACCAGCACTGCATTTCTGAGGCTGAGGAAGTCCTCGGAGCACTGACACTCCACAGGCTCCCACCTTTCCTGACCCACCTGCCACCCCCTCTGCCCTCCAAGCTGGCAATTCCACGTGCCATCACCTCCCATTTAGCTGGCTGTGTGAGGAGCAGGCTAAAAAAAGACGGAGAGAGACCTGGGAAGAGGGAAGGAGGCCGGTGCCCCCGGCGGGAGGGAGCAGACGGGGACGGCAGGCTGGCTGCTGGTGACCTTCCAAAGGACATCCCTGTAACATGGCACTGCAAACCACAGCCCAGCCAGAACACTGAGCCAGCCAAGGGCTCCTCTCAGGGAAAAGCAGGATAAAACCCCCAGGTTTTATTGAAGCAGAAGGTAAAAGCCCCAGTGCCCAAGCCCAGCACTGAACCCGGAGTCGGTTCAAGCGCGGCTGAAGTGGGAGAAGTCTGAAGGTCAGTGCTGCAGGTGAGCTTGGCCAGGAGCTGCTCCAGCAGCAGGGACTGCTCAAACCCCACTGTCCCCATCCCTGCAGACGTGTCCCCGTGCTGCAGTGCCGGCCCCCAGGCAGCCAGGAGGTTCTGGAGCTGCCCAGGAGCTGAGGCAGCCCAGCATTCCCCATGGGAAGTGTCCCACAGGAGGGCAGAGACACTTCAGGTCTCCTCAGCTCCCTCCTGCCAGGGAAGCATCACCTGTCCCTGCAAATCCTGGTGCTTTTCCTGGTGATCCAAACTCTAAAACCTGGGATGGAGCCCCCAGCAAGGGCAGGATTTCTTCAGGTGTGGGTCAGGCAGCAAAACCATGGTGGGATCTGGGGTCAGATCCCCCTGACACCAGGACAGAAGTCATGGCAGGTCTTCCCTGGGGACACAGGTGTGGCTCCTGCAGCCATGGGATCAGCCCCTCAGGACACTGGCATCAATTCCACAGAAAACACCCAGGGCAGGAGCAGCAAAGCCAGCCCGTGACAGGAAAAACAGAGGTTGATATATTCTGAAATACTTGACTTTGTTTTTTTTTCTTTGGTTAAAAGTCACCCAGCAGCAGTTTTGGATCTCAGGCACTGTGGTCTGGGCAGGGCAGAGCAGGCTGAGCGTGGGTCCAGGTCAGGAGAAGCAGCCCTGAGGAAGAGCTGGGAGAGGCTGGAAGTGCAGCCCTCTCCCATCCCAGCTGCCTCCCAGGAAGGGGAGAGCTGTTTGCTGGAATAAGCCTGAGCAAAGTGAGGAAAACATCCTCCTATTTTTTTTTTTTTTTTAACCAAATAAATTTTGGTTTTGCTTAACAACTTGCATTAATGTGCAAAGGAACAACCTTGCAGCAGTGGTAAGGGTGGACTTACATCCCTAAAACCACATCTGCTAAGAGCTAAAAAACCGTAAAGATTTATGCAAAGGACACCAAGGGAAGACAGATGATAAAAAACCGAGCAGAAGAAATTGTATGGGATCCTTGGAATTTCTCAGGGAAAAAAAAAAAAAACAACAAAAAAACTCATCCTTCATTTCCTTTTTCCCTTCAGAGACTTTGCCGCTGCCGTGAAAATCAGAACAGTTCTGAGTTCCTGAGATCCCTGACACCTCCTGGGAAAAGCTGCCTGTGCTTCTCTCCAGCCACGGCACGGATAATTCCAGTGCCTCCAGGGGCCAGGAGCCCCGGGCTGGATAATTCCAGTGCCTCCAGGGGCCAGGAGCCCCCCGGCTGGATAATTCCAGTGCCTCCCAGGGGCCAGGAGCCCCGGGCTGGATAATTCCAGTGCCTCCAGGGGCTGGAGCTGTAACTCATCCCTGCAGGAAGGAAGGGAACACAAACCCGGCTGAGCCTGCGCTGCCCAAACGGCTCCTTCTGCTTTTCTCCTCTGCTGCCCCTCCAGAGGGACCAGCTCGGGGCTTTGCCCACAGCCCATCCCAGCTCCTCCTGCAGCCCTCCCAGCTCGTTTCCCAAATTCCCAGCGACTCTGCTGACGTTCCCAAGAACCTTCCCATGGGCCTGGGGCCGGGCGCCTCTGGCAGCCCCATCCCGTGTCAACTCAGCCATCGAGTCTTTCTGCAGCTGCCCGGGAGTTTTCCAAGGGGAGTTTCCCCTGGAAAGGCGTTTGGCAGATGGCAAAACCAGCCCATCCCAGCTCCTGGGCCGGGACCACCAGCGTTTCACCTCCTCCAGGGTGCCCTTTGTGCTGGAACTCCTGCCTGCCCAGCCCGGAGTGAATAACCAAACGAAATCCTGTTCTGCCAACAGGATTCTGTTGTTTTGGCCATCAGGATGTTTTGGCCAAATCCTGATTGCCAAAACAAGGAGCCCAACCTTTCCCAGGGAGCAGGAGCCCCTGTTCCAGCTCCTTCAGCCCCTCTGTCTGTCCTCCCTCTCCGGACCCCGCCGTGCCCGGCCAGCCAAGGGACTGTGAGGGCAGGAGAGCCCCACAAATTGACATTCCACCACCCTCTGCAGGGCCCCAGAGCAGCGAGGGCACAGAGGTTCAGCACAGACATCAAGGGGCACATTCCAGCCAAAAAAAAGAGTCACTTTGGAGAAGACCAGCCCCAGCCTGAGGGGCAGCACGGGGACACGGAGGTGGCCCTGTCCCTCTTGTCCCTCTCAGTCCCTCCGTGATGTTTCCCTGTTAGGGAGACCCTTCCCGAGACATTAAACACCTGATCCTGGGGAGATGTTCCCTACAGCAGGGAAAGCCAGGCAGAGCACGAGGAACTTCATGTTTCATTCTGCAGGAAACCACGGGGGGTTTTTCCCCAATTTTTCCTCACTCCAGAGCAGGAAAACGACCTGGTTCCTTTCCATGCCGTGTCTCCCCATGTCCCACACAGCTGCACCACCTTTCTGAGGGCACATCAGCTGTTGTTTTTTCTTTTTGAAACCCTCTCCTAAACTCATGGAATTCCTTGGGAAGGATGACCCATCTCTTCCCCTGAAGTGGAACAGGTTTTAAAGCTCTGACTTTAAACAAAGTGATTTTTTTTTTAAAATGCAAAACACGCCACGTTTGGTTTCGGCAGCTCCCCCTTTGACCTGCACCCGTTCTGCCTGCGGTGTGGGAAACCCAACAGCAGCCACGTGAAATCCAGCCCTGGAAGGGAGAGGAGCAGAGCTGGGGTTTGATCAGTTTAGCAGAGCTCTGTGCTGACCAAACCCTTCCCCAGAACCGTTTGGGTTTTCCCTGCGTTGGGATTTACGGGTCACTCCGTGGCGTTTATCGATGGGTAACGCACCCCACGGCTGGCCCCACTGAGGCATGGAAGGCTCCAGCCAGCCCTAAAAAAACCCACAGAGAACCAAAATCCCTGCACAAAACCAATCAGAGCGAGGCTGGAGTTTAGTGGGGACGCCAAGCAGGCTTTCCCTCCCTCCTGCAGGTCCCTGGTGCCCCAGGAGAAGAGCTGGATACCAGAGGGATGAATCATGCAGGGAATGCCAACCTCTATACGTCCAAAGCCGTAATTACAAGTCAATAAGAAAGCAAAGCATTGTTCCAAGTGCCAGGGCTGTGAAATGAAGATTGCAGCTAATAGAAGCACATCAGAAACCTGAAGAACCTCAGCACCGCGTGCCAGCTGTAATGTCAGGGCAGAGTGAAAAGAGAAAAAAAAGGCAGTAAAAAGCCACAAAGGAATGCTGATTTCTGTCCCTGCCTGCAGCCCCTCCGAGGTGTGCAGCTCCCTGTGCCAAAGGCAACACAGGAGAGCACTCCTGGGCTTCTCCTGCTCCACCCCAAAGCCCCGTGGTGCTCCCTGCCCCACAGGACACCAGCACTCCCTGCCCTGGTCAGCCCTGCATTCCCAGCAAACACCCGGATCCCTCCCTGCCCCGGCCCGGATCTAACTGAGGACATTTAATCTCTTCTTTGGCAGAACTTCCTGTGAGCATTAAAAACCCCCCAAAAAACACAGAACTGCTCCAAGGGGTCAAACCAGCCTGTTCCTCCGTGTTCCAGCTGCCTCAGCCTTCAGCTGGTTGAATTAACAGGGATCTCGGTGATCCCCGGGGACAGGAGGGCTCACAAGTTCCCTTTGGGAACACTGGGAGCGTGGCAGGATGTGAACTGGAGGCAGGTTTTCACAACCCCTACACGAATATTTCTGTCCCAAAGGTGAACACAGCAGTGCCAGAGCTGCAGGGAGGCCGGAGGGAATGTCACCTCTGGCAGCTCCAGGTCATTTGTCACCTTCCCTGCCCCACTGGCAGAGGAGCAGGGCTGGACTGAAGGACCGAAGGACCCTGCCCTGTGCCCAGGTCACATCCCAAGGCACTCCATGCTTTCCTGGCAGAAGGTCCTGCCCCTCCCAAACAGGAGCTCCAGGCCATGCCAGCTCCTGCCTGAGGGATTCTTCCAGAGGAACAGCAACTCCTTCATTTCCAGGGCTGCTCCTGCCTCCTGGAGCCCCTGACAGCAGTGACAGAGGCACAGGATGGAGGGGAGGACCTGCTCCAGAGCCCCGTGCCCTCTGCCTGCCCGTGGGGAGTGAACAGCAGCCCCAGCACCCAGCTCAGAACACCCAGGACCAGCCCACGCCTTCCCCAACCAAACCCTCACCACCCTCGGGGCCAACACGTGCCACAACCAGGGGAACCTGCTGGTTCTGCCACGGAGAACCTGTCACCTGCTCCAGGGACACGTCCAGCCCTCTGCTCCCACCCCACAGCACGCTGCCTTCACCCACCCTGCAATATCTGGGTCACCCTGTGCCAGCCCCAGGCAGCACAGGGCACTTCATCCTCCCCGGGCAGGTCCAGGAGCAGCAGGTGGTGGCTGGAGGTGACACGGAGCCATCCAGGGGGATCAGCTGTGGGAGCCCTCCCAGGCTCAGCCCCAGCCCCACAGCAAAACAAACACTGCCACCAGCTCCAGCTCACACAGTTATTACCCACGAGTTGTCCTTTTAAAAGCACACACTGAGGAGTTCTCCCCTCTCCCGGCCGCTTATTTGTGTTCGATTCGAACAAAACCCCGTGGACATTAATTTTAGCTGTGCTTAATTGAATAATTTCCCCGGGGAAGGGCTCGGGGACAGTTTTAATGCAGGCTGTTTCCAAGAGCCATTACTAACTGGCACCCGGCACAGCCCCAGTGTGCCAACCAAAACAGCCCTTTGGATGTTACTGGAGCTGCTCTCAGCCCAGATGTGCTGAGAACTCGCAGTGATACAAGGCAGGCAAGCTCCAGATTCACATGATGTGGCACTCTGGGCTTCCTCTCCCAGTTATCTGCCAGGAGATAAAGGTCTCCTTCCCTGGAAGTCCTGGAGTGCAGAGCCATTTGTTCCTCCTCCCCTTTGCTCCCTTCCTTTTCCTCGCCGTGTTTGGGGCTCGGCAGCGCAGTCACCTGAGGCCAAACAGAACTTCAGAACAAAAATCTTCTGGTAGGAATTATAAAAAGTTGTTTCCAGTTCTGAATTCCCCAGTGCCACACACCCAGGGCACTCTTTGGGCTCTCCAAGCTCACAGCACTCACTGGGCTCTTTGCATTTGTAATTTATAATTATTTTTGTTCAAATCCAAAATCCAAACGCCCCCAACGACGCAGAGATTTTGGGGCCGGACAACCCAAACTTCCACCAAAACCTTCAACTCACGGGGACAATGTCACCAAGTTATTTTCCTGCAGATGAGACTCTGGGAAAGAGCAAGGGAGTCCTGCTAACAGATAAAATCCCCATGAAATCTGCGTGCCCAGGAAAGGCTGGAGCTTCCCTGGGAGGCTGCAAGGCCACTTCCACGGCTGCAACAAAGCCCTGCCAAGAAAAACACTTTTCCTGCAGCAAAAGTGTTTGTGCTCTGCAAACTTACAGCAGAAAACCAAAGGACAGAAGCTGCTTCAGGCTCCACATTTGTTTGTTTTCCCTTTAGCCAAAATCTAAGCAGGATTTTTTTTTTTTTAACGCTGCCTTCAGAAATTGTTGGTAGCACTCAGCCCCTGCTTTCCTCTAGCAACTCTCGTTTTTCCCGAGTTTTTACACCATTGCCACCCTTTTCCATAGATACCAACGGCTTTCATTACAAATACACATCGATTTCGATACAATGCACCACAGTTTCCTAAGGCCCTGCAGCAAATCCCCATAAAACACTGTCAAGCTGAGGTTTCCAGCCCATTTCACAAAGAAAGGAACCAACAAAACCCCACGAAAATACCAACAACCAACACAAAAACACCAAAAAAAAAGCCCAAAAGAGCTACATTAGACCCCATAAAACACTATTTGGCTACTAAACACCCTAAGCTGAGGTTTCCAGTCCATGTTGCAAAGCAAAGAAAACCAAAACTCCCATAAAAATACCAAACCAAAACTTAAAAATAAGAGGAAAACATCAAATGCAAGAGTGAGGCAGAGCACCTCATCCACTCTGCCCACATCCACCCCACACCTTCCTGCCACCAGAGAAAACCCAGTTCTCAGCTGTTGGCTCCGTGGCCAGCACCTTCAGAGAAAGGAGAGCTGGAATTCCTGGGATGGCTGGCAGGCTGGGCAGGATTTCATTCGATTTTAGGAATTTTTAAATGAATTCCTAGGATTTTTATTTCTACTCAAATGAAAGAAAAACCCAAAAAGCAGGACCAGGCCGTGCCCCACGTGTTAACTGCCCACCCCACGTTTTTCACATCCAGAAGCTCCAAGGCAGAGAAACCCTTCACTGCTGCCCAAACCCCTACAGTGGAGAATTATTATTATCATTCAACAACTGCAGATGGAGAGCTCTTGGTTTCCACACAGATTGAAGGAGATTGGAGAAAATGACCAGCAGGGCTCCTGCACAGCTGGGGAGGAAACCATGGAGTGAGGGCAGCTTGGGGAGGAAAAACTGGGATAGATGCTGAGTGCAGGACTCACACTGGAGGGCTGCCCTCCTTCCCTGCCAGGGGCACTCGTTTCCAGAGCAGGCAGTGCCCCCTTCCCGTGCCACAGGCACCAGGACCACATCCAGAGGTTTCCTGAGGACACAGCTCATCCATCCCCTACCACCCTCAGCTCATGGGGTTTGGTGTTTCTTTCCCTTTTCCCTTTTTTTTAAATGAAAATGCACTTTAGAACCCCAACGAGCACCTTCCCCAGGCAGAGCAGCCTGACCCTCCACTCTGTGTCTGAAAGGGTGACCCAACCACGGGGAGTTCCCCTCTGCAGACCCCCAGCAGCAGGCAGCAGCAGATGCAAAATTCAGGGTAAAAAAAAGGTCCACTGGTCTCGTCCTGGATCTCAGTCATGGGAGGGTGGCCGTCAGCCTCAGGATTCCCAGAGCTTTGGGAACACTGGGAGTCCACCCAGCCTCCTGAAGGACCTTGGAGGGCAGAGCCAGGGGAGATGCCGCCCTGCAGCACGTCCCCACGTGGTGACAAACCAGTGACATGCACAGCACAGGAGGCCACGAGGCCAGCAGGGACGATCTCCCTCACCCCTTACACCGAGAGGAGCTGAGAACTCCAGGAAACTCCCCCAAACCCAGACTCACAGTGACCAGACACCTCTGCCAAGGGCCAAAAGCTGATTGCCACGGGCCCTGCGGGGCTGAACACCCACAGCCAAACCCCTCCTGGAACACCTCAGCCCCACCTGAGCCCCCAGGGACCTGCTCCTCTCTGCCCACGCCGTTCAGAGCAGAGGGAAAGGCAGAGGCAGGATCAGTGGGAGGGGAGGCCTGCAGAACACAAGTGCCATTGCCATAAACACTGGCCCTGGGAGGGAGCCAGCTGAGCATCAGAGCGCTCACCACGAGAGCATCCTGCTGTGGACAGCTGCAGGGCATTATCCTCTTGGATCACACACCAGGAGGAAAGCCACTTCAGAGCTGGCCCATCAGTCACGGGGGGGACCAGAAAACTTGCAAGTGCTTCATGGCTGCAGTATTGAAAGCAGCTGATAAGGCGAAGGTCAGCCCAGGCATCTGGGACTGATCTCCAGCTGACACCCCTCACCAGGCTCCGCTGGAATTGGGGATAAATGGAGTGAATCAGCACGAGGGATACATCACCCCACCCAGCAGCACGTTCAGAGCTGGGCACAGGGCAGGGGCTGGATGCCCTGCAGTGATGGCACTCCTCGGATCTCGCTGGCACCAGTGCCCTGCCCGCCCAGCCACCTGCCCAGGAGCCTCCAGGCCAAAAGCAGAGAGAGAGAGAGAGAGACACTTCTCCAGGGCTGATGGCTCAGAAATATTCCATTCCCACTCCTCAGGCATGGAAAAAACGTCCTGATTACTCCGAGAAGTGCTTAAAACAACAGAAAGGGTGGAAGAAGAACTTGCACAGATAAGACGACCTGGAGCCCAGGCAGCCCCGGCAGCCTCAGCTCACGATTTTCTTTCTTCCCACTTCCACCAAGAGCTGGGCCAACTTTCCACAAATGCCGTGGATTTGGTGCAGATGTGGCTGGAGGGTGGGTGTTTGGGGTGGCTCTGTGCCCGTGGAGCTCTGCAGAGCAGGAGGAACCTCCCACAGCTGCTCTGCCCTCGGTGACTCTCCCCTTCCCACCCAGAGGGATCTGCTGGCACCAGGGGCTGGGGACACCAGGGGCTGGGGACACCAGGGGCTGGGGACACCAGGGGTTGGGGACACCAGGGGCTGGGGACACCAGGGGTTGGGGACACCAGGGGTTGAGGACACCAGGGGTTGGGGACACCAGGGGCTGGGGACACTGGTGTGGCTGTGCCCTGCCCTGATCTCCACACACCAGTCCTGAGCTCCAGAGTGACAAACCCCAGTGCAGGAAGGAAACCCCGAGCCTCCACTTTATCCAGCTGCACAAACAGGGGATTTATCAGACTGCAGAGATTGCTGGGGCTGTGCTGCTGCTCCTGCAGGAGTGTGCAGGGCTGCCCTGATGGCTCCCAGTGCATGGGAACACTGAGCACGGGACCCACTGCAGCAGCCAGGGTTCAACACCAAACAACATCTTATTATCCAAAAATGCATTGGTTCCAAGGAGAAATTAATTTAAAAAACTGAATAGATATATATGGCAAAAAAATTAACTCCTGGTTCTACCTGTGTAATCTCCAAGTTGCTTTTTCTAATGACTCAGTTTAGGACATCCCCCTTTAAAAAAAAGATACACTGATACTACAAAAGGCACTTTTAGCCCAGGGGTTTTATTTTTTCCTGATTTCAACCTAGGAAAAACCTAAGCCATTTTTGTCATTTGTTAGAGCTGCTTTTTAGCAGACTTGTACTCAGCTGTTGTTCCACCACCTGGGATAAAGGCAGAGATCTTTCTGAACTGAGAAAATATGAAATATCTAAGTGTAGAGAACGTGCCTCTGCTACAGTCAAGTCCCTGCTCTGCAGAGGCTTCCTGAGCCTGACCAGAACACACCACCAGCAGGATTATTAGTCCCAAAGAAAGAGCCACCAGCTTTTTACAGCTCCAGTTTTAATAAATCCCAGTAAACCCCGTTGTATTTCCCAAGGCAACTGGAGGATGACCTGCCCTGCAAGGTCTGCCCTCTCCACCTTTGAGGCTGTGATCTCCACTTTAAGACATCTGGTAGTTCAGACTCCTCGTGTTTGCTCTTCCCATCTGGGCTGGGAGAAAGTTCTGGATGGAAAAGTTCTGAAAGGACAATGAACTCTTGCTGCATTGTTCCCAGCCCAAATAATTCTGAGACCCAAAGGGGCATTCACGGGCTGAGGCATTGTCCCAATCTTCAGGGCACAAAGGACCACATTCAATGGCTTGGCCGAGGCCATTGTGTTTCTCCCTCTGAAAAGATGTTTTGGGCATTAAACGCCACCATCAAACCCTCTTCCAGCTCAGGCATGACCCTGTAGCCTGGTCAGACCTTTCCCCCTGCAGGGGGGATGCTGGTGGACAAACCTGCACCACCTGGGCCCTCCACTCTCATTGTAACCCAGCAAAACTGCCAGTTTGTCAAATCAGAAAACACCAGCTACTGTCTTTAGCCCTGAAAATGGGGGAAACGTGGTCGTTTCCCAGGGAGTGCCTGCAGCTGTCCCCTCGCTGCACAAACCCAAACCACCCTTTAACCTGCACTGGTGGCACGAAGACGCAGAATTTGATCACTTGACATCCTGTAAAACCTTAGGAACAGGCAGGGTCAGGTGCTGCAGAAGCCACAGGGAACTCACAGCCTGGCCACGCTTCCAAGTGTCCTGACTTTGAGGTTTCACATCCCCAGCAGTATTTCAAGACTTCACATGTTGGGTTCGGGGCCTCAGCCTTAAATTATTATTTTTTTTTTTTTCAAACCCTCTTAAAACGCATTTAATCCTTTGTTTTCTTTGCGAGGAGAAAGGTTTCACATCTGGACTGTCACCCTGCATTCCACAGCGTGAGCCTGGCAAACCAAGGCAGCCGAGCTGTAAATCTCCCAGAAGGGAACTCGTCATGGAAATCCAAACTCAGCGTTAACTGCGGGCCCAGCTCAGCAAGAAAGCCACGACAAAAAGCCAAAACAACGCAAGACAACTTTGGAAATGAATCCTGCTGCTGCCTGAGAGAGCAAACCAACCTCATCCAGCACCTCAGGCTGGGGCAGCATCACTTACCTGGGCTTGATCCCAAACAGGCACCTCAGAGCAGCTCACACAGTGAATTTTGCACCATTTTCTGCAGCCAGCACCCCGATCTCATGGGCAGGGTGCAGTTTGCAGAAGTGCTCTGTGAGAGCTGAGGGCTCAGCCCCTGTTCCCTTGGGCTCCCAAACTGCTGTGCACAAGTGTGGGGACACAACAAGGAGACAGAAAACAACAAGCTGAGCTCCAAAGATTTAAACTCCTCCAGCCAGATTTCAAGAGGAATCCAAATATGCAATATGCAGAGCTGGTTCAGTGACAAAAGGGTGTAGAATGGTAAAAATAATAAAAATAAAAGTATCAAAATCACCCAGAGCAGTTACCAAGTGTCCCAGAAAAGGTCATAAAAAGGTGTTGATGTCACATTTTTTGATCATTGCAGCATACATTCGTTAGGTTTTCAGATTTAAAAAGTTATCTGCTAAAAGGAAATCAATTTCTGCCAATAATTCGTTTCTTTTAGAGGGAGAGCAGTTTTGGGAGAAGACAAGTGAGGTTGATTCACAGAAGGTCTGAGCACCAGTGGTGTGCCTGGTCCACTCCCCTGTCAGCACTCACCTCCCAAACACCCAACAGCCCAACTCCGTTATTCTCACACTTCACACCAAAGAGAGATTTATGAAATCTCTCCTCCTCCCAAGCACACAGTCAGAGCTGTGTGTGCTGGGCTCTGGGCATTATCCTGTTCCCTCAGCTCTGTCTCCACTGGTCTGAGCCCACCAGGACCGGGTCCATCATCACTGCTGAACGCCATGGCTGAGTCCTCTTTGCCCAAAAACTGGAAAAAACCCTCTTCCCAGTGGGTTCAGCTGGATTAACAGCATCACCACGAGGCTCTGCTGCTGCCAGGAGATCCCCTCACCCTGTCAGGGCCACACCTGTGACCCAGCCTGCTGACACCCACTTACTAAACCCACACAAGGCTCAAACAGCAAGAAAACACTGCAAGTTCTTCTCCAGCCTGACACCGTGTGATACCTGGACACCCAAACCAGGGTGTGGGAGCACCTTGTTATCCCCCCACACTCTGCCACCTCAGCATCTCCCTCCGCTGTTCCTGTGCTGTCACCCAGCAGCTTTTCTCACCTCTTGCTCTTCTTCCTCCCTCCCCTTGGCCACAGGAGGAGGATGCTGCAGCTGTGGATGCCGAGAGCAGAGCCCAGGTAGCACCAGGGCAGGCATCTCCTCCTGGGCTGACAGCCCTGTCCTGGTTCTGGGGCAAAGGAGCCCCCACCAAAACAGGCACTCGCTCACTGCTGGCTCTGGGCTGAGGTAATGGCTCGGAGCTCTCACAGCACACTGGGTATAATACAACCTTTTGAAGTCCAGCAAGGAGGAAAAAAAAAGAAATAAAATAAAGAGGGTTTTGTTGGGTTTGTGTGGGGTTTTTTACCCCCTTTCTTTTTTTCCTCTGAAAGATGTGATACAAAGCAGCTCGATACACAAATTAGAGGTGATCTCATCAGGCCATTAGGACCCAAGGGAGCCCATCACTGGGGAGGGGATGTGCTGGCCACACTGGGCTGTGAGCAGCGCTGCTGTGGGGCCACAAACACAGCCCTCATTACACAGGCAGGGCATGGCTCAGCCTTCCATCCAGCCCCGCTCAGGGCATTGAAAAGGGGATTTGGGAGCCCCACACTCCCGTCCCGGGCACGGAGCGGGGCCAGCGCTGCCGCCTCTGTGGACAGAAGGAAATGACCTGCAGACATCACCACATGCCCCAGGGATTCACACAAACACTGCCCTCCGTGGACAGAAGGAAATGACCCACAGATATCACCACCCGCCCCAGGGATTCACACCAACACTGTCACCTCTGTGGACAGAAGGAAATGACCTACAGACACCATCACATGCCCCAGGGATTCACACCAACACTGCCCTCCGTGGCCAGAAGGAAATGACCTACAGACACCATCACATGCCCCAGGGATTCACACCAACACTGCCCTCCGTGGCCAGAAGGAAATGACCCACAGACACATTCACATAGCCCAAAGATTCACACAAACACTGCCCTCCGTGGACAGAAGGAAATGACCCACAGATATCACCACCCGCCCCAGGGATTCACACCAACACTGTCACCTCTGTGGACAGAAGGAAATGACCTACAGACATCACCACATGCCCCAGGGATTCACACCAACACTGCCCTCCGTGGACAGAAGGAAATGACCCACAGACACCATCACATGCCCCAGAGATTCACACCAACACTGCCTGGGACACAGGCTCCGTGGACAGAAGGAAATGACCCACAGACACATTCACATAGCCCAAAGATTCACACAAACACTGCCCTCCGTGGACAGAAGGAAATGACCCACAGACACCATCACATGCCCCAAAGATTCACATAAACCCTGCCCTCCGTGGACAGAAGGAAACGACCTGCAGACATCACCACCCACCCCAGAGATTCACACAAACACTGCCCAGGACCCCAGCAGCGCAGGGAAGGCACTTGAGAATCCCCCGAGAATGGCTCAAACGTGTTTTTAGAGGCTTTCCCCTTTTGTTCCTCATAAACTGCAGCTCCATCACATCCCTCCGCCGAGCTGCTTTGGGTCTCTTTGTTGTCAGGCTAACAATGCTTGAAAGTCTCATTTCTGAGATGTTTCTGTTTCCAATCGAGCAGCAGAACTATTTGTTTTCCTGGCAGCGATGGAATTAAACAATTTGTCTTTGAAAACTACATAAGCCTTTGTCAGCCTTCACCGTGACATCCCCCCCATCTGCTTTTGAGATTAAGGTACTTTGATTTTTACCAGCTAAAGGTTTTATGAACTGCTGTACAAACCCAATTACTCTCGTAGTAAATTATGTAAAGCTTACATGTTATTTTTTAAATTTTCCCCCGTGGAGCACTCTGGAGATTCAGAACAGGCAAGGCTCACTGAGGCATTCCGAATTAAAAACGTGGATCAGGGGAAACCACGGAGCTCCCAGAAACTTGGAATAAAAAAGAAAAGAACCCTCAACATCATTAAGTGAGGATGAGAGACACCCCAAGAGAGGCTTTTCAGGAGAGGCCTGTTAAAAACCAAGGAAAAAAGACCCCTCTATTTCAGTGGGAGGGAGTTCTGTAAAAACAGATGAAGTTCCATCCGGGGCAGCATTTACTCCTCTGCCTCCCCCCGATGGAAGGCAGGGACGGGAGCGATGCTGGTGTGCTCACTCTGGGTGCCAGCAGCAGCAGGCACAGGGGGACAGGTTGATCTGCAGGAGGTTTAAAGGAGAGCAGCCCCAGAGCACCCCGAGAACGTGTGGGGAGCACAGGACAGGGACCGTGTCACCCCTGCTCTGGGTGACAGGACTGACCTGGCAGGGAAAACCAGCAGCCCCAGGCAATGATCACAATCCAAAGCTGGCAGGAGCTGAGTGACCCTCTGGGCACCAGTTCTGGGACACCTTGCCCACAGAGAGGACACACGGGAGTGTAGGAGCCACTTTTACACCTGATACACCTTTTTCTTTTTTTTCCTCTCTTCACAAGCCTTTTTCTTTTAGAAAACTTGAGTATTTCTGTTTGCTTGGTGCACTTCTCCTTCCACTCACCTTCACCTAGCAGATCTCCCCGTGCCAGCAGGAGTCAGGCCCCATGGATTAGGGATATTAACAGAATTTGGCATTTCCTAGAGCAGGAAAGGGGCTGATGGCACTTGATCCTCTGACCCCAGCACAGACCCACTCTGCCTTAAATCACTTTGGCTGGCTGAGTTCCTTCTGACTGTCCCTGCAGCCGAGGACAGAGCTGTGTGACAATGGGTCACGTACTTGTAGGGCTGGTCACCCGTGCCAGAAACCCTCCCAAAGCGGTGGCAGAACACTGTGCACGCTTATCACACTGTGAATTCAAGCCCTGATGTCATGTTTCCTTCCCAGAGCAGCTCCCTCCTGCCAGAGCAGCCCTGCTTGTGGCACTGATGTTTTATTTGCGGAGTTCACAGGAGCTCAGCTCCCAGCTTTGCATTCCCAGTGGTTCCCTGGTCCCCCTGAGCAAGGAGCAGCTGGCCCTGGGGCAGTGCCAGCAGCACTGACAGCTCCCCAGGCCGGGCACAGCCACCCCCTGCACCCAGCAGTGCCCAGGGAACTCTGCACACCTGGGACACTCACAGAAATACGAGGGTTTATTGCAAGGGTCGTGGGTAAAAGGGTCTGCCTTCAGCCACCAGCCTCGGCTGGAGGGGAGCCCCAAGGACAGAGAGAGAAGAGGAAAAAGCAAAAGGGGTGAGAGCAGGGGGTAAGAAGGGGAAAAAGGCAAAAGGGGCAAGAGAGAGCAAAAAAAGGCACGAGGACCCCATTACAATACATTTTATCTCCTTCTCTAATGAATATTCTACTTTACATAAACCAACCGGCGCGAGATACAAACCTACAGACTTTGCTGTATTACCACATCAATCTGCATTCTAAACTCTGAAGGCGACTTTCTTATCTACCTTTTCCCTGATACCTCGGGGGGGGCACTCCCCAGAGCCCCTTTTGTCTGTTATCACCTCACCCATGGCTGTCCTCCTGCCTTGTGCCCACATCTCAGAGCCAGCTCTCATTTCCACATCCCTCACAGCTTTTATATTTTCAGTACTTGTCAGGCAATCATATTTGCAGGCTTTCCCTGTCTCATCTCTCCCAACAGCCAGGCCTGCTCCACCCTCGCTCTGCTTCCACTTCAGGATCCCCCAGTTAAACTCCCACCTTTTTTAAGCCTCCTCCCACCCCACACTCCCTAAATTCTCTCCCCTGCCCCATTAAGATCCCTCTCTCCTTGACTGTAATTTCCTGCAGGAAATTTTGGAGCCAAGAGCTCCAAAGCTGCTTTTGTAGCCCCAGACGGGGCTGAATGGAGCATCATCTCTCTGTGAATGGAGCATCTCTGAATGGAGGAACATCTCTGAATGGAGGAACATCTCTGAAAGGAGCATCATCTCTGAATGGAGCATCATCTCTGAATGGAGGAACATCTCTGAATGGAGGAACATCTCTGAAAGGAACATCATCTGTGAATGGAGCATCATCTGTGAATGGAGCATCATCTCTGCCACCCGGGGCTGGTGCCAAACACGCCCCGTGGGTCCGGCACCCGCGGGATGTCCCAGCCCAGCCCCGATTCGTTCCGGGAGGTCCTGCCCACGCCTCCCCTTTGTGTGCCCGGCTGGGGAGGCCCCAACAAATCACCGCCGTGGCAGTGTCAAGCTGTCAACATGACCACAAGCCGGCTCTGGTTTTGTGAAGGGCTGAGCTGCACAAGCCTCGGCACCCGGGGGCTTGTCAGGAGCCCCGAACGCAGCGACTCCCGCTCGGAAAGCCGCTGAGCAGCACTCTGTGCTCAAAAAAATAACCCCAAAAAACAAAACAAAACAAAAAACAAAGACACAAAGACAAAACCAACCAACCAACCAAACAACAAAAAAACAAACAAACAAAAAAAACCCACCAAAAACCAAAAATACTCCACAAAAACCCCCCAAAAAACCAAACCAAACAAAAAAAAAAAAACCAAAACCCAAAAAACCAAAACCAACCAACCAACCAAAAAAAAAACCCAAAAAACCAAAAAAAAAAAACAAACCCCAAAGAACCCCCAAAATAAAACCTGATACAGGCCATAAGGAAGAAAGAACACTCCAGAGATTTCTAAAAAAAAGGAAATAAAAAGAGCTCGGAAGAGCTCCAACCACAGAGAGATTTGAGGTCTGGAATGTCTAAAAACTTCGGTTTAGCTACTTAAACCCAACAAGAGGTTTGAAATAAGCTGTGTTTTACCTGGGGAGGGAATCCCAGCTCAGGGAACTTCAGCTGCTGGGGCTGAAGGAGCTTTACAAGGAGCCCAGCCCTGGGGTGATGCTGCTGGGAGCAGCCACAGCACCTGCAGGGACACACAGACACACTTCCCAAAAATTCAAATACTACCACCAAAGCAAGAGGAAACGGGAACTAAAAGTACCAGAGATGGCAAACTAAGACAGAACTCTCCTTTTTTTTATTATTTTCGTTTTTTTTTTTTCCCTTTAGGAGAAGAGCAGGAAAGCCATTTCCTTACACAAGCTGTTTTAATTCACGTTTTCCTCCTGACATCTCCTTCACGGGCCCACCAAAAGCACCCGGGGGAAAGGTCAGACACAGCCATACGTTAAGCAGCAAGGAAAAACAAGGCACATCCCACGCCGAGGACACGCTAATGGCTCTGTGGAGTCAACACTTCCCTAATTCACTTTTTAAGGCTTTCGGTTGCAGATTTTTCGTTCAGCTTTCGCAGCACAAATAGCCACAAGAAAGCAACCCCAAAGCCCCAGCTTGCCACGTTAGGGTTATTTGATATGGAGGTCACTTCCTCCAGCCCCAGGCAAACTCCTTCAAACCCTTTAAGAGACACAAGGAAAAAGGACAAGGAATGCTTGGATCGATTTTAGGAGATGAGACACTGAGTGCGCTAAAATAATTCCCACTTCTAGAGGAACAGAAAAGCACTGAAGCCTCAGAAATGCCCCGTGCTGGCATCTGTGGGGTGCAGCAGTTCATTCATGAAGACAGATTAACACAAACCCTCCCAATGTTAAAAGGCAATTGTGACCTCTCCAGAGTGGCTGCCAACGTGATATAGGTCCAAAAGAAATCACCCTGTTCTGCTGGGAAAGAACAATAAATCGGCTTCCTCGCACACAGTGGTTAAAGAATCCAAGTTCCTGACCCCAAATGTTTCCCTAGGAGGATGCTGTGCTGTAGGGAACGGTCGGGATGACATTTGCTGAAATGTGTGGGATTTATGGTATAATAGGTTGCACATATGTGCCAAAAGAGAGAAAAAACAACAAAACAAAACCCTCTTAAATCCAAGCAAATCAAGATTAATTAGCTATTAAAACAGCTCAGAGAACAGAGTGCAGCACAGGTGGTACAACAGCCCAGCTCCCTCTCCCCGCAGTGACTCCCGTTGTTCTCGGGGTCACGCCGTCCGTGGATCTGCGAGCGCACTCTCACTGGGAAAAGCAAAACCTGCTCCTCCTCGGTCAGCTCCTGCTCTCTGCAACTCTCCAGGTCTGCACTTCCATAAACAAACCTGGGGCAGCAGACCTCTCGTAGGAAGTCCCCCGAAGTGCACGGGAAAATCCCGCTTTTGCCTGGCTTTGATCAGCGGGCCAGGCGGAGAACGCGCCCGGCTGTTTTTACAGCTCTGCTCCTCGTGCTGAGGAGAGGCCAAAAGCCGCTCACATCCACCCCAGCACATCCCCTCCAACTCTCCCCCTTTCCTCCAGCCCGGTGGCTTCTTGTTTCCTCGCTGCTAATTGCAGTTACAGGTGTCCCAAAGCCTGAAACGCCAGCGCTGTGCATGTCCAGCAGCACCGCAAGGCAAACATCCCTGACCATCCATCACAGCAGCCGGACTCCTCCGTCCCTCCCCGCCGCCCCAGGAACGCCAGCACGTTGTCAATACCCTGCAATGTGCTCGCTTTCCCCCTTAATCCTGGTTTTAAGCCAGGCTGTGCTCGCAGGAGGTCCCGGCAATGCACCCACCAGGCGGGACAGAGCCAGGGGACTGTGAGCCCGAGGAGGGGCGGCCCCGCTGCCGGCAGGAGCTCCCTTGGTGCGGGGAGCCGGCTGTGCTCCAGCGGGGACAGACACTGCAAACCAGCCCGGCTCCCTGCGACAGCGTCTGCCCGGGCGGTGCTCTGGGACGAGCGGCTCCCGCGCCGAGCCTGCCCTGCAGGGAGGGACTGAGGGATCCCCTCTTCTCCTGCAGACATCTTCACCCCAACACCTTCACCTCAACACCTTCACCCTGCCCTGCAGGGAGGGACTGAGGGATCCCCTCTTCTCCTGCAGACATCTTCACCCCAACACCTTCACCTCAACACCTTCACCCTGCCCTGCAGGGAGGGACTGAGGGATCCCCTCTTCTCCTGCAGACATCTTCACCCCAACACCTTCACCTCAACACCTTCACCCTGCCCTGCAGGGAGGGACTGAGGGATCCCCTCTTCTCCTGCAGACATCTTCACCCCAACACCTTCACCTCAACACCTTCACCCTGCCCTGCAGGGAGGGACTGAGGGATCCCCTCTTCTCCTGCAGACATCTTCACCCCAACACCTTCACCTCAACACCTTCACCCTGCCCTGCAGGGAGGGACTGAGGGATCCCCTCTTCTCCTGCAGACATCTTCACCCCAACACCTTCACCTCAACACCTTCACCCTGCCCTGCAGGGAGGGACTGAGGGATCCCCTCTTCTCCTGCAGACATCTTCACCCCAACACCTTCACCCCAACACCTTCACCCAGCCCTGCAGGGAGGGACTGAGGGATCCCCTCTCCTCCTGCACCCCACACACCTTCACCCGGCTCTGCAGGGAGGGACTGAGGGATCCCCTCTTCTCCTTCACCCCAACACCTTCACCCCAACACCTTCACCCTGCTCTGCAGGGACTGAGGGATCCCCTCTCCTCCTGCACCCCAACACCTTCCCCCCAACGCCTTCACCCAGCTCTGCAGGGAGGGACTGAGGGATCCCCTCTTCTCCTGCAGACATCTTCACCCAGCTCTGCAGGGACTGAGGGATCCCCTCTCCTCCTGCAGAGATCTTCACCCCACACCTTCACCCAGCTCTGCAGGGACTGAGGGATCCCCTCTTCTCCTTCACCCCAACACCTTCACCCCAACACCTTCACCCTGCTCTGCAGGGACTGAGGGATCCCCTCTCCTCCTGCACCCCAACACCTTCACCCCAACACCTTCACCCAGCTCTGCAGGGAGGGACTGAGGGATCCCGTCTCCTCCTTCACCCCACACACCTTCACCCATCTCTTCACGCCCCACAGATTGGGAACATGATGTAGGAACAGGCTTCTTGTAGGCATCAGTGGTGGTTAGTGTTCTTTGTCCCCTGAAAAGCTGAGCCACGTTCCCTCCTTCCAGCTGAGGGATTTGTTCTTTTTTCCCCCCAAAATCCTTTTTCTGTGACAGGGTAGACTAGACAACCATTAGATTTGTTTTCACACCATTTTCAGCACTGGAGATGTCCTCATGTGCCACAGTTAAACTCAAACCCATTCCCAGCACTGAGAGCAGCGTTGGGCATCCCTTGGTTTGCTGTGCACAGCCCAGAGAACTGAGACACTGATTTACCACTGCTCCACACCTGCACCGGGCACGGAACCCTCTTGTTACGTTACCCCAGCCTGGGAAAACTCCGAATATTGACAGAGAAAATAATGGACAGGAAAGTTCTCACTGAGCACATGAGCTGGTGGAGAGGCAAGGACCAGCTGCCACGTGGGTACCAAAACACTGAGACCTGGGCAGGAGGAGCTCCCCTCCTCCCCAGGCTTCTGGAAGCCTCCTTCAATACTAAACTCTTTCCACTCAGACATAATCCTTATTATTTTCGTTGGTTTTTCCAGGACATTGGAGCTGTTTGATAACGACTCATCATCCTCTGCCACTTGTCTGGAGAGGGGAAAAGCTCCTGGATCCACTCTTGAGGCAGCAGAGCTCCCTGAGCAAACTGTGACTTGCCCCACACAGAGAAAGGGGCTGTCAGCAGAAACCTCCCATGTGAACACCCCGATCCCAGAACTCTGAGACAAAATCACCAGGGAAAGGCTTTGAGTCCTCCCCAAACCTCACTCCTGTGAACGCCTTTTGGGAGAGATGGGTGGGATGCAGTCAAATCAAACAGCACCCCACCACAGCAGTGCTGGCAGAACACGCCCTCAGGGCTTTGCATTTCCCAAAAACACAACCTGCAGGCGAGGGAGCATCCCTCAGCGTGGCTGGGGCAGGACCTTACCCTGGGATTACTCCATCCTTACTCCAGCACTGATGGACGGATTAATTGGAGACAGCTGCAGGGAGAACTCTCCTAACGACATGATTCATTAGTTTTCATAGATAATTACGTCTGCTCACGGCCTCACACTGAATCATTCATTTCGGGAATTTTTTTGGAGGGGGGCATTGAATTTAAAGGCAGTAATCAGATTTGTTAATCCCTGGGACAAGGCAAACCAAACACGATTTTGTTCAGGGGATTGTTTATACTTTCAGAGGTTGACATGAATTGGGCAGCAGGGAAAAATCAGCAGCATAATGTGTGCTCATGAGGGTCAGAAATCATGAATGGTGATCTCCCTGCCTGCCTCCCCCAGTGCTGCTGACCAGACTGGGCACATTTCCTCCTCCTCCTCCTCCTCCTGGGCTGCAGGTCCCTTCCCTGGGTGCACTTTGTGCCTCACACAATCCCCTGGCTGTCTCAGAATACACAAGGATTTTTCTGATCCTTTTTTTGATAATAAGGTCTTTCCATAGAATGAAAGAAGGAAAATAATTGATAACTTGGGTTTGCCACTCTCTAGATTCAAAATACAGCTGGTTTTTCATTGGTGGTGAATTAGACATCAAATATTCAGTTTCAAACTTGGTTTAGTTGATTTTATCACTCTGAAATAGCAGCACAATATCCACAGATAGAAACCCCAGGGAGATCTGCAGATCCAGGCCAGTTTCCTCCCCATAAAGTCACAAACTTTTTACTAATCTGAACTCCACTTTCAAAACTGGTGATTTTTTTGCCAATTTTTTTCTGGAAGCTCCTTTGGAATTTCTCATCCCTCAGTTAAAAAAGAAAAAAAGAAAAGTAATTTTCTCATCTGCACTATTTATGGTCAATTCATGCCCATTTTTTCTTGAACCAATACCCTTCTTCAGCTTCAGTAGTTTTTTCCCCTCCCCAATATTTTCCTGCCAAAACATGAGCAGAAGGCAAATCATTATCTGCAGTCCATCCCCAGCTGGCCAGACTGCACAGCCCCGACAGCAGAGCCCTCTCTGTGCCTTCCCACGGGCCTCCACAGCCCTCACTTCTACTCTGGGCCTTCTTCTCATCCGATTTATTCCTCTGAAACAAGCAGAGAGCTCAGAGAGGACTTTCCACAGAGCTGTGCCCAGGTGTGGTGACCTGTCCTGGCCCCAGGCACAGTTGTCACCTGCTCCAGCTCATTTTCTGTCCCCACCAAACCAGCCAAAGTCTGCTCAGGGCTGAGCTCAGGACGTGGTCAGCCCATTGCTGCAGCTCAGTGGAGCAAAAGCAAACCCCAGGCTTCATCCTCACAACCCCTCAGCAACTCCACCCTCATCACCACCATCATCATCACCATCACCATCATCATCATCCCACGAGCTGAACCACGCTGAGGAAATGATCTGGCAGGAGGAACCCCATGGTACACCAAAGACCTCACAGCTTTTCAGCAAATCAGATTTCACCAGCAGCATCCCGGGGGAAATCCCTTTTTTGGGGGGGCCTAGAAACAAAGAGCAAGGCAGAGCACCCTGCCCAAACCCCCCAGGAGCACCAGGGCACAGCTGCTCCACAGCAGCCACAGCAGAGCTGCTCCTGGGGGCACAGCCCCGAGCACCACAGCTTGGACTCCTCCAAATCCACGGGCTGCTGCCGAGGGCCTGACATTCATGTGCAGCTGGAGATCCCCCCCTCTGCTGGGGCTGCACCTACGCACTCGTATTTATCCCTGCTGAGCTCTGGGGACACGGGGGACTGCTCCCTGCAAAGCTGGAACAAATCAACGCTGCCCTGAGAGTTATTGCTTTAGGAGGAAGAAGCAGCAGAAGCACAGAGGTAAGCCAACAGCCTCTGTTTTCCCTTAGTGAAGGGTCTGACAACACCCAGAGTGTTTTGTCGGGATCCATCCCAAGCGATCAGCTCCCGGTGAGGCCGTTACTGGAAATCATCCCGGGCCCTACAACACCTCCAGAGCCTCACAGCCCTGCCACAGAGAGACCCTTCCCCGGGGAGCAGCCCTGGGACAGCTCCTCACCTCTGCCCAGGGCAGCAGCAGCCCTCGTTTGTGTGACTGGAGACGTGCCGGGCCCTCTCCCGCCGTGATTTAAGCTCTGCCGGTGTCAGGAGGAAAACAAAGAACAAAGATGCCGAGGCATCCATCATCCCGTGGGGAGTCGCTGCAGGAATGCGGCGCTTCCAGGGCAGCCTCCCCTTCCTGTGCACACCGAGAGCACTCGGCAAGGAGTTCACCTCTCCCGGCCCAGCCAGGAGTTCACCTCTCCCAGCCCAGCCAGGAATTCTCCTCTTCACTCCAGCCAGGGCTCAGCACCCAAAGGAATTCTCCTCTCCCAGCCCAGCCAGGAATTCACCTCTCCCAGCCCAGCCAGGAATTCTCCTCTTCACTCCAGCCAGGGCTCACCACCCAAAGGAATTCACCTCTTCCAGCCCAGCCAGGACTCAGCACCCAAAGGAATTCACCTCTCCCAGCCCAGCCAGGAATTCTCCTCTCCCAGCCCAGCCAGGGCTCAGCACCCAAAGGAATTCTCCTGTTCCAGCCCAGCCAGGGCTCAGCACCCAAAGGAATTCACCTCTCCCAGCCCAGCCAGGGCTCAGCACCCAAAGGAATTCTCTCTCCCAGCCCAGCCAGGGCTCAGCACCCAAAGGAATTCTCTCTCCCAGCCCAGCCAGGGCCCAGCACCCAAAGGAATTCTCTCTCCCAGCCCAGCCAGGGCTCAGCAGCCCTGCAGGAGCTGCCTGGCCTGCAGCACCAGAGGATGCTCCGTGCAGTGACCACAGCAGGTTCCTCAATTCCTGCAAGGAACTCAACAGCTGGAAACAGCAAAGCCAAGAGCCAGAGGTGTTTGCTAAGAGGGGTTTTGGTTGCTAAATGCAGAAACCCACAGGAGGGGTTTCTCTTTTTCTCTTGCTCTCCCACAGAAATGGAGATGATACACACACGTGCTTTATTAGTGCACGAGTGCCATGAAAGGAACTCATTTCCAGGGAAAACTAAAATACCAACTCCCCTCTCATTTACCGAGGAAAGTGAGCACAACTGGGGAGAAAACTCAAATAAATCAGAGAAGTGGGGCAGCAAGCACAGTGAGGAGCCAAAGGCTGCTCTGGGAAAGAGCAGCACTGAGGGACCACACTGAGCACAGGAACAGCTCCAGGACAGCTTCTCCAAGGAAACTCAGGCACAAGCCCCAGGAGCTCGGAGTCCTGCCTGGAAGGGGCAGGAGGAACTGGGAATTCCATGGTCACCAGCTCTTCCTGCCCAGCAGCTCAAAGGAAGCAGAACTTGAATCTTCCCCTTATTTACCTCACTGCATCCTCTCACTTGAGCAGAGTTCATCAGTCAGACCTTGAGGAGCAGCCCAAGCACTCAGGGCTGTTTCAGGAGCAGGAGAACCAAAGCCCTGGAGGAGCCCAGCCCCAGCAGCAGGGACAGGCAGGGCTGTGACAGCAAGGCCAAGACGTGGGCTCAGCATCCTGCAAAACACCCCCGGGGCACCACCAGCACCTCAGTGCCCAGAGCCAGGGACCCTCTGCCAGGACAAGGTCAGACTCCTCCTCACCCAGGGGCTGGATGTGCTCTGGGGCTTCCCTGGTTGTGGTTGGGCAGCGACACTTCCACCTCCTCCTCCTCCTCCTCCCCTCAGGCAGCACTACCTTGTTTTCCAACAGTTGGGCAATTGTCTGAGGAAGTGTAAGAGGGGAAAAACACATTCCTCGGGAACAGCATCACTGCCAGGCCCAGGGCTGCGGGACCATCCCACCTCACTGCTGACCCCACGCTGAAAAACCACCTCGAAAATCAAACGGAGCCATTGCTTCAGGCAACATTAAATGCAAGAAGAAAAGCAGTGCCCTCTTTTTGCAAAGGACAAAACGGATTTCTAACTCTCCTTTTTCAACGTTTTGTGGGGTTTTTTTTTTCCCCCTGTGCTTCTCTCCCCCGTGGAAGGGCTGAAGAGATCCTGGGGAGGGTGGTGGCTCAGGACAGTTTAAGTGTGCATGAACCGGCTGTTCGCCCCCAGCGCAGCACTTGTGCTCCAGAGGGATCACCCAAGCCCGTGACACTGCTCCTTCCTCCAGCAGACCTTCATCAATCCCAGCTGGAGACTCCTTTTCCTTCCCCCGGGGCCAAAGGGAAACTCACTGACATTTGTCATGTTTAGGATGTGGGGAAGGACACGCAGGGAACGCTGGAACATATTGAATTGCTGAGTTTCTCTTCCCCCCCCCCCACTCCTCCTCGGTGTTTTTTCCAGAAGAAGGGAGTCTTCCAACCCTAAAACAGAGCAGAGTGCACGGGAACAGCCCCACCAAACCCCTCTGAGCCCCTGTGCACCACACAGGAGTCACCCCAGGCTCACAGCAGCCACTCCCAGCCCCTCAGCTGGTGTCAAAACCCTTTTGGATTTGGGGGAACAGGAGGAGGAGCATCCCCTGCAGGAGGGAACACCAAGCCCGTGGCCCTGCAGCACTGGGGGCAGCTTTGGCTGTGTCAGCAGCTCAGCAGGTCACAGCCCTGGGCAGGAAGAGCTGCTGCCAGCAATGACACGTTTCACCCAAGATCTCCTGAGCAAAGCTAAACTCGGAGAATTCGGTGTTGGTCACCGTGCCTTTGATCCACAAACACCAGAGGGGGTGATGGCAGCAGCCACGGGCAGCCCAGGGACACTTGGGCAGGCCCAGAGCCGTGTCTGTGGTTGATTTTCACACAATAACTGTGAGTGAGAACGTTTGGAAAGCTTCCCCCCTTTCAAAACCCAAACCTCTCACTGAAGGCAGCAGTGCCAGTCCGTCTCTGAAATGTTTTTATCCCCAGCTGAAGGATGGGGCTTTGGCTGTGTCTGTGCTTGGCAATGTCTGGACTTTTGGATGATTTAGGCAGACCAGATCTGCTGCCTTTAACGCCCAGCTGCTCTGTCTAATCCCTGTTAAAACTGGTTTTCCCCTTCCCATTTCTTTAAACGCTACTGGGAGGCTTGTTTCAAATACATCCCTTATAAAGGCTCCTGGCAAGCCTGAAATGAGAGTTTTCCTTCATCTTCCTGCTAACTCCATGGGATAAAGTGTTCAGCTGCCACCATGTGACAGTGTGGGTGACGGTAATGAGCTGGGGGAGAAGCCAGGGCACAGAAATGCTGAGGTCTCACCCCACTTCCCTGTGCCGGGGTCTCCTGAGGAGCTCTGACACACCAGGAGCCCCCAGGCCCTGCAGGAGAGCCAAGCAAACACTGATTGAGGTCTGCTAATTAAGGAGCTCTTCACCTCGTGGTGCCAAGTGTCCACCAGCTCAGAGAACCACAGTGCAGCTCAGAGAACCACACTGCAGCCCAGAGAACCACACTGCAGCCTAAAGAACCACACTGCAGCCTAAAGAACCACAGTGCAGCCTAAAGAACCACAGTGCAGCTCAGAGAACCACACTGCAGCCCAAAGAACCACACTGCAGCCTAAAGAACCACACTGCAGCCTAAAGAACCACAGTGCAGCCTAAAGAACCACACTGCAGCTCAGAGAACCACACTGCAGCCCAAAGAACCACACTGCAGCTTAAAAAATCTCACACTGCAGCTCCAGTTCAAGTGTGAGCATCCCTAAAGTGACCTGTGAGTGGTGACATGGAGCTGCTGGAAAACCCAGCGCTGACCCCAACTGCCCCACAGAGACACCAGCACCAGCAAATCCTCATCCAGCCCCAAAACTCAGACCTGTGATAATGTAGCCCATGAATTTGTGCCATGCTGGGGTCTCCTCTATCCCCAGGCTGGTGCCCTGAGGGCAGCTCGGACCCAACAATAATTTCCAAGTGAAAATACTTTTCCAGAATGAGCACATGTGAGGTAGCCCATGTCCTGAGCTGGGGCAGGAGGAAGCTTTCCTCCCAGCTTATCTGATTTTCTGTCCATTGTTTCGGAAGGCCACGGCAGAGTTCAGCTCACACTGCTCATTTTCCTTGGCCAGCCCCCAGGTTATCTGCAAACCCTGGCTGAGAACCCAACTGCAGCACTGGGACACCCACACCCTGCTGCATGCACAGCAGCTGGGCAACACGGGCATGGGGGAAACCTGCATCACTCCAAAATAATCAATCCAAAAAAACCTGCATCACTCCGAAATAATCAATCCAAAAAAACCTGGATTGTTCCGAAATAATTAATCCAAAAAACCTGCATCATTCCGAAATAATTAATCCAAAAAAACCTGGATCATTCCGAAATAATTAATCCAAAACCCCCTGGATTATTATAAAATAAGGGCAGGTGTCAGAGTTATTACCATCAGATCCCAGGGGGATGTTTGAGAGGCAGGGAACAGCACAATGTTTTACATCTGATTTGCCCAAACCAGACCAAAGCCAACCTTCTGGAATCCTGGCAGGGCTGGGAACCAACATTCCTTTCAGCATTTGTGCTCACACCTGGAGGAGCTGATGCAGCAGGTTCAGCTGAACCCCGGGGTCCCTGTTCCCCAGTCCAGCTGTCCTGCTCCAAACTGGGAATTCTGGGCTCCCTGGTGCCCAGTNAAAAACCTGGATCATTCCGAAATAATTAATCCAAAACCCCCTGGATTATTATAAAATAAGGGCAGGTGTCAGAGTTATTACCATCAGATCCCAGGGGGATGTTTGAGAGGCAGGGGCTCTGGGACTGGCCTTGCGATCCCATAAACACAAAGCTCAGGCTCATACAGAACATTTGGGCAGTTTATACCAAATGTTCTCTTATTTTTACACGATTTGCCCAAACCAGACCAAAGCCAACCTTCTGGAATCCTGGCAGGGCTGGGAACCAACATTCCTTTCAGCATTTGTGCTCACACCTGGAGGAGCTGATGCAGCAGGTTCAGCTGAACCCCGGGGTCCCTGTTCCCCAGTCCAGCTGTCCTGCTCCAAACTGGGAATTCTGGGCTCCCTGGTGCCCAGTCCAGCTGTCCTGCTCCAAACTGGGAATTCTGGGCTCCCTGGTGCCCAGTCCAGCTGTCCTGCTCCAAACTGGGAATTCTGGGCTCCCTGTTCCCCAGTCCAGCTGTCCTGCTCCAAACTGGGAATTCTGGGCTCCCTGTTCCCCAGTCCAGCTGTCCTGCTCCAAACTGGGAATTCTGGGCTCCCTGGTGCCCAGTCCAGCTGTCCTGCTCCAAACTGGGAATTCTGGGCTCCCTGGTGCCCAGTCCAGCTGTCCTGCTCCAAACTGGGAATTCTGGGCTCCCTGTTCCCCAGTCCAGCTGTCCTGCTCCAAACTGGGAATTCTGGGCTCCCTGTTCCCCAGTCCAGCTGTCCTGCTCCAAACTGGGAATTCTGGGCTCCCTGGTGCCCAGTCCAGCTGTCCTGCTCCAAACTGGGAATTCTGGGCTCCCTGGTGCCCAGTCCAGCTGTCCTGCTCCAAACTGGGAATTCTGGGCTCCCTGTTCCCCAGTCCAGCTGTCCTGCTCCAAACTGGGAATTCTGGGCTCCCTGTTCCCCAGTCCAGCTGTCCTGCTCCAAACTGGGAATTCTGGGCTCCCTGGTGCCCAGTCCAGCTGTCCTGCTCCAAACTGGGAATTCTGGGCTCCCTGGTGCCCAGTCCAGCTGTCCTGCTCCAAACTGGGAACTGTGGCCTCGGTATCTCCCAGCCAAACCCATCCCTTTTCATCACAAAGGTATTGAGATAAAAATATTGCTCGAATTCCTACCCCGAGCTCGGAAAAAGGCTGTCAGGCCCAGATGTTTCAGACTAAAGGCTGGCCCCAAACCAGCATTTTTCAGCAAACTTGGTCCTGTAAGAGAATTTCCAACGACGTTCTGAGATCAAACAGCCCTGGAGCTGTTTCAGCACAGCGTGATCCACGCAGCCAAGAGCCAGATTTGATTGTGCCCCTGCACTTCGCTGCCAGAGCCTTCACATTTTGGGACCTCGTGTACCTGGTGTGATTTGTTCCCTCCACGCTGAAGTGTTCCCTGTAAAAGTGCTGGGAGAAAGTGGAGTGGAATTTTGTCTGCGTCCACATCCAAGGCTCGTACTACCGTTGTGCTGGAGGATTTCTGCAGTTACTGATGCCTGGAAAGAGCAGCTCACTGGGAACAACAAGTACATCCCACTCCCTCCAGGGCTCCTGGGATCAGAGGAAAGGGCTGGAGTCAGGCAGCAAGGCAGAGGATTTTTCACATGAAAAGGAAAATACCCACACCAACCTGGACTGGGATGCAGAGGGATCAAACACATTTAATTTAATCCATCAGCAATTCAGACAAAAAGGTTACAGCCAAGCCTGCAAGGAAGTCACTTTAATTTCTAGTAATAGTTGGAGCATAATGATTTTATCAGTTTTTCAGTGATATTGGGATGCTCTAAGATACCAACTTCACCATTTTAAGAGAATGCCACGTTGATGTGACAATTATTTTGTTTCTGAGTGCAACACAGCTTTGAGGCAGTGACTGCTCCCAGCCTTCCCTCCCTCAAACAGAGAGGTCAGACACAGCACCAAAACCCTGCTGTGAAAAACCAGCTCCTACAAACACTGTGGGCACCACCTGGCACTTCCAGCTTTCTTCAAACTTCCCAATTAACAAATGACATGGCAAACCCACCCCCAGTGCTGCACCTGGGAACTGGCTCTGTCACCTCAGCCCAACAAACTGGAATTGTCACACTGGGAACGTGGAACAGCTCCACACCAGGGGCTTGGCCATGGGGAGCCAGCAGCTCCAGAGGACTGGACAGAAGAGTCAGAAAAGCAATCTATTCTGCTCAGGAGAGCAGGAGGGACGGGAGGAGATCTGGGGGAGGATTTGGGAGGAGGGATGAGCTGGCCACGCACGTGGGGGAAATGGGAAAAGCAGGAGGCCGTGCTGGAGAGCCCTGAGCAGCCCAGCTCAAAGCACCCCTTGGATTCCAGCAATACCTCACGAGCACAACGTGCCCAGAGACGTGGTTTTCTCCTCCTCTCCCGTGCTGGAACCGTGCAGCCTCCAGCCCCTGCAGGTTTGCTGGGAAATCCATTAAAAGTGCCCAGCAGGAATCAGCAGGACACAGGAGCACCTGGCTCCCTGCAAGCATGACTCCCCTTAGGGGCTGGAAATCACCTCCCCAACACTGCCTGGGCTCCTCCAGGGAGGTGGGACAGAGCTGCCACCTCCTCCTTCCCCCCAAAAAACCCTCCCCAGGAGGGGAAGGCACAGAGGAAGCACTGAAGTCATTATTTGATGTACACACTGAAGGAGGAACCATCGAGCTGTATTTCACTGCCACAAATAGCAAGTATTTAAAAATAAAACATTATTTTTAGCCTAAGTGGTGCTCGAGGGCTGGAGAATAAACCCTTGCCCAGAGAGAGGGAAATGTCATCATGAGAAAAGGCTGAGGCAGCCGTGCCCTGCTCAGGGCAGAGAGAAAGCATTTGGGATCCTGCCTCAAGCCTTAAAACCCTCCCTGATCCAGCCCAAAACCAGGGGAGAATGACAGATACACCTTGGTGTACCTACAAGGACAAAATCAATAAAATTATGTGAGTTTCTGTATAACATTTTCCTTCAGCAAAGGCTGCTCTGCACAGGGCAGTTTATCCCTTTTCCTTGCCACAGGCAGGGACTGTAAGGTCAGGATGGAGAATTCCAGCTGCTCCCAGCCAGGTAGGGACTGAGCAAAAAGGGGCTGTAAAGGGGAACAGCCTGGCCTTGTCCCTTCCTGCTCCTTAACAACACATGACAGACGCCCTGAGAAAGCCACGCTGGGAAAATAAACCCCCTCCCCACGGTCCCAACGTGAGATTTTCTTCAACGGAGGAAAAGCAAAATGAACACGGAAAAAAAAACCATCAGCGTTTTGAAATCTCTACAATTGCAGTTGGGTTTTGTTTTCTTTTTAAACAGCTTAAATCAAATGCCTGCAGGAGCAGATGGGAAACCCTCGTGAGCTAAAAGCTGAGGCTTCTACCAGAGCCCCCCATCAGGAAAGCAAAGACAAGGCTTAACTGAGAAGATGTTTAAGATCATAATTCTTATTAAAAAAAATCCTGAAAGGCTTGAAGAAGTTGGGAGCTCATTCCCCAGCAGTGCTGGTCCCCGTGCAGACAGATGGAGGGAGACAGCTCCCCCTCCCCAGCTCGGGGTGGGTGAGGTGGGGCCTGACTAACTGTGGAAAAATCCACATAATTGAGAAGACAAACGCTGAACAGTCATTTTACAGCTCGAAGCCTTCAAGGAAAAAGGCTGCCCGTGCCAAGGGGCCAGGCAGGCTCATTGTGAGTGTGTGAGCAGCTTGCAGCCCCCACCAGGTGCTCTGAGGGCTGCAGACACCACTGGGAGGGTCCCCACTGCCCCAGAGAGCAGCAACACCCACCCTCGTTTGGTCAGTCCTAAACTGAGATTGATGACTGAAGGAAAACCCAAATTCTTACACAAATTCCATGGGAATAGAATAGAACAGGATTCTACACATATATAATATATAATATGTAATATATAATGTATAATGTATAATTCTCTGTATATATAATACACAATTCTACATATATATAATATAGAATTCTCTCTGTCCCATCTCAGGATTTTCAGCAAGGCTATGTCATTTTCGTTATGACTTAGAATTTAACAGCAGAGTTTGACAGGCTGCACAGGGATGGAAACCCATCCCAGCAGAGCCTGAGAGGCTGCACAAGGATAAAAACCCATCCCAGCACAGCCTGGAAACCTGCTGGTGCTCAGCCTTTCCCAGGGAGTGCTGGACACCTCCAGAGCCCACCAGGCAGGGCTGGAGCCACCTCCAAGGGGCTCCCAGCAGGCAGGATGGAAACGCACGTTGTTTAGACAAGATGATGAACATCCCTAAAAATCGGATCTTTAATCATTTGTGATTTACAAACTAACCCCAGCAACGATGCAATGGCTCCCCAGCCCCTGTGCTCCGAGGCTCATCCCTCAGGCACAGCCCTTACACGCCGCTGGTGAGTTTGTATTACAGCAAAAACGCCCTTAAGGAACAGAAACGTGAGACGGCCTCTGGATTCTGCAACAGCCACGTAAATAATCTTCAGGAGAAGCCCTTGAGTGCCCACCCCCTGCCTGGGCTGGGACAGGGGAACCACATCCCTGCTGCTCTTCCCAACAGGAGCATTTTCCCTGCCTTTCCTGATGACAGCAGGACAGTCCCCCAGGTGTGCCCAGCGCAGGGCTCCAGCCTCGGGCACTCTGCTGGCAGGGTCGGGGTGACAAAAACCCCTCACCAGGCTGAGCTGAGCCCTCCCTGGGGGACTCTGTGCCACCCACTATGACCAGAGGTGACACTGCAAAGACACTTTGGTGTGCAAAGAAGCTGTTGTCAACAAAAACACCATTTCTGCCAACCATCTCTGCTCGGCTCCAGAGACTCGATTTTGACAAGAAATTCCAAGTGTTACATAACCATACAATTAAAGGATTATTGTGAGAGATGGTTTCCTTAAAATGATCCCTTTTGGTTGAGGACATCCTGACTGGGAGCAGCGTTCTCCCAAGCAGGAAAAGGACATGAAGGGTCTGATTTTGCAGCTTATCTATTTCTGAACTCATTTAGGCTCTGCTAGAAACTTCAGAGGAGCCGGAAGCGGAGGGACAAAGCAAAACAGAGCAAAGCAAAGGGACACTGACAGGAGAAAAATGCCAAACAGGGCAAGTTTTGCAAGGCCCCAATATTTACCGTCCATCCCAGAGTCCTCCTTTCTCATGCAAGCATGTCACAATGAGAAAACAACGTCTCTATAAGGGTAAAACAAACAGCATTCACAATTTCTGAAAGCATTCTTCCACAATTATTGCACTAGATTAGATTGCCTCATCACCAGGGCCAGAGGCCATTTACACTATTTTCTTTCTCTCTCCCTTTTTTTTTTTTTTTTTTTTTTTTTTGTGGAACAGATGAAAGGATTACAGAAAGTTTTCTGGGGCCAAATTCGGAGCTAATGATGGGAAAATTCTTTTGCTAATCCCCACTGCTAGCAGACTCCTGAGGCTGGAAAAAAAAAAAAATCTCCTGGTACCCTGCTTCCATTTTGCTCATCAGTGCAAAAAATGCCCCGCTCAGGAGGTTTGCAAAGGCCCAGCAGCTTTAGGCAGAGCCACAAAAACCCGCAGGGAAAACCTGAGTGAAGAACCACCCATGAAAACCTGGATGCCACAGGGGAAGCCAAGGATGGGACTGAGCCACATCCATCCCAGCTGTGCCCTGGGGGGGAAAATGGGCTTTTCCAGGATATCCTGTGCCAGGCAATCCCACCTGAGCAGCCCCTGCTGGCTCCAGAGGATTCCTGGGTGGAAAGACGTGGAGCTCAGCCAGGCTGGTGTCACCTGGTGTCCCCACCTGAGCACGGGCACAGCTCCCAGCAAAGAAAACCCAGAAAAAGCTCCAGCCCTGCTCCTGGTGACGGTTTTGGCTCCTTTTTTCCCTTGCCAAGGTCAGGATGAAGCGGAATGTTGGAGTCCTGGAAACTCAGAACTTGGGGTTTTAGTGGGTAGGAAAGACACAGGATATCTGAATTTGACGCATTACCTAAAGCCTTAGGTTGTCGAACTGGCAAATCCGCACGACTGAAAGCACGAGCAGAACATTCTACAGAACTCAGTATTTTCCTTAAACTACCACCCAACAAAGGAATTCTACACTATTACTGAGCTCCCAACTTTGGTTGATTGCCAGGTCAGGTTGCATTGCTGAAGGCAAACAAAACAAGGTATGAATATGACACCTGATTTTAACTTCACGTTTTTTCTCCTTTGGTTGATTTTTGATTTGAGGCACTTTCCTTCTCATCCTTAATTTCCGAGCAAAATCTTTTTTTTTTTGGGCTGCTCAGCCCAGCAGTGCAGGAGGAGCAGACACCAGCGAGGCACCTCCCTCCCAAAGGCAAAGTTTCATCCTTTTTTTGCACTCATTTGACAAACACAAAGGGATTTGCATGAGCCGGGCTCCTCGTGAGGAGTAAACTTTGCATAATTAATCAACCCCTGGGCCCCGGTGCATCTGCAAGGGCACAGCTACCCCAGCTGGCACTCAGGGGAACACGCCTGTGGCCACCTCGGAGAGCTGGGAAGTGCAAACACCTCCAGGGACCCTCGGAATGGGAAAAGCAGACCCGAGGAGCGAGTCTGGAAAATCCGTACCCGGCTCCCTAATCCATTAATGCACATTATCAGCTACTCGTGAATTAAGCCAGGTTTTATTTGGGCACCAGGACAAGCTGCAGGCACCTCCCGAGCTGCAGGAGGTGGGAACATCCCAGGCCAGGTCAGGGAAGTGGAAGTGAAGCTTCCCACAGAAAAAAGGGGAGGTTTTGATGGAAAATCTGACCGGAGGGAGAAAGAAATGTCGGAGCAGCGCTTAATGAAGATGAACTTCCCGTGGCTCCCCACAACACAGACGGTGCCATTATCACTCAGCACTAGGAAGGAAAGGGATTCCAGGGAAGGGGAAATTGCAGGGCAGTTATCCTCATCAACCTGAGCGTGCAGCAGTGACACGGCCTTGGCAGAGAGCCTGAGCAAAGTCTGCTCGTGGTTAAGAGCACAGGGCATGGAGCGAGACGTGCACAGGGAAAACAGCCCCTGGAAAATATTGCTAAGGGCCTCAGCTTCTCCAAGGTGCCAGTGGCAACGAAACGTCTGACCTTATCCCCCCCCAGTATCCGCCAAAAAAAAAATGGGATTGCATCGAGTCAGCGGAAATGTGGGAGCTCCACTTGCCTGGCAGGGGTGGGGAAGCCAAGTGCTGAGTGATCTGCCCCCACATCTGTAAAATCAGGCTGCTTCCCAACTGCTTTGGCCAGATTCAGCCCCTCCTGGTGACACTTCCCACGGGGCTGGCAGGTCTGCTCCTGGTGGCTGAGGGACAGGGCTCTGAGCAGTGCCCTCAGCACACACAATCCTCACCACTCCTGCTCCCTGCACTCAGGGGAATTTCCCCTCTCCTGGAGCTCAAGGCAGAGCTCCCATGAGGACACAGGGGTTTTGCTCCAGGCCCTGTAACTGTCCGTGAGATGAACAACACTGGAGTATTTGTGTTATTTGTGAGAAAGGAGGGTTAAATATGTTCCATTTCACAGATATTTCGAGGCCTCGTTGCTGGAAGAAGTCTGGCAAAAACACAATGGCACAAAACACAGAACCTACAGGGTCCCAAAAAAACCCAAAGGATTTGGGGAATCATCCCCAGCCCCCAACAGAGGAATGGGACACAAATCGTGTATTTTCCCAAAGAGAAGCCAAAGTTTCACAGAGAGCCCATAAACATGCTCATGCTTCCCACCTGTTTCCTATTAAGAGCAAAGAAAACAAAAAAGCAATTAATACGACTTTTTAAGCGAGGATTAATAAAGAAACCTACGAGATGAGACCCCCCTAATTGAAAATGTCTTTCCCCACACCAGGCAGAGGATCAAAACCTGACAAGAGCCCTAAGCACAGCCTCTCCCAGCTGCACAAACCCTTCCTTAACAACCTCAAGACTAATAAACAAAGCCATGTTCCAGGCATTTCCTATCCCTCCTGGGCTGAGCCGTGGCAAGGAGGAGAAATCCATCCTCCTGCCTCAGCACAGAGCTCCTCGTGGCAGGGATGTGGATTTGGGAGCCCCTCACTCCGAGAGAGATGCAAAGGGGGAAGGTCACCCCAGGAAGGAGCAGGTCTCAGGATTAGATTTCAGCTGTCATTTATTTTTTAGCAAGGAGAAGGACACTGCCCTGCCCTGTGAGGGAGGGAGAAGCTGGCAGGGCCCCACGGCTCCAACTGGATTATCCCTGGAGAATCAACTCCCTCAAGGCTAATTCATTACTGCACATTCATCAGCTACTCGTGAATTAAGCCAGGTTTTATTTGAACACCAGGACAAGCTGCAGGAGGTGGGAACATCCCCAGCAAGGCCAGGGAAGGGGAAGTCAAGCTTCCCACAGGAAGGGGAAGGAAAGGAGAAGTCAGGAGCACGGGAGGATCTGCTCTGCCAGGGCCAGCTCATGCCACCTGCACAACGAGGTGAGGAACAAAGTGGATTTCCCAGGAGAGCAACTCCTCTGGCTCCTCTGGCAGGACATGGGTGCTGTCCTGGCTCAGTATTGCACTTGACTTGATCTACATCCTCTGCCACAAACCCTCCCAAACCCAACCCTTTGGGGCAAACAGTGCAATCAATGCTCCTCTTCAATGGCTCCAGACTTTTCCATTCAATCAAATGGGAAAAACACAGAATAAGAATGCTCAAGTGAAGCCCTTNATTGCACTTGATTTGATCTACATCCTCTGCCACAAACCCTCCCAAACCCAACCCTTTGGGGCAAACAATGCAATGCTCCTCCTTCAATGGCTCCAGAATTCTCCATTCAGTCAATGAGGGAAAGACACAGAATGAGAATGCTCAAGTGAAGCCCTGCAACACATAAAAACTGTCATGGAAGGGAAAAAATGCAGAAGATGGAGTGCAAAACTAATTCTGTGCTTTGGACCAGCCATCACCAACGTCTCTGCTCAGAAGTCAGGCTTGGGGAAGCACCCCGAGGGTCACACACTGGGCACGGCCCCCAGGGAACGGAGAGAGGCACAGAAATAAAATCAGGTGATGAATGGGCACAGCCTGCAGGGGCTGCTTGGACAGAAACCTTCCCTGGCAGCCTCCTGCTCTGTGGGCAGAAGGAGCAGCTGTGTGAGGAGAGAAAACACAAATCCCAGTCTTACATAAAAGTGAGGCAAAACCCTTGTCCTTACCGTTCTGCTCATCCAGCTCATTCCCAATTTCCTGCCCCATCTGTTTCTGCCTGGATATGATGGAAGAAAGAGCATCGAGCCCAGCATCTTGCTCTGCACCAGGAAAAGATATTAAATTACTTGAAGAAGTTGCTGAAATGCCAGGCTACATAAAATAGGTAGAAGTGAAAAACCACGAATATGGGCAAAATCAGGACTTCCAAAATTTAACTGAAGAAGTTTCACCCAGTTAAGATCAAGGCAAGCACAATGCTGCTCCTGCAAACGCAGAAAGCAGCTGCCTGGGGATAAATATATCTGTAAATAATAAAACTTCAGCACAGGCTGGTGTACTGGGGTTCAAACAAAGGCTCCTCCCAGAGTCCCAGAGATGCTCAGGACGACCAGAAAGGCTCTTGTACCTTCAATGATCCTTCTCTGCTGCTGCCTGAGCTCATCAAAGCCGAGTCCTCTGGTCTCCTCCGACTCTTCCAGGAGCCAGGGGTTGGTGCTGCCTCGTTTGGCCCCTCCTGCCATGAGGCTGGACCTGCAAAAAGCCCCAGAGAGTGATTTCCAGCCCCCCTGGCAGACAGCAGGGCACAGGGCTGAGCACCCCGCGGGGCTCTGTGCGACCCCGGGAGGAATCGGCCAAAAGCAATCCCCAAAAACAAACCCACCTCACAGGCTGGGAGGGGAGAATTCATTTTACAATCTATAAACAATCATATTTACAATCATTTATTGATTGTATAATCTATCCACAGACTGTATAATGTATCCAGGTTGTATAATGTATCCATATAAAACGCTGTTTTTGCATGTAGAGCACCCAGCATTCCTGGGAATACACATCATTCCTGTATTTGCTACGTGATCAAAGCACAGACTTATAAAAATATTGCTACAGCCTCAAACACTAAAAGGATCCACTTGTTAGCAGAGGTGCAAATCAGATGAGACTTTTAATTCCCTGCAACCCTGACGAAACCCAAGCAGGAACATTCCTGAATTTCGGAAACTGGAGATGGACACAGCTCCCTTCCTGCATTTCCAACCTGAAGGGGAAGCCAGGAACACACACCCTGAAATGGAAGAGTAATTAAATAATGGGTTTTCTTTTCAAAGAATTACGACTCGAGATTATTCACATTACAGACACATCCCTGGTGACCACAGAAAACAAGTTTTCCATGTCCAGGGCACATAAATCCAAGCAGTAAAATAAACCCCACTTAAGTATTTCCTCAAGAGCAGATTTCTGGTTTCTCCTACACTGTAAAAGACCCAAGACAGACTAAGAGTCCCCTGAACCCACAAGTGCAGCTCAGGTTTGGGGGTGAGGCTGCTTCCCCCCACAGATGTTCACAACTTGGAGCTTTTGCTTCCTGCTTTCCTTCCTTTAAACTCTCACTCCCATTTTACCTCTTCCCTGCTCTTTCCCAAAGCCCTCCCACAAACCACCCAACTACAGAGAAGGGTTTTAGGATCTCCCAAATTCTCGATGTGTTTTTAATTACACCAAGACCTGAATTTGAAGGCTGCAGTTGTTTTGGTGTTTTGAATTGAGCTTTGAATTGAGTTTTGAACCAAGTTTGGAATTGAGTTTTGAACTGAGTTTGAACTGAGTTTGAACTGAGTTTTGAATTGAGTTTGGACTGAGTTTTGAACTCAGTTTTGAACTCAGTTTTGAGCTGAGTTTGAACTGAGTTTGGAAGTGAGTTTGGAACTGGGTTTGAAGTGAGTTTTGAGCTGAGTTTTGACTGAGTTTTGCCTTGCCCAGTGCCCACGCTGCTGGAAGCCCCGAGTGTCCCCAGGCCGGGCAGGAGGTCGCTGTGCCCGGGGGGCTCCGGGCCCCGAGGGGCTCGGGCCGGGCTCCGGCAGCAATCCCGGGCAGCTGGGGACATCTCCTGGCCGTGGGACGGAGCAGCACTGCTGGAGAATCCCCCGCACACGGCACGGAGCTCTCCAGCTCCTCTCCCTGGCCGCCGGGACGTGGGCTCTGAGCTCCAGCTCAGGGTGAAGGCAAAATGAAAAATGAAAAAACACAGAAAAGCAGAAAAAAAAATTTAAAGAAATAGAAAAAAATCACTTTTTTAAAAAATAAAAGTGGCTAAAAAGCACTTTTTATAAACCTCAACATCTCCCTTAACCCCGGCAGTGATGGTGAACACCAAAGCAGAGCCAGCCCAGCTCTGCCCAAGGCCAGCACCAGAGAGGAGCTGGGATTCTTCTTCCATTCATTCCAGTCCTGCACCTCCACCAGGTTTCCATGCATTTATCGAGGCTGGCAATCAGGCTGGGTCAGACAAACTCACACACACCTGGAATGCAGTCTGACACATCAGCCAGCTCTCCCCCCTGCTCTGGGGGTTAAATGTGCCCTGTTATCCCCCAGGCCCAGCGCTGGCAGCGGGTCTGTGAACACCACAGCAGCACTGCACCCCCAGGGATGGAAACACCACTGCAGCCCACCCAATTCAGTTCAATTAGAAGGACACAAAACCCAGGGGAACAACACCTGACAAAGCTGTTTAACCAAAGCAAAGGGATCAGAAAGCTCTCTGCTGGCTAAAAGGAGCACGACCACCCCTGCCCGTTAAAAAAAACAGCCAAGGCAAGCAAATCTGAAATCATTTGGGGCTCTGCCTCCCTCCCTCCCACCAGTGCCGTGCCCTGCTCTTGCAGGGTGGGTCGTGACAGGCGGTGTGCTCGTTACAATAATCTTTGTGACATGTTTGGCAACTGCCCTCCCTCACGGCACGGCACAACTTCCTCCTGCCCCTGCCCGGGCCGCCCTGCCCGCCCGGCGGGTGTGAAGATTAAAGCTTATCCAATTAGCCACCCACTGCCTCCGCCGGCTTAACCACCCCAATCCGGGAGCCTCGGGGGGCACCGGAGTGTGCGGGGCTGCCTTTTGATGCTGGGAGCAGATTTAACTAATTACAAGGCTCAGCAACGCTGCCCCGGTTTAAAAGGTGACGGGGGTTTAAAATCGGGGGGCTCTGTCTCTGCCCTAACAAGGGAGGGCTTGTCTTATTGTCCCACTGGTCATTCTTGGGACGCCTCCCAAGGGACTTAGATTACTCAAGCAGCACTTGGTTTAGGCCAAGGCCACACATCGAGGCTTAGGGCTTTAGAGGGCTGATGAGCAAGACTGAGCCTTGAACAAAACCCGGGTCACCTGACAGTTGGGTGGATGATCACTTGAACACTCCCTGAACTGCAGAGGGGCTCTCTGAGGCCCCCGGGGTCACCCTCCACAGGGGTGCTGCAGGGCTGGGGCATCCTCTCGCTTACGGGGCTCGCTCTGCATTTTCAGGAAGCTCCAAGCTAATAAATAAAGCAAATACAATTTTAACACACAAAACAGAAACCTTCGCTGTGTCTCCAAAACTCCCTGAGAGGCCACACCAGCACAGGCACTTCCAAACCCCCTCCAGGTACCAGACCAGGTGAGATTTCCCCCCAAGAACCTCTCCTGATGGGAAGGCTCCAGCATTCCCTGCAGCTGGCAGAGGACTTCCAGCCCCAGCAGCACAAGAGCTGCTGTTCCCACCTTCCAGGAATTTCCATGTTGCCCTGGACACCATTTCCCTGTGGCTGGTCCCACTGCTGCAAGGACTGGGAGCTGCATGGCTGGGGAGGGTGTGGGACAGTCCTGACCACACAGCCAAAGGGACATTAACCCTGGACAGCCCCAGACCTGATCCTGGCACTCAGCTGCTCTCCTGGATGGACAATTCCCTCTTTTCCCACCCTTCCTGGCCAGCCCCATCCCAGCCAGGAGGCTCCAGCAGGAACTGGGAGGGAGGGAGGGAGGACACCAGGAAGGACTTTCAGAGGCACCTGAACAGCTCTTGTTCATTTTATTTCCCAAGGAGCATCTGTCCCCAACAAACAGCAGCCAGATTCCCAAAAGCATTTGACTCCTGAAGCTGTGGGCACTCAGGGATTAAAAGCCTGTTTGGCATCAGGCAAAATTCCCGTTTGGATCGAGGCTGGAATACCTTCCATCTGTCAGGAAGGTGTTCAGCCAGGAAAAGCGGTGACCCACTGAGGAGAAAACAGAACATGGGCTCTTCTAAAATGCACCTGGGGTAGCTCTTACTGAAGGTACTCAGTGTCCCACAGACAGCAGCAGCTGTCTCTGTTTTTGAGGAATTCCAGGAGACACCAAGGAAGGCCAGGGGATTTATGGATTCTCTGGTGACTGACGTGGACTTGTCCAGCCTGAGACTGGTCAGACAGGAGCAGGAACATCCCCATCCCTCCACCAATGTTTAAATGCTCTCCAAGTCTCCAACATCCCCTGGCTGCTGTTCCCACCCCTGCCTTTGGAATTGGGGTGAAACCCCGGGAATTCTGCCCCACGGGAGCCCCTGTTCCAACAGCCCGCACAGATCCCTCTCCAGGAGAAAAGGGGGCAGAAGACACTGAAATGGTTATCAAAACCCAATTAACGGAGATGTGAAGTGGCCCTGCTCAGGGGGAGCCGTGCAAACAGCCCAACCTTCCCCCGGGAAATCCCGGTGGCACCTTAATTAAGGGCGGAAGGGGCAGGAATGTCCCCGAGGCAGGGAGCGTCCTGCCCGCGGTTGTCACTTGGGATCAACCCTGGGAGCCTTAGAGGCCAGCCCCGCAGCCCACAAACAGCCTCAGGGCAGCTTTCAAAGGGTGCAGAACTCACTGAGTGGTGACCAAACGTAAACCAGCTTAATTCCAGGGAAAAGCCCCCAGCCCCGGGCCCTGGGACAATAAATATGTGATCAGTGGTGCAGGAAGGTTAATGAAGGGAAGGGCTGCTGGCCAGAGCAGGGCCTGGGCACCGCGGGCTGTCACTTCAGGCCTGGATTAGACCTGGAAAAGCAGCACAAGCCAGGCAAGTGTCACTGCTCAGCCCCATCAAACTGCAGGTGCTGATTTTTCTAATGCGGGGAAAAGGCGAGTGTCAGCCCCAGGCACATTCCAGGCTGGGCTCCGCCACCCCAGAACCCCAGAGCGGGGCCAGGCTCTGCCAGGACTGCGGGGGGAGCCGGGCTGGGAAGGGCAGCTGAGCCCTGCAGACCCTGGGGGCTCAGGGATCACCCAGTGCCCTCCAGGCACAGCCCTGGTGGGACCGGGGGGACAGTGCCATACCTGCTCGTGTCTGGCTCCGAGCCCTCGTTCCTGTAGGACGCCTCGAGCTGTTTGTGCCGCGTCAGGAGCTCGTCCACCAGGTTCTGCCTCCTGTCCCCCTCCAGCTGCGTGCTGACGGCGCTGGGTTAAGGAGCAAGCTCAGGAACACCGAAAAGCTTTCACTTCATTGTATAAAACAACGCCTGCTCTACGTCCTCGAAATAAATCAGATTTCCCGGTCATCAAAATTAACAATTTTAATTAAAACAAAAAGGCTCCAAGATCTAAGATTCCCGTTTTTGTGAATGAAACCTGCTGTTATTCTAAATGTGCTTCTGATCCTTACACAAATGTTTCATACAGTGGCCACAGAATGATCTTTATGCCATCGTCTCAAAGTAATCAGAGACCTGAAAGGATATTTACTGTCAAATTAGCACTAAGAATAGCATTTACCCCTCCAAAATCCCAGTAAAGTCATTTTTAGTTTGTTTTTTGGTGTCTAACACTGACAGTGCGGCAGTACTGCACAGGTTAAGCCCAGGGGAGGATGAGATTTCCTAAAAAAGCTCCAAATGACCCTGACAGCACCAGGGCAGAGCCTTTAGAACCAGCAGGGTATTTCTCATCTCACTCCACTGGAGGCTCCTCACACAGACCAGGGGAGCAGCTCCCAGCCCAGTGATCAGAGAAAAACCCAAAACTTTCCTTTGGGCGTCTGTTTCCACTCACAATTCACGAGCAGAGGAACAAGAGCTGTGCCTTCCACAGGGGAGCCCTGTGGGCTTTTTTAAAATTAACCTCAGTGACATCCTGAAGGACTTGTAAGTCTCCCCTGGGTCCTGCTGAGTGTGTTCAGCAGTGCTGAACTGGTCTGTGTGTGTTCTGTGCCACAGCAGCAGCCGCTGGGCAGGGGAGTTCCAGCCCTGGCCATCAGCACAGCCCTGGGGCTCAGGAGGGATTTCTGCTGTGCCAGGCTGAAATTAAACATTCCTCCTCAATCCACACTGCACCTGGACACCTCCAGGGAGGTGCCTGTGACTCCTTACCCTGACTTTGCCAGCATGGCCCAGTCTGGCCACGGGGTGACACTCCTGGCAGAGCATCTGTCATTCCTTCCCAAGGAGTATTTCGCAGCATTTTCATCAATCTGAAGCTGCAGATTGTTTCTTCAGTCAGTCAAAGTCAGGATACCCCACAGCCCTGCCCACAGCCTGAACAAAGCTTCCTCCTTCCTTTTGGCAAGGCCTGGCCAAGAGAAAATGCCAGGAGAAAATGGAAGAGGAGAAAATGGAAGAGAAGAAAATGGAAGAGCGAATGGGAGAGAAAATGGAAAAGAAACTGGAAAAGGAGGAACTGGAAGTGAAAATTGAAGAGAAAATGGAAGAAAATGCCCTCTGGCCAGTTTAGTGCTGGACAAGTGACCTTGCTCATCCACCAGCACAGCAGCACCAGGGCAGCCCTGAGGGGCCCCAGACATCTTGTTAAGCTCCTCTCAGCCCATCCTGTTAAGGGTGGTGACACAGAGGTGACCAGGAGGGTGACATAGAGGTGGCCAGGAGGGTGACACAGAGGTGACCAGGAGGGTGACATAGAGGTGGCCAGGAGGGTGACACAGAGGTGACCAGGAGGGTGACACAGAGGTGACCAGAGCCAGGCTCTGGCTCTGCAGCTGCCATGAAAACAGCCACAGAGAAAGTTCTAGTGACAAACTCTCCTGCAGAGGGAGTGAGGGGGAGACCCAGAGCGTGTGGCAGAGGGGTGACAGCACATTTACCCCTGAGGGGACAGGGGTGACAGGATACATCTGACGTGTGGACACCGCCCGCAGCAGCAGCTCCCTCAGCTGATCAATCTTCTCCCTGAGGCTCTGCAGAGAGGACCTGATGGCCACATTGACCTGGGGACAGAGAGATTGTCACTGCCCTGATGGCCACACTGACCTGGGGGGACACAGACATGGCCACTGCCCTGCTCTGTCAGCTCTACATGACATTTCATGACATTTCATGACAATATATTTCACTTTCAGTGCCCAGAGGCAGAAGTCACTGCAGGCTGCTCACAGAGCAATGGAAGTTTCACCAACACAGTCCTAAGGACTCATGCTGGTGAATATGGAAAGCTGTCTCTCCAGTCTTTATAAACACGCTTCTTTCATATGGGCAAAACATCTCAGCACGTTTTAATGCTTTCCAGATCAATTTCCAGCTCTTTCCTCTGATCTTCAATGAAAATACAGGCACCAGCTTCTTTTGCCACCAGGTTTCTTTCCCAGGATCAGAGAGAATGTTGCTACATGTTCACACACTCCCTGCACTGAACCCCTCCAGACTTGAAACTTAAAACCCCAGAGAAATTCAGATTGTTCCATTTCCCTTCTCAGCAGCACCCAGGACTCCCAAATCCTCTCTCAGCACTGACCTGCCCAAGACCCAGAAGTGTCTGTTCTCAGTAAAAACGGAATTCAGTCCTCCTTCCCTGCTGCAGGCAAACCCCAGGACTCCTCCTGCTTTCTCCCCACCCCTTCCCACCTCAAACTCTCATTATCCCTGAGCTTGTCCTCCTCAGACATTATTTCTTTTCATTCCAGTTCTGCAGAGAAAACCCGCTCTGACTGCAATTACGATGCAAGTCGTCCTAATTAAGACTTTCTGTGCCTTGTGTTTACCAGCTCTGGCTTGCAGTGGGCAGCACCACGGCAGCAGCTCCAAACCAGGCTGAGGGATCAGGGATTTTGGGAATGCTGAAGCCTGTGCGTGGCCTCCAGCTCTGCAATCAGGTAATTAAAGGGCTTTTCATTTGTTCTCAGCTCCAGGTGGAAAATGCTGCGTTTGAGTGACCCAGAACAGCACCAGAGCACAAAGGGGACACGGCCAAGAAAGTCACCAAATGCAGCCACCTGGCCAGAAACTGCAGCCAGGGGACAAAAGATTTCACCTCCTCTACAGAAAACTGAGAAAGAAGAAAAGCAGGAAGAAAAGAAACCGATGGAAGTTTTACGATCAGCTCAATGGAGCAGAGTTCACAGATGGTGAGTGCTGGATTAGAATCTTTCCTCACGGTTTATTTTTCCATTTTAGATTTCATGCTCTATTTTTGGCTCAGCAACGAGCAAGAAGTCTGTCAGCCATGCTAATGACAAAATACTATCGAAATCAAACCCTGTTTACACTCCCCCTACAAGGCCAACGCTGCCCAAAGACATTTCCCTGCCCCGCAGCCCTCGGGAGGCACGGGACACGCGCCTGCTCAGCCGTGGGTTTCTCTGCAGCACTTCTGTTATGGAAACACCTCTCTCCTTGCTGGAAACTTGTTTAGAGTAGCATCAAACACTGCCAAAAATTCCCCTTTACCTGTTAATGGATTAAAGGGAGCTGGAAAACACAGGGCACGGGACAAATGATTTTATGGGGAGGTCAGTCACCCGTGCCGTGTTTCCATAAAACACAACCTCGGAGAGTTCCAGCCCCAGAAAGGCTCCAAACAACTCCAGCCCCACGTTTCACTGGGGTTTGGGCTCCTCAGAGGTGGCAATAGAGGACTTTGCCCTCCATAAATATAGAGCAGCAATCTTTTTATTGGCCTTCTGTTGTTGAGGTGGATCTGTACAATTGTCATACTTCACCATCCCAAAAGCAGGAATTTCATCTGCACCTCCAAACTCTCCAGAGGACACACTGCTCTCAAATCCCACTTACCTGGGGTTTCTGAGACCCCTTCTCAACTCCTGCTGAACGGAGGCAGCCCTTCAGCAGCACTGAGCCTCTGGGACAGCTCCATCCCAACATCCCTGAGCCTCCGGGACAGCTCCATCCCAACATCCCTGAGCCTCTGGGACAGCTCCATCCCAACATCCCTGAGCCTCCGGGACAGCTCCATCCCAACATCCCAACATCCCTGAGCCTCTGGGACAGCTCCATCCCAACATCCCAACATCCCTGAGCCTCTGGGACAGCTCCATCCCCAAACCACAGTCTCCTTCCCTTTACAGACACCGCAAGGGACAGACACTGACACTAACACTGATATTGACATCATTGACATTGACACACTGATACTGACACTGATATTGACATTGACACTGACATTGATATTGACATCATTGATACTGACACTGATATTGACATCATTGACACTGACACACTCACACTCACACTGATATTGACATCATTGACACTGACACTGATATTGACATCATTGACAGACACTGATATTGACATCATTGATACTGACACTGACACTGACACTGATATTGACATCACTGACACTGACACACTGACACAACCTTTCCCCGCGGGGACGGGGACAGTGACACAGCCCGGCCCCAGCCGCCCTCCCTGGCCCCGCATCCCGGGAATCCTGCACTCCTGGAATCCTGCACTCCCGGGAATGCCGCCCTCCCTCTGACCCGCATCCCGGGACTCCCGCACATTCAAACCCATCCCGTGCCCGGCCCGGCCCCGAGCCCTCCCTGCCGGGGCACCTTGGCCGAGCTCTCCCCGCTCCGCTGGCAGCGGTTCCGCTCCTGGATCCTCTCGGCGATGTCCTGGGCGAGCTGGCGGGCGGCGGCGAGCTGCGGGAGCCTGCGGGCACGGCGGCCGTCAGCCCGGGCTGCGGGGCCCGCCGGGGCCCGCCCGGGTCGGG
>VXBN01006331.1:520737-584406 GCA_013397395.1 Sinosuthora webbiana | reverse complement strand
ATAAGATTAACAAAGGAGAGCCAGACAGAGCTAGTGCTTTTTTTTTTATGAGGGCCCCTATCTTTTTCCAGCTCTTTGCCTGGTGGACTTGCATGAGGTTGTCTGACATGTCTCATGTTTTCCTGGTGTGCTTCGGATTTGAATTCAGACTGTCAGACTGAGCTGGCACCCGGCAGAAGTTTGGAAACCAAGGGGGTGCAGGGAACTTGCCCCAAGAACCCAGGCTCTCTAGACACAGCAGAAAGAGAAGGACCTGCAAAGAAAAATAAGTGTTTAGGGCAAAAAGTGCAGTTTTCCCCAAGGCATACTCCAGCAGAATGAGGGCAGTCAGCTCCAGGGGCTTCCACCATCCCATTTGGAGAGGAGGGACTGTCCCCCTGTCTTGGGTTGCAATGCAAGATGTAACCAAAAGTCTGTATTCTATTGCCATCTGTTAAGGCCAGGTGGGGCAGTGTTCTTTATCTCTTCCAGGACCCACGCTCCCTCCAGGGGATATCTGCTGTTAATGGGCCATCAGGGCTCACTACAGGGCTGATACAATTACATCATCCCATTGGGAGATGCTCCACCCAGGGGGAGGAGCCAAGCATTCCTACCTGGATAAAACCGGAGATTCAGAACACCAGGACAGCCTGTTTGCACTGGATTCCCAGAGGAAGACTGGACCCATCTCACCACTGGACCCTTCTACAGGATCATCTCTACTCCAACAGAACCACATCTGTCACTCCAGGAGGACTTAACTGGACTGCTCCCAACACCCTGACCAACAGGGTATCAGGTTGTTGAGTCTGTCAGCGTTTTCTTTTTTGTTTGCTTTTTTGTACACCTACATTTTTTTTTATTTTTAATATTCTTAGTAAAGAACTGTTTTTTCTATTCCCATATCTTTGCCTGAAAGCCCCTTAATCTCAAAATTATGATAATTCAGAGGGAGGGGGTTTACATTCTCCATTCCAAGGGAGGTTCCACCTTTCCCTGGCAAACCTGTCTTTCCAAACCAAGACACACCCACATCAGGGACTTAGTTTCCCTCTGCACCTTCTTTGTGCAGTCCCATTCCCTGCCACAAAAAAGCTCACCTGGGAATTCCCTGCTCCAGACCTCCTAAGAACACAGGGACAGTCTGGATCACCCTGTGCCCCATCCAGGTTCCTCTCCTCCCTCTGGCCCTGCTGTTTTGTAAACACCAACTCCAGCAGCTGCTTTTGCACTGCTCTCCAAACCATTGTAGCCTTGGCAGGAAAGAAGACACTGCTGGTTCATCTATCCAGAAATACTTTGGCACTCCACACTTGCTGGTATGGTTAAAACAGCAGCTGCTGCTCCTTCACAGTTACACCAGTGTAAAAGTGCTTGCAGCAAACACAGCTCATTTCCACTTGGGCAAGAATAACCTCCCAGCAGGCAGCAGCTTTCCTGACACCCGTGGTGTTCGGGGCTTCTCTGGGATGGTGAGCCCTGCAGAAAGCCCACGTGGGGAAAGGGAGGGTGGTCCCACTGCAGAGGACAGGGAGTTGTCAGGGCAGTGAGGTACCCCTCATGCAGATCTGTGCCCAACTCCAGCATGCAAAACCTCTTGGGGAAGATCCCAGCACGCAGAGAGGGCTCATTGTCACTGTGTCACTGTGATCTCAGAAAACACATCCCATAGAGGAAGGTGCACACAAGTGGCAGAGCCTGCAGAGCTGACACTTCTCTGTCAAGGGAAGCTGCTCTTGCCCACCTGGTCCTGCTCACCTCCCTGCCAGCACCAGTGTGACCAGGATGGCACCTAGGAGGGTGCACTTGCTCTCTGCCTGCTCCCAACCCAGTGAAGTTTCCCCTGTAGAATTAACCAGGATTTATAATTTCCCGATAGACAAATTGCTTTGGGAAGCTGAGCTTGGTAATTGGCTGGTGGTGACTAATCACTGCCTGATTACAGAGTAGCAGTTCCACAGGTATGAATCAGAACCTGCAATTGTCAGCCCTCCCCCAAAACAGGGGCTCTTTCTTTCCCGGTGTGATACAGTTGAGCCATTGTGCAGCACTGACAGTTCACTCCTCACACTCGCCAAAGGGAAATGTAATTATGGTGCATTCAGGGGAAGGAGAAAAGGATCAATATACAGAAAAAGAAATAATTATATACAAATGCACAACCCCTGCAAATACAGACATTTCTGAAATCTCAGGGAGGAGGGGAAGAACGGGCCATTTCAATTTCATACCTCTGTCTCATATTGGTCTCTACAAATATGTTTCTGTCCTGGAGCAAAACTGTCTCTAGAAGCCCCTGAAAAGAGGATGCTTTTCCCCTGATCCAGAGATACACAAAGGAACATGAAGCCACCTCGGTTTTCAGAGCACCTTCCTCTCCTCCACAGGACAGTTTCACTGCTTCTTCCCTATTTCCAGGCACCATGCCAAAAAGGCTGAGGGTGCCAAGCCAACATTTCCTCAAAAGCATTTCTCCATTTTCCAAAGCTGAGCTTGCAAACCGTGGGCTCTTGCTTCCTGTGGGGGCTCCTGGGCAAGAGAAGGGCAGCCCCCATCAGTGATCCCTCAGAGTGGCTTGGTTTGCCATCCAGGAAACCCAAATCTTCGTCTGGTCACATTTGACACTGACAGGCAAAGCTGAGCATCTGCCTGCCCAAGGTTGGGAGCTCAGAGGGAAGGAGAGAGGAGCAAAAGCCACCTCCCACCCAGCCAGCTCCTGCCTCCACTTTGGGAAATGGGAAAGCTGGCATGAGAAGCAATTAGGAGAAGTCACAGCTTGGCGTTTTGGGATGTTTCCCCCCTGGAAGGGGGATAGAAGTAGTCATTGCCATCCCACCTCCTGTGTAGATGCAGAGAAAGGGATGTTTAAAAGAAGCCTAAAATGCCCCCTGCGAGTAGGCAGAGATGGGTATTTGAGTGCTTTACCAGGCTTCTTTCAGGACTTCTGCAAATGCACACAGAAGTGAGAGCATTTTAGGAACACTTCGCCATTCAGATATTAACTACAAATGCTGAAATGAGTGTGCCAGCTCTCTGCTTCATTTTTATTTAAGCACATAACCCGCTCTCCACTTGGAAGAAAGAAGGCCTGTGCATAACCTCATCTGCAGTTCTTTGTGCCTGCCATCCTAGAACTGCCATCCTGGGATTACCACGCAGGAGCGCTGCGAGAGCTAATGAAATTTTAATCCCCCAGTACTCAGCGCAGCGTGCGCATAATGGATGTTTGCACATACGCGGGGCTCTTTGTCACCCCAAAGCAGCAACACTCACCTCCTATAGACAAACATCGGTGTTAGTCAGTGCTGTGACTTCCTGCTCCGGGCCTTTAGAGCGTGTCCGTACTCCAGATCCGGGCGCTGTGACTCGTTTGGTAATTGACAGGCTCGGGCATCAGACGAGAGGAGTCGGCGCTTCGTCACACTCAGCCTCGTGTGCTGTCAGTAACTGGGGCTTTGTCATGCAGTGCTAATATTCCTACCAAAATCCATATGCAGTTCCTCTCTCTCTCTCTCTCTCTCTCTCTCTCTTTTTTTTCAGAGGGATCAATCCCACAGCTGGCATTTCAATAATTCCCCCCGCAGACAGGGAAGAGGAGAATTTTATAGCTGAGCTTAAACCATTTTTTTTTTTCTCCATGGAAGTTATTGCTTTGTATAAGTGGGTTCCTTCTTCCTATACGCAGGGCCTTCATACATTTTTTTTTTCGTACCTGAAATATGAGCTTTTAAACTGCGTTTTGTATCTTAAAAAAAGCAACGTGTTCTTCAAAATACCTCAGTCCTGAGGAACTTCTGTTGAAGCTGAGGGATGTATTTCCAAAATTCAGGTTGTTTACTAGACAATGGAGCTAATAAAGGCTGTCTTCCCACGAATTTTGTTATGTAGTCTCACACCTCCTGCCAAAATAATCACAGTTCATCCTTATCCCTGTCCCCCACCTAAATCTCTGTCTGTACCTAGAAAAAGGCTTTTTCTGTGTTTTCTTCTGAACAACAAATGCATGCACAGATCAGTGAGATGTGGATGCCAAATGGCACATACACAGCATTGCCACCTTTGCTTTTCACTGCCTGTGGCACCAGTTTGGGGACATTCTTGTCCACGCAGCCACAGACCTTCCTGAGGCATGTAGGAGCATCATTCCTTTGAGAGATCCCCTGCACTTCTGCCAGGTTTGACTGAATTTGGATGGTGAGTTAAAGGGGAGATGGAGTCAAACTTGTCAGTAGAACCCTTTCTTCCCTTTGGAAACAGGTTAAAAAACTGGCACTAGACAAAGCTGGGCTCAGCTGCTGGCTTGCCAGGGCACAAAGAAACACCAGAGACAGGTGCCACCCATCAGTATGACAGGAGATGTCACCCAGTCCCCTTGGTAACCCCAGGAAGGTTACAGGCTGGCTTTTAAAAATGAATATCCAAGCAGGCACATGTGCAGAGACTGTTAACCAAGGCAGAGGTTCTTCCAGCAAACTCCCTGCTGAAGCAAGGTGAGTAATAAGCCCTGGCAAACTGCAGAAACCTCTGCTTCCTCACCAGCATGGAGCTGATTCTCCCCTGAAGGTCTCATGCTGTTTAGTCCAGTGTGTGTTTCTCCTGGTCCATCCCCTCTCCCTAACAGGGCATTTGGAGATGTGAGCAGAAATCAGAGATCAATGAATTTAAACTCAATTTTTTTCACCTCTGAAAACAAATGTGAAGCAAATCTTCAGGAGCAGTTCCCTGTCCCTGACAGTCTACAGGAGCTTCAAAATATGGGACAGTGCACACAGCCACAGGGATCATGAGTGAGGAATTTAAGCCTCAGTTGCTCAGAAGATGCAGAATTGTGGCTTCAAAGAGGTGTGCAACTCTGCAAATGTCCTTAAAAAACAATAACTTCCAAATCAGGCAGCAATAATAAGTTTTCCCACTCTAGGGCCTCTGAGGAGTTATTAAATACAATTTTCCAGGCTTATTCAAATGTCAACTCATTATAGCCTGTGCAAATAGGAAGGCAGACCATGGGATTTGTGTTTTTGTTATAACTATTTTTATATTAAATCTATAAAATGCATAAAGGAGCATTAAGCCCTGTTATTCTCTCTTTTTTTTCTTCTTTCTCCATAGCTGCCCAACCTCTTTTTGAAAAGGCATCATTCAAAAGCAGCCAAATAATAAAGGCTGGATGAGGACATTCCAATCCCTCCTTATCCACTTAAAAGCACAATATTTCAAAGGCACTTCTGGAGTGCTTCTTTTGGCAGCTACAACTGGAGCCACAGTAGAAACCTTTCAGTGGGTCATCCTGATGGATGGCCTCTTACATCAATGAGCCAGCTGTCCCCATTAGGAGTGGGAATCATCTGAGCAGTCTGAGGGGACTTTAAAGGAGCATTTATCATGCAAAGGAAGAAAGGTACCTTGCACTTGTACGGCTCTTTGCAGCAGCGGATCTCAAAAGATCCGCAGAGAGCTCGGGTTTGTTACCAGGCAATGGAGAAGTGGAGACCTCCCAGCCCGGAAGGGCTTGCTCAAAGTCACCCTGTGGTCTGAGCAGAAGAGCTGGGACTAAGGCACTCAAATTCCAGTTTGGTGTGCTGCCCTTGTATCATCATCCTCATCATCATCATCCTTGAGCCTCCTCATCCTCCTCCTGCCCAATCCCTGTGCACTCACAGTGCCTAACTAAAGACGTGAACACATTTGTGTTTATTTCTCTCTCTCTCCTGCAGGCACTCGTGGTTTTTTTTCAAGCATTTTTGAGTGGTGATTCTGCAGCTGACAGCAAATGTCCTTTTGATGACTTTGTCAGACTGCCAGGGCTGTGAAGACATCTCCAGAATCCTTGACTCTCCCTCCCTGTCCTTCCTCTTCGTGTGCCAGTTCCCACTGAGACATCCAAACGTGCACCAGCTCCACTCAGGAGCTCTCCCAGATACTCCAGGGCGACCCCACATCTACAGACACCACACATCCGACCACAGCAAGGGCTCACTCGGTCTCACTGCCTTTATCAAAATTCCAGGCAGCAGCCAGGCAAAGCCCAACATCCGTTTATTTTAGAGGCCAAAAGGGTGTTTTGTTTTATTTGCAAGGTTTTGTCAGCTTTTATCTCCTGGAAGGCAGATGAGCAAATTTCATGTAGAATGGTAAAAAGTGAACTTGCTGCTAAGGGCAGAGCAAGAAATCAGTCTTATTTCAGCTCAGAATTTAAGTAGTGATGAAGCACTACACAATCAAAACTGGCCTTGACTGGAAACAAATGCCTGAGCAAGTCCAAAGGGCTTACACAAGTCCCTAGGGCTTTGAATTCCTAAATTTCTCAGAAGTTCTGGGTTTTTAAATTAAGTACAGTAGCAGATAAACAGGATTAGGAACTTTAAGACCAGATTTATAAACCTTTCCAGGGCTACCCAGGCTGTGCCCACTAGATGGTTCCTAGAAAATTAGTCTCCCTAAAGATTTCCTGGACTGGTACAGACTTAAAATTTAATTTTCCTTAATAACAGTCCCACAGAGTAATTGTTTGCACATGCATGGGCATGCTGAGATAGATGTGGTTGTTTGGCTCATTTAATTGTCTGTGCGCCAGGGATCTGGCAAGAGGACCTGCTGTGTCAAGCGGTGTCTAATCTCCCATAAAACCCAACACTTCTGGCACACACACTCAAGCTCACAAGCTTTAAGCACCCTTCCTCATCAGTTATACAAGCAATGTGTGATCCTCCACATTCTTCCAAAAAAAAAAAAAAAAAAGGAGAAAAAATAGGCTTGGAGTTGTCAGACCAGCCCTGTCCTCCCCACAGCCAAGGCAGCAATGCGAGCACAGGTCTCCTCACAGCTGATGGCTTTCTCCAAATTACACTTTTTGGGTTTTTTTGAGATCTGGATCTCGACTTTCTCTACTAAAAAAAAAAAAAAAAAAAAAAAAAAAAAAAGTTGGGAGAGAAAGTTTGATTTTTCAAGAGGTAAAAGCTTGAAAAAATACCGATGCTGCGATATCTGAAGGCAAATAAAATCCATCAGAAATATGTACCTCTTAAAAGTTCATGAATTGTGACTTTGGGGTTCATTACATGATTTTGGGGGTCAGATTTGTGCTTAAAAGCCCTTTGAGTGGGCCTAAATAATGTATTGCTTGACCATCCATGCTGGTGTCTCTCAGGGTTATGACTGACCACAAGGATACAGCCTGGAGCCTTCCTTTGTGTTATCTCCTCTTCCTTGCCTTAAAAGAAGGCCTCTGTGAAGAAGGGGGAGTTTCACCATGTCTAAAGTATACAGGAAAAAAAAAAAAAAAGCTTGAAGAGTTCGTGCTGATTAAAGTCTGAAATGCTGCAGAAAAATGCAGCCTTGCCTTCAGGCACCTGATCTCATTGAAAACCAATGTGTTCTGGGGAGATGAGGACTGGTTTTCCAAAGCAGGTTGCTGGACTGGTTTTCTGCCTCGGCTCGCCAAGGGCTGTGTGAGTGCTATTGCTGGCACCGGGGAGAGGAAAGGAGCACGTGGCTGGGAAGGTGGACAGAGCAAAAAAAAAAGCTTGCAGGCAGGACTGTGGTGCTGCAGGGACTGCCAACCAGTTGGGAAGCTGGATTTAGTCTCCAGATGCTGAGAATAGCCCCTGAACAATAGGATATTTCTCCCCTCTCCCTGGGACACAAGCACAGGTCAGAGGGAAAAGCAGCCTTCATGCCTTCTCCAAATTCCCAGAAAAGTCATTAGAAATAATAATTAAAAAAAAAAAATGAATTAATATCTGGAGGCTCTTCTGTTCCAGCTATGTAATCAACAAAATGCTGTATCCTTCCCCACTGATGAGCATTTAAATGTTCTGTCCCCTAGCTGCAGCCTGCTAATAGGGATCATGAGGCCCAGCTGTGCTGCCAAGAAGAAAACTCCAGCACAGCTTTTTTCCAAATCTCCACGGGTGCCTGATCTGTGTGCAAATGCTTTTTGGGTCGTTTTTTAGTGTTCTGTCTCGTTAGGTTTTGCACTTCCAGATAGTAACCCTGGATGGCCACGTGTTGGCTGTGAAAGGCAGGAGGGTCATCAGTGGGAGATCTGGATGCTCTTCCACTGCCCACTACCAAATGGGGTTGGGAGGGAGCTAAACAGAACAGCCTTCACCATCTCTGTGGGTTAGGCTTTTTTTTTTTTTCTGGTTTTCATTTGAAAGCCAGCATGAATTAGCATATTTCTCTCTCCTTTTACGTGGCTGCTGCTAATTGTTTTATTAGTTGCAAGAACAAACCAAATTTGTGATTATTAATGTGGGTATAAATCTCAGTGTGCCCACAGACATCATGCATGGGAGGTTTTGCACTATGTTTTAAGATAAGAAACAAGTGACTACAGCAGTGATTACGACTATTGCTTTAATCTTTCACACAGCTGGAGAGTTCAGTGTCCATGGCTGAGGTCTCATTCTCCTCTTTCCCTGCTGAAAGTGCTCCCAGTTCAGTACATTTAAGTGGGAATAGGGACAATGAGTTCATGTCCCTACAAAGGTTAAGATGTCCAGAATATCTTTTACGTACACAGTATTGTTACTCTGATTTCACAATCAGTCAGACACAAAAATGTTAGGTGGTTTGCCAGGGAAAGAAAAGTGAGAGGAAGGAGGACAAGGAATCCAGACAAATAAAATGGATGGTGCTGGAGAGGTGCTGCCCCTTTCCAGCTGCAGCTGCATCCAACCAAGGTGTGTCAGGGCTGCATCCCCCACCTTGCACTGGTGCCAGCAGCAGGGGAGGGCATGGACACCCCCAGAAAGAAACTCCAGCCCTCATTTCCCCTCTCTTCCTGCACTGTGTCTGTCTTCTCCACTGGTGTTAAGGCAGACAGGTCACCTCCAGCATTAGCTCTGGCACTTCAGTGGAGGGGCTGAAGAGAGTCTGGCTGAAGCTGGACCTCAGCCTGCTCACAGCAAGAGTGCTGCTCTTGCACCGCAACTTCAGCTGATAGCAGGCACGCTTCAGTAATCTGAAAATCAACCACTTCTTTCACAATGAGGGATTTGCAGTGCAATTAGGCACAAACAAACCATCAGAAGTGGATGCAGGCAATTCAGTCAAATGCCCTTGTACACATTCTTGAATCAGTTACCTCGCGTCTCTATCAAAGACATTGATAGAATGGTTCTCAAGTAGAAAAAGGCTGCAGCAACTCAACAACTCCATGTCCTAAGCTGATTTACAGCCTGAATAAGACTGAAGGATCTCCCATGAGTTATGCCTGTGCTGAGAGGGGGAATGTGCTGAGTGCAGGTTTGTCTTTGGTCCAACATCATGCCAAATGTGGCAACATAACCACCCTGCTCAGGACCTCTTCATACTAAATCTTGATTCACAATCTCCATGAAGCTGTTTCAAGTCCCTCTAACTGCAGCCTGATGCAGACATGAGGTGTTGCACACACATTAAAGATGCCTGTGTGAACATGTCTGGATAGCACAGAAAGAACCAATGCAGAGACACCCAGTTTCAGATCCTCAGACTGTCCTCCTCATCAGTGCAAAGGAAGACAGAGGAAGGAGGAAGAAACCCTAAAAAAGAGAAGCAGGACTCTTCATTAGCGGCATGAACTTTCACAATGATTTTATCACAGGACAGAAAAACCACAGGCCAGTCATTGGGTGGCTGTGAGTTAAGACAATATTGAGCTCAACCTTCAGCTAATTAAGTTCTCTGGAAACCACAAATGCAGGAAGGCAGACACTTGCTAAATAGATTAAATTTTTCTTTGCTCATGTATTTTTGATACCTGTCATCTCCATTTCCTCCAGACAAAATCACTTTTCTATTCCATTTCTCAGCACTGGGACCATCCAGATACACAACAGCTCTCACCAGCAGAAATCCCACACCACATGGGGGTACCAGTGACCTGTGCTAATCAGGGGGTTCCTGCACTGGGCAGGTAAAACAGAATTCAAATGGGGGCACTTCCAGCACCATCAATACGAGGGTGCAGCTCGGCAGAACTGTGAGCAGACAAACCCTGAAAGCAGAAAACTAAATGAAAACACCACAGAAATACATAACTGAGCTGGCTCCTGCCACCTGAGCTGGGATCTTGTGCTTGGGTGGAAAGCCAAGTGCCCTGAGAGCCCCAGCTCTTGTGTCTTTGTTCATCACGTACAACTCCAGGAGCTCTGCGTTTCAGCAGCAGCTCACAGACCACATCTCAAGGGGCTGCTGCCTCCCAAGGTCCATTAACTCACCACAGATCCCTTCTGCACAGCTGCTGTGGCTGAGATGTGCCTTACACCTGATGCCAGAAGCTGCTCATGGAGTTTCAGATGCTTTTCCTTGCCTAAAAGGAAAAAAAAAAAAAAAAAGAAGGGTTTCTGTTGGATGTGATGAGAAAAGCTTAAGCCTTCCCTGGCCAGCTGCACTCTGCAGGGCTCTGTTTGGTACACATAATTATCTGCTTTGTAATGGGGATTTACTGCACATGTGACGGTGTGCTTTGTTTATAAAATACCTGATGAAGGCGGCACCTGAGCACACCTGTGTGCAGCCACGCTGGGTGCCTGCTTGGAGGTGACTGGTGCAGGCTGCCCTGCAGCCCCTGTTTTGATAATTTGTCCCTCCATTACCCCTGCTGTTTCACAGGCACCAAAAGATAAGAGTGAGGAGCTGCAACAGAACAGCTTTGCATAATGACAGCAGAAGGTGCACGCATGGAAAGGATAATTGGTGATGGTGAGGGGGGTCAGTGAAACTAAAGCAACGTGACAGCCCCAGAGCTCACTGTGGATGTGGCAGGGGTGGACATGATGGGTATCAGGCTCCGTGGTGCCTTGGCTTTCTCTGGGAACTGCTCATCCAGCACAAGATGTAACCCATATTCATCTGTATGCAAAACTGGGGCTGGGTTTAGGAGAAACAAAGGAAGCAGCTGTGGAGTGCAGCAGGCTACTAAAGTGGTGAAAGCCCAGATGGTGAGGGGAAAGGGATCTTGTGCATGCACTGGGCACCAGCAAGCGCTCCTGGCAGGGAGGGAGAGGTAGGTGGATTTTTGCTTGCCCTCCAAGAACCAGAATCTGACCTGCACAACATACCCCCTGCACAGCACAGGGGCAGGACAGTGAGGGCATGTGTGGGGTTATTTTTTAAGCTGGGTTTGAGCTCTTAGTGTGCAAACCGTGTTGCTGTCACAGCTTCAGCAAGAGCAGCTTGCCAAGCCAAGCCCCTGCAGTTTGGTTCACCAGCACCTTTTTCTTGTGCAGCTGTTTTAAACTCAAAGGGGAGAGGCTTAAATTAGATGTTAGGAAGAGAATAAAGAGCTACTGGAACAGGTTGCCCAGTGAAGCTGTGGGTGCCCCATCCCTGGAAGAGTTCCAGGCCTGACAGGATGATCAGATGCTTTGGTCTAGTGGGTGGCAGGTGGTTTGGAATAAGATGATTTTTAAGGTCCTTCCAACCCAAATCATTCTTTGATTCTATGACAGCTGGCTGAGGTACAGAGAAGGTGAAACTATCAGGAGACTCAGGACATGGAAAATGTCTCTCTATCTGCAAGTGGAGTGAGAGGGGTTTTTTTCCAGGATGAAAGGATCTGCAAGTGGCCTGAGGAGCCCTCAAGTGGCCCTCTTGGTTTGGTGGGGCTTGGAGCACAGGGGTGTCTGGGCCTGTCCCCAACAGATGACACTGCTGCTCGCATCCAGACCAAATTTGGGGATGTTTAAATGTAGAACTTGGGTTCAGTCCCATTGCACAGACCCGGTGAAGAGCTGGAGGTCTGGAGGAACCACTGTGGGAGCACGTGGCCTAAATTCCCTGGTGCTGGGGTCACTCGTGGGGGGCTTTTGTACTGGGATCCTCTGCCTGGTGCCAAGACAAATGATGCTGTGGGCTCTACTGACCCTGGTAGGTAAACCAGACAGATTTAGCTGTTTCAAGGTGAAAACTGAATGGGTAACCATCAACCTCCAAAAACCACCCTTCTGCAACACAGCTACCTCACTGCTCAGCCCCTCAGGCACCCTCCACAACCCTGGACACTCTCCAGCCCAGCATTTGCCAAGCCTCTGCTTCATTTGCTCCGTGCAGGACTTCCTTTAGGGAAAAACACACCAGGCCAAGGCATTTTTCGTGCTCTGTGTGGCAGGTTGTGAGTGGCCAGCCCACATGAGTGGAACTATTTGCTTGCAATTGAGGTAGAGATAAGGGCTGTGCAAATGAAGGGTCGCCAGGCCCGGCTGGATTGGGATAATCCCAGGAGCTGGCAGCCTCCTCACGGGGCCCTGGCAGCACAGCCCAGCTCAAACCTGATGCAATGGGTGCTGCGGGCTCCGTGGTATTTTCACAGAGTGTTGTATGAGCTTGGTGTGTGCGATTTGGATCTTTACGAGTTTGTTAACAATTGTGTTCGCGCCTAGATGGGCGAGATGAAGGAGCCGAAATTCCAGGCAGTGAAAGGTAATTAATGCTCCTCTTCAGCGCCAGGAGTGGTTGGGAAACTCTGGCCCCATCCCAAAAAATGGGCAGAGTCCTGTCTCACTTGGGTAAAGTCCCTGTGAGATAAGAGACCTGGAGTTGTAAAGCGCCGGGGCTGAGCAAAATTTGTCACTGTGGATGCAGGGTCCAAGAGGGGCTGCACAAGAGCCCTGATCTACCCATTTCCTGGGAATGTGACAGCCCATGGATGGGATCTGGGACAAGGATCCTCTTTTAAACACAAGCAGAAGAGGTACAGCACAACCCCTGGGAGGGGCAGGATGCCAGACTCCCCAAACACCCAGGACCTCTTAAAAACATGGACCCAGGGAGGGTTTGCAAGCACATGCAGAATATTTGGAAGACGTTCGTACTGCACTGAAGGGTACAGTATGATAAGTCATTTTTTAAATTGTCATTTAAACATTTGATTTGACTTCAGGTCATTTAAAAATTGTATTTCTTCCACAGTGAGTAAGCAGGCATGACATAGTGGGACAAGTGAGTCCAAACTCCTGTCATTAATATCTTACAGAAATGGTCAAAGATTAAAACAAATGACTGAAGCCAAATACATGTATTCATTACTAGGAATTTCCCTACAATATCACGGATTCTTCCTTTTCTTAAAGGAGAATCACTTGTTTAATCAACTCAACTCTGCTCTTCCTCTCAAGGCTTTCTTTTTCCAGCAGTCCATCTTGTTGGGGTTTGTTTTTTTGTTTTTCCTGGGTAAAAACAATTTCCTAGATTTTTCTTGTATTCATGACAGATTGTGTATAGGTAAGGTAGAAGGGTTGTGGTGGTACAAAACTGTAGAAAAGCACGGTCTTAAAAGTAGGTTATTTACATTATTTTAATCAGGGATATTATTTTTAAAGGGGGCAAGACTGTTCACAGGCCTTGGCTTATGTTCAACTATTTAGTCATAAATCTTAAAAAGAAAACACCAACCTTGTTTGATTTTTTTTCTCCTCACTTTTAAAAATAATCTGCTTTAAAATATTTTGCAATTGCTGATTCTGGATGAAATAGTGAATGCATTTAGCATGATAAACAGTATACACTCACAACTGTAAGCAAGAAACTACTATTTACAGATCTCTGCACACATCTGTAATCCATTGCACCACATTTCACGCACACAAAGCCAAGTTAAACAGCAAAAACCTCAAAAAAAAAAAACAAAAAACCCAAAACAAAACATTAAAAAGCACATTCATCCAGAGTAGAATTGAAAAGTCTTAAACTATGCCAGGAAAGGACTGAGAGTTTATCCAGTTTAGCTGTTCAAGCCACAGTCACAACTGTGTTTTCCAAACTTGCTAACTTGTGCATCACAGCACACCTTATTCTTCCTGTCTTTTCCCTCCAGGATGGAGTGAAATGCCTCAAGCAGAGAATATGAAGACACACAGGACTCTGGACTGTTCTTTCTGCCTCCTAAGCACCATCAGGATTTTAAGCAGCTCAGATCCTGAGCTAAAGTGGTCACTTTTGAAATCTTCATCTCGCTCCTGCTTCCCTCTGGGAGGCGTGCAGAGCACAACTCGTTAAGTTAGCACAGGTTTCCTTGGACAAACCATCTGCTGGGGAATCATCATGCCTCTGTCTTGTCCCTTCTGCTCCAAGGGAGACAGGATTCCCTCTGCCTTCATGGTTTCACTCAGCCCCAGTCACCAGGAGTGTCTGCTCAGAGCTGCTGTGATGGCTGAGCCAGAGGGCAGGAACCCCCTAACTCAGCTTCCATCTCCAAGTTACTTTTGAATGTTCTCAGAAGTGCAGCAAGGAGGAACAAGCCCCAGTGGGGCAGTCTGCCTTCCTCTCTCTCAGCTGGATTGAAAAGGTATTTATAGCTGCTGTTCTTTAGGCACCACCAAATGCTTGTTAGGATTGAAAAATTCACCTGAGCATCGTTGTTTCTTCAGTTTCCTGAGAGGAAGGAAGTTGTGTCATCTTCCTGAGTTAGGCATGGGGGAGACTGGGATTTATCTCTGACATGTGGACACCTACAGTTCACTCATGCCTGTCTGTGCTAGACATTCCTTGCAAGAACATGGAGTGAAATGTACTTTTTTTTGAGCTGTGTTCACCCAATCTACTTCAATTCTGCTTGAGGGTACGGTGAGCTGCATCAACATTTCAGCTTGGTTCACCCATGGACTCTCAAATGTCCTGAATTCTTGGTGCTGCCATCAGTGACTTGAATTCCTTCTTCTCAGGAAAATATTTGAGCAAGGACTGTGACCCTTTTGAGAAATGCAAAGTATTCAGGGGCATCTGAGCTGGACAAGGCAGTTCTGGATCTCTTGGTGGAATCTGCTCTCAGCCCGAGCAGTGCTGACCTTGGCAATGAGCAGCTGCCTGTGCCTTTGCCCTGCCAGGACCCTCAAGTGGCACTGGGGACTGCTGGGGTGCCTGTGAGTGCTGCTGACAAGTGGCATAGGAATCTTACAGCAATTTTCCTTGCCTTCAGTGAGATACCTGACAATATCCTGAGGCACCAGGGAGCCCAGGTCTGTGAGAGTCTCCTGTTTGCCTTGGGGAAGGCAGAGATGTGTAAACGCTGAGGGAAAATGCATCTTCCCTTCTCCTGAAGTTCCACAGGGACTGTTTTTCTTGCAACAGGGAGGGTGAGGTGAATTATTCTGATTCCCTGCACTGGAGTCATTAATCTCTTGAACAAAACAACACAGGAGCAAGGTGCACTCTCAGTCTGTGTATTTCTACCAGGCAAGTCAACCTGTCTTTTCCCTCCTCTCCCTCTCTAGCCCACATCAGTCCCTCCATCACGTGGGACAAAAGCAACTCTAACTTACAAACCCTCTGTCAGATAAAGCACCTGGTCCAAGGAAATCTCTTGCCACTTCCATTGGTTCCATGCAGTGAGCGTCAGGGAGCTCAGAGGCAGTGCTCTGCTCTCCTGGCATGACTCTCCCTGCACTCAGCAAGGCTGCCAAGGTTCTTGCAGGATTAGGGGTGACCACCACTCAGTCATGACCGTTTCTGATCTCTCCACCCTCTCCCAGCACTTGGGGCTACTCAAACCCCAAGTTACCAGATGCATTTCCCATGCATTCACTGGGGAAATGCTGCTTTCAAGCCCCACCATGTCCTCTGAGAACAAATGCACCATTTGATCTTAATCCAAAAATGAGGTGTTACATAGAAGGTCTAAAAGGAGAGGAAGGTGTGATATGGTAAAAGTTGAGAATTAAGCTGATTTGGATATTTCCAAAGTTGAAAATTTCCATCGCATTTCGCTGTGGGATATTCCCCATCATGGCTCCATACAAGGGCTGAACTCCAGTGCCAGACGAACTGAGTCCCTGTGCTTGCAACATGCATTTGATCACAGACATAACTGTGGAAAGAAGAAACAGCTTCAAATTAAGCTCTTCTTTAAAACCAAAACCAGAACTTCAGTGCTAGGGACAGATCCTGTATCAAAGGCACAGGATTTCGGAGTTCTCATTTAGTTAGGGGATTCCTTGTGTGTCTGGGCACAAGACACTCATCTTAAAGCCTCAGACCCTGTGACGTGGGACAGAGTCTACTGTGGAGCACATAAACAAGGGACAGTCCTTTCTGTACAGCAGGGTGTTGTAGGAGGGCACAGCAACACCTTGAATGAGACCAGAGACCTGCTGCTGCTGGGATACTTGGGGAGTGCAGTTTCTCTCTCACAGCTCTCATTTTGTGCAGTTGGATTTTTCCAAAAGAGCTGAGTTGTAACTGCAGGGTGCAGATTCTTCATCTTGGTGACCTGGTCCCTCTGTTATCCTGGTGAGCTCTAGCACAGCTTTCTCCATTAAAATTAGACATTTGTGTCTTTAGCCTTGGGTCCCAAAGGTCTCATACCCAGTGAGAAGTCCTTGCACAGGAGGCACTTCATAAAGCACAGGGAATTAGCTCAGTGTGAGGAGAGAGAGAGAGAAATGAATACCAAACCCTCAATGTGTATGTACATGCATATAACAAAGTGACAACATAACAAAAAAGGGGTCACCACAATATTCTCTCACGCTCTTTGGGAAGTAAGTGACCTTTCAGCAGGCAGCTTTATATTAGCTGATTTCTTAGGTATGCAAGCTATCTAAAAACAGTTGCTCCCTAATCTGCTCTCATCAGCTCCAGGTTATGGGAGTTCATAAATCCATGTACGTTTGACGCTAATGGAAAATCTGCATCGTGACTCCCCGGGGTGACCCGAGTGTGTGACAGTAACGAGTGAGCTATGCATTGCTTGGTTTGCCCACAAGAGCACAAACTGAGAGGAATGGAACAGACACAAAGGGAAGGGGCCGGTAAGATGGCAGCATTTGTATTTGTTCTGCCTGGAGCAGCCTGCACTTCCCAGAACCAGACTCTGCTTTCAAAGTCTCCGCTGACACCAACCGCGGTTACTGAGGGACTCTCCTCATTTGTTGCAATGCTCTGGCTGGGCAAGAAAGCATGATTTCAGACAGCTGGAATGGCAGAGACCTGAGGGGATGGGGAGTATTTGCTCTAATACATCTAATTTATCATCTTCTGCCCACAGCTGCAGGAGAGGGAGAGAGAGATACTGAGCAGATCAGTGCAGAAGTGTAATGAAATGTGGCAGATGAAGTGGGACACGACGCTGTTTGCTGTTCCCACAGACTGGAGACTGTGTGGAAACAAGCTGTTTCCAAGGGCTCCAGTTTGGAAACTGTCTCCAGTCTCTCCCCAAACTCTGGCTCCAAATGGTTCAATAGGAACACGAGGAAACCAGGGGGCAGCAGGGAAAGGAGAGAGATTTTGCTTCTTTCAAACTTGTGATTTTTATCACAGCTTTATGTTGGGAAGCACAAGAACAGGGCATCCTTGTGGCACTCAAGTTACCAGAAAACATAACCTACAGCAAGTTTTATCAAGCAAACGAGGTCCCCTGAGCAGAACCTGTGAACTATTTGGCTGTGTTTATGCAGAAAGCTGCCTGTTCTTTCAGGGGAGAGGGGGAGAAAGGCCAAAAGGCTGCTGTGCCAGGTTGGTTTGTAAATGGTCAGACCAGGACAGCTGAAATAAGGGGCCAGTCAACTTCCAGGCCAAAGAATCAAAAAAAAAAACCACCAAAACAACAACNCCCACAACAAAAAAAACCACCAAAAAAAACCAACCAGAATGCCACATACAGAAATCTTTTAACCAAGTATTTGTTCTTTCCGTGACTACAGACCCATTTGAAAAATTGTCTCTAAGAACTTCCCAAAAGATCAATATTTTTCTGATGGGACCTCTCCTGGCCATCTGTGCCAACCGGCCACAAAATGATACCAATTCACTTGGTGCTGCTCTCAGTGACTATTTCTCTTAAGGTCTTTCAGGCTCCGAAAGATGACTGCCTCAAGTCCCCAGCCATCCAGTCTTGTGCAGGGGTGCTGAGCAGCAATTTTTAAGATGTATAATGGACACAGATGTTTCCCATCTGCCAACGATGCCATCGGGAACGACATCCCACAGCTGAGGCCATCTGAAACGCTTCCCACAGGCCCCAGGGCCGTGCCCAGCTGCAGTCCCACCCAGCAGGAGCGTGTGATGGGAACTGTCAGCAGGTACCCAGTGTCCCCGACATGAGACAGCAGACTGAGCGGCACAGGGGGGCAGAAAAACAGAAGTGGTGATGCAGAAGTAAGAAAAGCAGCACCTGGGTCACTCAGACTTACTTAGAAAGAAGTTGTTGAGGATTTTTTTCTTTTTTTTTCTTTTTTTTTTTTTTTAACACAGGCACAAATGTTTAAAGCTGAAGTCTAAAAAGAGTCAGAGCTACTTCACACTCATCCAGTGCAGAAAGCACTGCTCTTAACACCGCAGTGTGTGTTTAGACTAGTATTTTATTAGAAAGGGGGGAATGGAGAGATGGGGAAGGGAACTAATGGCACCCTGGAAGGAAGAGATCCCATTAAGACCCCCTGCTGTATAAAGTGTTGAAACCGTGCTGGGCTGAGGGCTTCCTGAGCTGCTTCTATTAATACAACAGAAATAAATGGCTTTTTGGCTGGATGGTCTCAAAGGGCTGCATGGCCTTAGAGCAGAGGGTTTCAGGCCTTTGTTAACAATGAGGACACTATATGCAGTTGGACTTATTTATTATTTAGCCACCTGTGGTACAAATGGCTGCACACCCCTCACCCCTGTGCTGGGGTTAAGAACTTCCTTTGCTTCCTTCTGTGGACTGGGATTGTGGAGTTGCATTTCCCTCTCTCAAGCTTCTACTGCCACTGTTTACATCCCTTTTTAATCACTTATTTCTGCTTTTTCCTCCGCTCACAACTCCCCTGTTCCCTTCTCTTCTCTTTATTGACTCCCCATTCCTCCTCCTGCTCCAGTATTTTTCACCCTCATGTTGACCCTGTTGCCACAGAACATCGAAACAAAGCCAGAGAAAATAAAATAAAAAGGAATAAATAAAATAAAATAGAATAAAGTAAAAGAGAATAGAATAAAATAAAAGAGAATAAAATAAAAGAGAATAAAATAAAAGAGAATAAAATAAAATAAAAGAGAATAAAAGAGAATAAAATAAAATAAAATAAAATAAAATAAAATAAAATAAAATAAATTTAGGTAGTTTGTGGGCTCCCAACAAAACCCTCAAAGCACCAAGAAACCAGAAGAGAGAAGGGGCACTTACTTTGCAGCATTTGGGATTTTGCAAGACTTCTCATGAATTGAACGCCAATTTTCTCCCACTGGTTCGTGACCCAAGCATTGTAAGGAAAACAATGGCTGTCACTGGTGCCAGTGTGTGTTCCTGGTCCATAACCTGAATGTCAAAGCAGCAGTTATGGGATAAAAGGCAAAATGGCACAGCTGACTGAAATTTCCTAAAGGGCAATAGACAAAAGTATGAGAATAAAAGAAGGCTTTCTTCAGCATTTCAAAAGAAATTCTGATTGGAACTATCACAGCTTAGGGGCTCTTGTAGAGGGACAACAGCAATATTTTTCATTTCCTTCCTTCCTTCCTTCCTTCCTTCCTTCCTTCCTTCCTTCCTTCCTTCCTTCCTTCCTTCCTTCCTTCCTTCCTTTTCTGACAAGGTATTAAGAGCAACATCTGGTCTCCCTTGCCTGGTTGCTTTCCTTTTCTGTGTTGGTTCTTTCCATTTGGGATCTGGAAGTAAAATCTCTCCCAGGAAAAGCCTTCCCAGCAGTGGAACTGAGATGGGCTTTTCATTGCCAGGACATCCATCCTTATTTTACTGATAAATTCTGATGCACAACCAAAACTAGCTTGGCTTCTTGATTTCAGAACAGGCCAGCCAAGTCAGCATCCCAAGAACATGAAATGAAGACGTTGAACAAACCCTGTGTTTAAAAAACTCTCTTTTGTTCTCTAACCCCCAACCACAAAAAGCAGCATACACAAAACTCAGGGAGATGTGGGACAAAAGGAGGATGGTCTCTTCTGTGCCTGTGGCCTGTTAGCCCACAAAGCCCAGGCATTTGTCTCCTCCCTGGAAGACACCATTCCCACATGGGGTCTGGATCAATCTTAATCACACACCAACTTGCCAGCTGTTCTCTCCAAAGTGACAACTGGCTTTGAGCACGTTGCCTTTATTCTCCTTTGCCCTCATCCCTCACAGATGCCCATCACAGCCTCGTGCCAGAATGGAGGGGGACATTTGCTGTGTCTCTGCTGGTCAGGGAAAGCCCTTCCCACACTGAACTTTGGGACTGAGTCCAGTCACCAGCCCAGCCCAGCCCGTGCCCAGCTGCCTCCCAGTCCCTTCTTTGCACAGCTCATGGCACTTGTGGCTCCTCTCAGGGACCCAGGGATCCGAGGTGCCTGCCTGTCTCTGACACAGAAGGATGTGGTGGCAACGGAGTGGTCAAAAGCAAATATGCTGGTTCTCCTCCAACAACATCTGGAAATGAAATGCAACCATTTTGGCTTCATCACAGGCCCCAGGGGAGTGCACAGATGGGCTTGGGACAGAAGAGAGGTGAGAGGGCTGGTGTGAGGAGTTAGAGAGAGAGGAAAGGGTGTTTCTTGGCTAAGATTTTCCTAAAAATATTAAAGATATTAAAGATAATTCCTTCTCCTGCAAAATCTTCCCACAGATGCTGTAAGCCATAGCCCAGTTGCTTTAGTAAGGAAGGCAAGACCATGCCATGCCTGACAGCTTAACACATTGCCGTGGGTATTCTGTAAATCACAAATGTTTAGCTTTTTCCTCAACAAATATTCATTGAAAGCATTTTTCCATGTCTGTGGTCTGCTGCAAGCTAATAGAAGTTGTACTACGGGTGTGCTGCAGGATCTGTGGTTCATTTGAGTGCTTTCACAGATTTCTTTAATCTGTCCAAAATTGCAGGTTTCAAGTAACTTTTCGTATTTAAGCCAGACGCCTCCAATTAACTCTGCTCCTTTAGCTGAACGTACCAGGGAGGCCCAGGGCATTAAAACCAGTTGCAAGAAGAAACCTACCCAGAATAAATACAGTTACAACCTAAGCTTATTGTTCACAACGGGATAACTCACACAATTAAAGAGCTTTTATTTTTTTTTTTTCAAGAAAACAGACGAGGGAAGGGGGAGAAATTAGAAGAAAATGGAAAGCCACACACGCTGCCTGCCTCAGTTTCCCTCCAGCAGCCCAGCACCACTTCTTGCTGGAGGGAAAAACCATCCTCTCCTGCATCCCCGTGTCCCCTGTGAGACACCCAGGGATGTGAGGTGGCATCACCCCAAACGCTGCCCCAGAGGGGTGGCTGCCAGCTGGGGGCTGAAGCCCCGGTTGTGCCTCTCCTGTAGGATTTGGGATGGCATTCCCCAGCCCAGCTGCCGGCAGCCTGGCGTGCCCAGCACCCGCCCGGGTCAAGGACACGCTGTTCTCCCGGCTGTGCCCCTGCCGGGGAGATAAACGCGGGGCTTATCGCCTTCCACAGCCGGGCTGCAGCCTGGAAATCCGGACACCTGCCCCCGGCAGAGCCCCAGGGGTCTGGAAACACAAAGGCTTTCTGTGGGCACACGTCGAGGGTGATGCTGGAGGATGGAGTGGAGGGGGAGACCTAGAAATTGCAGGGTTTTAGGGAAAAATGCAGTTCCGAGCCAAGCTGGCTCATCTGGCTGTCGGTTTTGTGGGCGGCTGGGCTGAGCCAGCCCTCCAGCTCCGAGGTGAAAGTTAGAGAGGAGAGTTGGGGAGGAAGAAAAAAAAAAAAAAAAAACCAAAAACCACAAAGGAAAGAAGCCGATGAGAGGAATTGCAGGAATGAAAGGCTGAAGTGAAAACGGCACATTTTGTCGCTTTGTCTCTGCGCTATTGTGTCCTCTCCTTTGGTTAAATTGGGAACTGCTTATCACAGCAGTACCCGGTGCTGGCATCACAGCCTGCCATGGAAATGCAGCCTTTGCATTAGGTTTGTAAGTCAGCTGGTGGAAATGGCAAGAACAAAACATTAGTATATATACAATTTCCTTTTCCTTTTTTTTTTTTTTTTTTTTTTTCCTTTCAGGTTTTGGACACTTTAGGTGTTGGATGACCCTTTTTCCTTCATACTCTATAGGGGAAAAAAAATCCTATAGACACACGAGTCAGTCTTCTGCCACTGTCTGAATCAAGAGCTGTGGTTCCTTTTTCTAACTTTAAGCAGAAATGTAACTTCCAATAAAGGCACTGAAATTACAGTCCTGCAGATGAAAGTCTCTGTATATCCACAGAAGGGTTTTGTCATGAGGGCAGCTGCACCCACCAGAGAAGTCTTTGCTCTTGCTCCAGACTGACCTGATGTGCAGCTCTGTCCCAGCAACAGGGGTCATTTCTTTATGCTCATTTATTTGCCCAGACAACTTTCAAGGGCACCACATGCAGAAGGAGAGTGACTTTCTCTTTCCCATTGCAGGCAGATGTCCTGTGAGAGATTCTTGCCAGCAACACAGGCCCAGCAGGAGGAGAAGCCTGGAGAAGCCACTTTTTTGGCTGTACATGAGCCATACTTATCCTTTTCCCTGTGGAAAGGGAATTACATATTTGCTGGTGCCTTCACTGATCTAAGCCCTGAGGTCAGCGCCATGTGCATGTAAATCCAGGCTGGAATAAGCCCAGGGAGGAGAAAATACCTCAAAATCTATACTCTGAAAGCCCTAGGTAATTACCTATAGCCCTGTGCCACCCAGGGTTACTTGGAAGGAGCCAGATCCCAACCCCCCACCATGCCTGGGGGTGGCCCCACCACACATGGATGCCTACCAGGGAGGCAACTGGACATCCTGAAAGGTTCAGCAGCTTTTCTCCTGCCCCAGCTCTGATGACTTTCCCTTCAGGCTTGTGGCAGAGAGATGTCTACTCAGGGAAGGTGGGCTGGGGCTGAAACTTCTCTGCTTCTCCTGCACCGAGATCTCAGCACCAACATACTCCTCCCTGCCTCTTGCAAACCTCTGTCCCTTCATGCCCAATCTTTCTCCAAGTCCCTCAGTTTCTCAGCCTTTCCCATCCCAGCACAGCTAGAAAGAAGTGTTTTGACTGAGAACCCAAAGGGAGACAGAGTGTGGGCAATTTCAGTTTGAACCATTCGCTTCTGGTGAAGAGCAGATGGAGCAGAAACAAAGTCTGTGATGGAAAGGGCCAATGGAGCAGCCAGAGGCCAAACTCTGCTTGTTAAGGGGAGGAGAGCTGAACTCTGCCAGCTGGGACTGAGGAGGAAAGACCACATGAGCTGGCAAACCAGAGGACAAACAGCAAGCACCAGAGCTGGAGAGAGGGGAAGGAAAGGATTTCACCTTCTGAGGTGCTCTCAGACCTGTTCACAGCTCTTATGAACTGACTGACTTTCAGAGAGCAAAGGAGAGATCCCAGTGCTAGTGGCAGCTCTTCCAGGAAAGAGCTAGGTTGTCTCTCTCCCATCACCTTTCTTCTTCCTTTCTGCTCTTTTTTTCCTCCAAGATTAGACACATGCAGCTGCCAGTTCAGGTTGTTCAGGGAACAGTTTTGCTGCCTGTGTCTGGAGATGTGAATAAATGGACAACCCAGCAAAGGCCAGGGCAAGCATTGCCATCCAACCTGGCCTTGAGCACTTCCATGGATGGGGCATCTTCTGTCCTTAAAAGAGAAATCAGCATCATGGAGGCAACTGTTTCAAAACTGCAGCACAAATCCTGAGCAGCCTGAACATTTTTGAAATGTCAGAGGGAAAAAAAAGGAGACAGACGAAATCCAAAGCCACTTAGGGAGAGCTAAAATGCTTGGTAGGAAGCTGTGGTTGTTGGCTCAGCGGTCCTGAAATGCCACATTATCTGTCCTGAGCCCACTCCAGTTTCAGGCGAGGAGCCTGTGTGCAGACACTGACCCTGGGAGCAGCAGTTTGCTGCCAAGCAGGAACTTTCCACTTTCCAAGCCCAATTTCAATTTGCTTATGGCAAAAAAAAAGTAATGCCCCAGCTCAGCAAGGAGCCCAGCCACCCACGAGAGGTGACAACTCTCTTGTTTGAGCTTTGGGCTTCATCTGGTACCAGAGGGGGCTAAAACTCTGTCCTTGCAAGCATCTATTGCTACTGGAGGTGGGTGAAAAGCCAGCAGAAGCAACAACTTCTCTCTGTCTGGGAGAATTAGCTCAGAAAAAGATAACTAAACAAAGGTAGGCAGGTAGGTAGATAGGTGTGCATATATATAGATAGGTATATAAATGAAGGAATTTTATTCAAAGTCCCCAAATTCATGCCCAGATGTGGCATGGCTTTCCTATGACAGCAGCTGCTGGCTCCCTGTGGGGTGTGGGTAAGCAGGACAGCCCTGTCCCACCACACAGCCCCCCCAGAGATGAGGCAGGTTATTTATGAGGGGCTTTTCGGTGTAAGTTCATGGTGGAGTGCCATCTGCTGGGCTCATGCAGGGCTCTTCTGGCACAGGAGAGGAAAAAAGTGAAAAGAAACCCCAGAGAAATGGGCTGTGTCTGTGCTGGGACATCAAACTTCTCTGAGACCCTTCCCCAGGCCGCTGCCAGGGAGCAGCCACAGCCAGGCTGGCTCACCTTGCAGCTCAGCATGGCCTCTGCAAAATGCTCCATGGAAATGTTCACTGGCTCCCAACAACTAAACCACCTGGGAGAATTTCTGGGGAGTGGATCCAAGCCAAAATCGAGCCAGGGACCATCCTGGTCATGTGGATATACCAGCAGCAGCCAGTGCCTGGGGATATCCCATGGCAGTAATCCATTTGTTAGCACAGATATTTTCTTTGTATGACGTGCATGTGATGGGCCAGGCCCGTGCCAGGGAGGAGGATGAGCAAGTTTCGTATCTTGCCACCTTAACTATCAGTGTGGAGCAGCTTTGAGCCACATCTGGAGATATCTGCTTCTGTCCAGCATCTACTCAGGGGGTTTGTCCCCCTAAATGTGCAGGCACCTCAGCTGACTGCCTGAAGCAGGCTGAGTCCCTCCTGTTTAAAATCTCCAAAGGGAAAACCACCTCCCTTTGAGCCGTCCCTGCCTGCTGCATCTTCTCTGATTCATCACAGATGGTGGCAGTTATTGAAACCTGAATCACACTTGCATTATGCACCTCTGATTGCAGTGTGAATGAGGAACACAAAAGGAGGAGGGAAAGGAGCAGGAGAGAGCGGGAAGCAAACTGCAAATTAAAGGCAAATCACAAGGTTGGTTTAGGCTATTGTGTAAATGAGGGTGGCTCAACTTTCTGCTGTGCTGGGAAACTGAGAGGCCAAGCATAGCGCCAAAGATCATCAGGATAGGAGCTGTAAGATCCCTGCTTTTTGTCCTGTTAGGGATCCACCAGCCTCCTGCATTTCCGTGTTTCTGTCCCACTGCTGAGGAGGCTGGGAACCAAAGGAAAAACATAGAGGGGCAAACTTTGTCAAGGGGTCTCAGAAAATGGTTATGAAAGGACTGAATCTAAATCCATAAATGCTTTACCAGCATTCAGTAACCACTAATTCTAGTTTCCTCTGTGAACTACGTCAAAAGTAAGCTGCTTCTCCATCAATCAGTCGTCTCCCAGAAGTAGGAAAGAGACCTTGACAGCAAAGAATGGTTAAAGTGAACAAGCAGAAAAGCAACACGTCCTTCAGAACAAAGCACATACTTTCCTGACTGTAAGGTTTTATTCATGTGCTTCCAGCTCACTCCAAACACAAACTTATCACCCTCATTTTCCGTGTGCCAAATCAATAACAGCTTGTGCGGGGATTGAGGAATGCTGCATCTGAAAGCCTCTCACACACTTTGCTGAAGTAAAGTACTGATAATAATTAATAGCTGCCAAGGACATTCAGCCTTGTTGAGTGATTGTTAGCACGGTTTTCCCCTGGACACAGTTTAGACTGAGCCTTTCCAATTTTCCTGGACAGTGCATGCAGAACAGGAGATTTTTCTGCCTTTTTGTGGACAATGCCTGGCAGAAGTTGAAGAGAATATCTCATGAAGCCTTTGGACTGAAAAACTTGCTGAGAACTGGATCTGCACCTCTTCTGAAATCTTTTCCTCAGTTGCACTAGGAAGGCACAGCTTTCCCTCCCGTAAGGACATCCGGGCTTGGGTAGGTGAAGTAGCTCTGGACAGGCTTTCAGGTCACAGGGGAGTATCAAAACACTGTGTGCCAGAGGCTGAAGGATTTGTTCCAGATGGTTTCTGCTCCTTGCTCTCATTATTCAACTGCTCTGAGAGGGTTAGAAACCTTAGGAATTACGCCTGGATCGTAAGCTGCCTTTATTCCGCAGTCATTCTGGAGCTGATCCTAAAAGCGATGCTTTTGGGAGCAACAAGTCTAATAACATCACACAGCACAGTAGCTGAAGGAAGCAAGGGAGCTGAAGTTCAGCTCCTGGCTCAGCAGCTGACTTTTGTCAGCTCCTCTCAGACCAGAGGAGGCAAGTTTCTGAAGCCTCCCCAGTTTTAATTTCTTCCTCAGGCCATCTGGAGCCGGGAGAGCTGCAGAGTCAGAGGGCACAAAGCCCCTCAAAGGCAGAGGTCTCACAGAAGGAGGATAAGCTGGCAGGAAGCCAGGAAAAATAAATGACCCTGTCTCCAAATGCCTCCCAGATAAATCTGGGCTCTTTAACATTTCTCAGCAGGCAGGTGTTTTCACTTCATCACTTTAGCTTCAGTTACTGCTTCAATTTTTCATCAGAAATGCCCGTGACAGCACGGGACACACCTCAGTGGGACGCAGCACAGAGCAGTGCTCCAGCATCTGCCACTTTCCTTGTGGTTTTCTCCCTTTCATAAAGCACAGGTGCTCTGCTTTGGAGGTGCCAGTGCTTATGCTTGGGCAGCTGGAGGAAAGACCTTCAAAGAGATAGCATTCCTTGGTTTTCCCAGAGTTGTGTGGTCAACCCCAGGCTGTAGGATTGAGATAAGGGATCAGATCAAGTTTCTGACTAAGTGTGATCAACAAGGAAGATGTAATGGGAAATACGTGCCCAGCAGCCAAGGGATGCTGGCAGGATGAAACACCTCTAGCCCTTGGATGAGTTAGTGGTGGAGAAAGCTGCTTATGGTAGGGCCCAATCTATTTCTTATTCCCAGCAGTCAGGGAGACCAAAATCCAGTCTACACAAATGCAATTTAGTCCATTAGCAGACATCAGAGAAGTTACCTGCCTTGACAAAACCCAGCTGTGCTTCTAATTAAGCAGGGATGCCTCAGAGTGTCTGTTCTAGCCACTGCGGCTACAATCCCAAGTCCCCACAACAAATTACCTCCCCTTCTCACTGCTAACAGATTTACCTGTTTATCTATCACTGTTTGCCAAATGCTGGAGCACATCCTCACACGGAGGTGTTACTGTAGCCGCCACCTGAGATTTGTTTGAGCAGGGCTTGTGGGTTTTGGTTGTGGACACAAGAGTCCACTCACCGCAGTAAGGGCAGGAGTTTCTTTTTAAGGGTAAACAAAAGAGGTCGGTGGGAGTTCAGGCATCCCTCTGCTTTTATCTCTTTGCTGTTCCTGGTACCAGGAACCATTTGCTCCTAATTCACAGGCAGAAGTGAAGGAAAGCCACAGGCGGGCAGGTGCTCTTGCAAATTGGCTGAGGCAGGTGTTTGATCCAGGGCTGCAAACGAAAGTTGCTTTACCTTAGCTGGATCAGCCTGCTTGTTTGTGCTATAACTGAAGCACTAATACATAATACCCAGGCTGGAGCTAAAGCAGCTCGTGTGGGTATGAGCCACAGCAACAGGCAGCTCACTGCCAAGCCCTCTGCAAATCCAGGGAGTGCTCAGGTGGTCAGTCCTGCTGGGCTCCCTCCTCCCCAGGTCCCATCTGTGGACCTGCTCTTGGTTTTCCTCCTGAGTAACGAGGACAGAAACAATGGCACATTTCTCTCCTGGCAGCTTTTTGAAGCCCCTCTCCTTGTTCCCTTCCTGCCACCTCAGCCTCAGTGTGTGACAGCTCCAGGAAAGTGGTGTCTGGCCCATCTGACCTTCACGCTCACACAGGCAGCAGTGCAGGGCAATTGCTCTGTGAGGGGGGGTGAAGGAGGAGTAAAGGGAAAGTAAATCCTGATCTGCTCAGTCTCAGGTGGATAAGTACTATGAAACAGTAAAATGATGTTTCCAAGGTCCCAAAACACAGCTTGGACCTGAGTGGCAACTGATCTGCAGGAGATGTTGTGACAGTGCTTTTCCTTTCTGCTTAGTTTGAAAGTAAGCATTCTTGCCGCTGCAGCAGCAGCAGCACCAGTCAGGGTTCACTGCTTCCCAGCTGTCCAGTTTCACCCTTGCTGGCAGGCAGAGGGATAATCCTGCTGTCATCTGTCCTGCCAGCACCTCTCCTCCTGACATGGGGGAGCTCCCTGCCCATCCCGGGGTGCCCCGTGCTGCTGCACCACAGGGAGGGTTCTCAGGGTGCTGTGACCCTTCCACCAGAGCCCAGGGAGAAGAGTGGAGTGAGTGCTTGGCCAGAACTGATGCAGGGTCCCTGGGCTCCATGTTAAGTGGGAGGTGGCTGTTTCCAGCTTTGGCTGCAGGGATGGCTGGGTTGGAGTGGCCTCCACGTAGGGTTGAGCCCTGCATTCCTGCTCCATGGCTTCTCACAGAGGGAAAGGGGAGCAAACAGCTGCTGCCCACTGGGCCAAGGACAGACACAGCATGGATGGCTTGGGAAGAGACCTAGCATGGGTTTGAGCTTGGTTAAGTCTGGGCATGAGTGCCTTCACAGGAGGGCTACGTGCTGCTGCAGCAGGTGGTAGAGCTGGCAGCAGGATGATGACATCTTCCTCCAAGTCAGGCACAAAGGCAAGTGTCAGTCATTGCAGTGACAGGCACACCTGAGGGACTAAGGATGCTGAGCTCCCAGGTAGAACATGGAGCACCAGGAAACCTGGTTTCTGCCTCTGTGCAACAGGGAGAACATCCCCTTATTCACAAGTGCCTCAGCTTGGAAACCCAGAGGCACAAAGCATTTGGAGTCTGCAGGAGATAAAGGGGGGCAGGATAGGAAAGAACAGAGCAGCAGGGACATGGACTGGCTCTTGGGAAAGGAGGCAGAGCAGGCAGGGGTAGCTCTTGGCAGGGGCATGACTTGAGGTGGGTGGAAGTGCTGACTGCAAGGGGCACAGGGTGGACAAGGACAGAGGGGACACTGGATGAGGAGACAGAGTGGAAATAGCAAGCAGGGCACAGTGAGGAACTTTGAGCAAGGGCTGGGGCCAGGAGAGGGGAAGGATTGAGTGCAGAGAAGGACAAAGACTGTGCAGAGGGTGAAAGGTGTGCAATGGGGACAAGGGAAGGCACTGGAGAAAGCAACCCTTACCTTTAGAAAGGATGTAACTTCTATTTTTTCTGTTAAAGCCTTTTTATTTCAATTGCTATTCAATTTTTCTCCTAGCTTTCTCTGCCCATTCTTCCCTGCCTGGTCTTTGACCCTCTATTGGTAATTCCCCTTCAGTGTTTGCTAATTTTCTGTCTCTTGCTCTGCCAGCTCTGCCAGTACTGTCGTTGCAGGCATTGTGCTGTGTCCTCTGTGGAAGGATGTGGAGATGGCTGTACCTACAGTACAAAGGCTGCTCTCACCTCTGCTCTGGCAAACAGCTCAGAACTCCCTGCCTGCAATTATCCTTTGGTTCTTCTCTCTGTCCTCTTCCATTCTTCCAGTCTTGGTTTTCCTGTGCGTTTTCCGCAGTCTGGCTTCTCGCCAGCTTCGCTTCCCCACCTTGAGCTGAGTCTATCCCTATCCTTGCCATCCCTTGCAGCACTTCTCCCCCTTGCCCAGGCCAGGGAAGGGAGTGGTGTGACAGGGAGGACGTGAAGAGCATCCACTGCAGATCTCTGTGGTCCTGGCTGAGGTCAGGGAGCCAAACGTTTATGGTTTGCGCGTGGGTGTTATGTAAATAACAGCAATTATTCACTGTCAAAACCTCACAGCTGAGCCAAAACTCAACCATTTTGGCTCGACTGTTCACAGAGGCTGCTACTTCTAAAGGGTCACTTGCAGCCAGGCTTGAGCCTTCCTCTCACAGATACAGAGTTGTTACTGCTGTTAAAGAAGTCACATTTATAGTGAACTTGCCAAACCATCCTCTCCTGCCACGAGAGCTGTGATCCTGCAGGCTATGCTCCCAAAAAACATATTCCGTTTTTCCTGTGAATATGTGAGTTTGTGGATTTTTCAGCTTGTTAGAAAGTAGCAACAGTGGCCTGAAAGTGCATGATCACCACAGGGCATCGCTTCTGGCTCTGTTCAGGGCGTTTGAAGGGCTCCCACTGAAACAAAGGGAAACGTCTCCCCATTAACTCGGCAGGTTTTAGAGCCTCTTGCACTGAGATGTGCCAGCCTCTGTGTACTGCTCACCCTTTCGTTTATGAAATCCCGTGTGGATGAGAAACTGTATTTTGACTCCACAGGAGGAAGTGTCCAAACTGTTGGAGTAGTTTCAGTGGAGGCAGACACTTGGTTTACACAAAGACGGGCTCATTTTCTTACTTTGGACAAGAGGTTTAGACACGGCATTGGCTCTTCAAACGCCAGTGGAACCTACCTGCAGCTGGGCCCACTGGGTAAGCAACAAATGCTTCAAAGAGTGACAGAAAGCCATCAGGAGTTGTGACAGCTTCTGATGACCCTTCCCTTACCCCAAGTGCAAGGTGTAGGGCGGAGTTCCTTCGTTGCACCGAGATCCCCAAGAAAATCCCTTAGTAATCCCCATCCATGCACCCTTTGCAAGAATGCTCCTCCATCCTCCTTCTGCCATCACATGCAGAGTAATCCTCCTTTTCCTGCGTCACCCCTTTGGTGATCCTTCTTATTCTGCAGGATCACATGCACAGCGACCTCCCCCTCACACTCACCAGGCCGGGAAGAAAAAAACCCTCCCCTTCTCCTACACGTTGCAAAGAAAGCCTCCTCTTTGGCTTGTTTTTCCCCCAGGAGCTTTGATCCCTTTTATTTCACCTTGATGCCACAAAACCCCTCTTCTCTGAGTGGTACCAACTGCAAAGGTGGTGTTTGTTGACTTTTCCAGCTGACTTTTCCAGCTGACTTTTCCCCAGCTCCTTGCCTCGATAACCTTTCCCACCCACCCTCCTGCTCCTCCGAGGTCGTGAGCAAGGCAACGCCGCGCTGACGTTCTCTCCTCTGTCACAGCTCTGGGACACACTGAGAGGAGAGAGCAGGACCAGGTACATCCTGCCAGCTCCCCCCGTGTCCTTGTGCCCTTGCAGCACACAGAGAGCTTTGTGTTCCAAACCAGGGTGCTGCTTACTCACAAGAGAAGCCTGTGCGAGCTTGTAGCCTCAGGTAAAGAGCTGCATTTTTTTCAGTCTGAGAAACAGAGAGGGAAAGCAAGAGAAAATGCCCTGTGAGATTGCCTCTCTCAGTACATAAAATCCCCAAATATCAAGGTTCACAGACCCTCTTTCTCCCATGTCACAAACCCCACTGCAGCCAGCACAAATCCTGAGTGCCCAATGAAATAACTAAGCAGTCACCAAACAGCTGACCAGAGGAGAGTAAGTGAGCTCAAAAGCTGCTGGCTTCTAGATTATTGTTATCTTGTGACTCCAGTGGAGCAGCAAAATTGGGATGGAGATGATAAAACCCAAAAGTGACAGTGGTTTGCTTATCTTTCCCTTCCTCTCCCCAACACCCCTACAAGAGCCTGGCTGTGCCTCTCCCAGCGCAGTCTCTCATTCGATGGAGATGACTTAATCCAGAAAGGGTGATGAGAAGGAGAAAGATTTAAATCAAACCCGATTACTGGGGCTTGATAGGCTTCCCTGGCAAGCTGTTCTGGGACTGACCCAAAAGTTGTCAGCTCACTGCCTGCTCCCTTGACAACGCTGTTCAGGAGCCTTATGAAATGCAACCGTCCCCTGAAAGCTCTTCTCAGCTGCCACAACCTTCCCCTTGGGAATGGGCAAGTGGGCACAAGGGTCACCAGGACCCTGAGCAGCGTGTGGCTTTGAGGCAGCCCTTTGGCTATTGCTGGGCAAACAGGGGCAGAAACAGCCCCATGACTGCTGTGTCTGAAACTCCAGAAATGGCATCCTCTCACTGCAGCTTTGGGAGTAATCCACCGAGGAAATCACCCTGGCCTGGCTGTGAGATAATCCTGCCAAGCCACTGCATGTGCTCAGCCACCATTCCTGATGTCAGGGCTCTGCCCAGCCCTCTCCCAGGCCATGTGGACAGCTCGTGAGGGCCACAGGGACCTCAGGGCAGGCACCAGGCAGGATGCAGCCTGGAGGCACTCCTCATCCCAGAGAGTGGGGTCTGGTCTGGGGCTTGGAACAGGGAGAAGATGTCACCACATCCCTGTCACTGGCCATGCAGGCACCACCCTCCATGGCAGGCATGTCCCTCCCGGCAGAGGCAGGAAGCAAACCCCTAACTTTGGAGGTCACAGAGTTTATGGAAGGGGAGGTAGGAGATGGTCATGACTGTAGTAGTGACCTGAGCTCACTGGCTTGGAGGTCCCATCCAGTCTCCTGCAGGAGGAACAGATGTCTACAGGCACAATAGGAATGGCAGAGGGACAAGCCCAGGGCAGTTGTAGGGTGGTGCAGTGGGAAAGTTCTGTGTCCCAGATCCAGCTACAGCAAGGTCAGCTTATACCGGCCAACACCTGAACACCCCCAGGGGGAATACAGGCCATTAAAAGTGACAAAGAAACATTTCAGACATGATTTTGAAATGAATTGATTACACCCTTCTTCTCCTCAATCCAGCCATAAACACGGCTATGAAATCAGATTGTGTTCTAAATAATTAAAAATAAAAAGGCGCTGGGCTAAAGCAGCATGAGTGATTTATCCTTATTAAAAAATGGAGAGTAATAAAGTAAAGCTGTAATAATAAAACAAAAACGTTGACTAATATCTGTGAAAAATTTGAAGGGCCATAGAGAGAATGAGCTATTGTGCTTTGTGGCGGGTGGGGTGCTGGTGAAGTGTTTGTGGTTAGGACAAAGACACTGAATTTTGCAAGCAGTCGATGAGTTCTGGGTTTGCTTTCTGCAGGCTTGCTGCACCAGTGAGGAAATTGTTCATGCTCAAGAAAGGCAGATTTCACTGAACTCACCAGAGTCTCTTTTGAGAGTCTGTTTTTCTCCTCTTTCTTTCTCTCCCTTCCACTGCACAGGGCCATAGATAAGACACATTTTAATATTGCAGAAAGAATAGCAGCGACAAAAGAGCTCCTTGTTTCCAGGCTGTATTAAAGCTCTTACTGCCAACCCAACAACACTTGCCATGTTACCTTGCTGAGCTGGCTTTGTGCATGGGAGCTGGTGAGACCTGGCTGAGGAAAGGCTGCGTCCGTGAAAAATCTCAGTGAAGTAAAAGTTCAAAGGAGGAGAAGGGAACAGGAGATAAGAAAGCTTCAAATCTTCGTTTAAAAGGAAAAGAAAATCTGATTAAGATGTGCTGGCTAACTCAAAACACATGAGCCTGAACATCAAAAGGTTCGTAATTCGTACACGTGCTGTAGATAATTATCAGTTTAACTTGATACTTCCTACAGCGACAGAACTGACGTCAGGCTGCTCTGGCGACCGACTTTCAAACCAGCCCCTGACACCGAGCAAGGGCCCTGCTGCTGACGCCGTTCCCTTCGCTGCCCCTTGTGTCCCTGCCTGCCAAAATCCTGCCTGCATCCCCTCCTGCCTGCCCTGAGACCCAGGAGAGACCAAGAGAGGAGGCAGTGCCTCTCCAGCAGCTCTGGACATCTCCCACTGCACCTCCCACTCTCTCTGCTAGATCCCCCAGTGAAAGGGCAATGATAGGGAACCTAATTTTAATTGAGAATCTGTCAAAACATGGCCTAGAAAATAAATGTCAGAAAATAAATGTCAAATAAATACTCTGCTTCCTCCAGCCCACTGCGATCTGGGGACGGCCGCAGGCTGGCTCCTCCAAAACTGCTCCTTGTGCTGCCAAGCAGCGAGGTACAAGGGGCAGCTGGTGGCCCATTCCTCCCCTGCCTCTCCTTTCCCTGCTTGGCTGGTGGGAATGGTGCAGCAGGGCCAGGCTTGGGGACACCAGGAGCCACACACGCAGCCTGGCTGCCCCGCGGCCAACCGCGCTCTCACGGCACAGCTTGGAGCTCATCTTGAAACTCCCTGCATATTTCCGAAGCCAGAAGGTCGGGGCAGAAGGTGGGTAATGAATCCCAGATTTTCCAGGACAGTCGTGTGTAGCATAAGAATAATGTGACTTCAGGGAATGGCAAAGCAAAGCGTTTTCCTTCCGTATCCGAGAGATTTCTGCTCAGTCCCAAGCTCTCCCCAAGAGCTGAAATGCCATTCTGTCTGCCTGTCCACGGGAGAGAGAGACAGACACAGGCAGACAGAGACAGGGCGTAGGCAGGGGAGAGGTCATGTTTTTGTTACAGGGAAAAAATTCAAAAGCCTGCTGGTGAAATACTCCTAATCCCTGTGACTCTTTGTATGGTGGAGCTGGGAATTTTCTCCCTCTCTCGTCCCATGAGTAGCCCCATGACTGTTTCCTTTCATGAAGAGCTCAGTGTGCCTCATCCAAAACCCCAAGACCACCTTCTCTGCACTCTTTTTAATTTAAGGATTTTATTGCTTCGAGGGAGGAGGGGGAAAACACTAAAATTACAGCTAAGCCCCCCACTGGGCACTCTGTCATTACCCCATCCTTGTGGAATATGCTATTTTTTTTTTTTTTTCATGTACTTAATCATTTATTTAATGGACAGCAAATGGCATGTGAGGCTTTGAGGTCTGTGAGGAATGAAGCCTAACCTGCAAGACACTCTGGTAAGTCAATTGTTTACAGTAAGCACAGCAATCCACTAAATCCTTCTGAAGGCTCCTGAGGATCAGTTTGAGGCCAGTAAAATGGTCTGGACTTTTGTGTGTGGAGAAATACAGTTACAAATACTCCTTCCTGTCTTTGCCAAGCCTGAAATGCAGGCAGGTAAACACCTTGAGAGAAAATCAGTTCACTTTATAGCAAAGTGGATTCACACTGTTGAATATTAGACGCACACAGACTGACCTCCCTCCTCTGGAAGTTCAGTTCTGTCCCACTTGGTGATCAATCTGACTTCACACAGCACAAGGTATCCTGTATTTATTTTAGCTAAACAAACTCCAAATTCAGAATTTAAAACTATTCCTACAATGGTGTTTTAATCACCCCAAAATGCTGACAATACATTTACATTTTAATTAAGGGCAATGAATTATGCATGACGGTGTAGTACTTTCTGTGTAAGTGGTAGATGAACACAGGGACAGGTATGGTGTGGATTGCAGGGATTTATCCTGACAGTACAGGGAAAAAGGCAATAATTTAGGAAAGGGGTCACTCCAGGCAGGCAGCAAAGAGTGAAAATGGTCCTGTGACAAGATAAATGTTGTATTATGATGCCTGAGAACTGAGTACAGCTTCTCCCTGTCACAACAACACAACACTGGAAAATCACATCACTGGAAGTTTACCTCTCCTGAACACATTTGGGTTGTATATGTAGGAAAAGTGATGGCAAAATGCAAAGTATCTGCCATCCCCAGCAGGGACATGCAAACACCAAAGTGACTGTTGGTGTTGCAGTTTCCCAGGATTTTGCCATGTTTTGGCAGCTCATCTGTCACAAGTGTCACTCATCCCCACATAAAACCATAGCATTCCTCTGAGGAGGAGGAGACAGGAGGAAGTCAGATTTTCTGGATGCAGAAACCAATATGCAATTGTGAGTACACGCAGACAGGAATCTTGGAAAACAAAACCACTGAGGGACACACTGGACCTCCACTGGATGCTTGATTTGTGACTGCTTTGGGGATGTCTTACATCAGGAGTTCTTAGCAGTAGGAGGGGGCAGCAACAGAGCATGACTGTGAAATAATTTGAGATTTCTCCACCACTTCTGCCTCTCAGAGCTTTGACCTTCAAAACAGTTTCTGTTTGCAAGCAAAAAGATGTGAAAGGCAAGAAAAAAATATTGAAACCACCGAGGCAAAAAAAACCCCAAGAATTGTGTCTGACTGGCACCACCCTGTCTTTGTGTCAAGCTAATTTGACTGAGTTCCTTGACTTTCATATTTTAGCTGTTTGCTTTGGCATGGTGATAGCAATTTCCTTCTTCAGCTGCAGTGGGATGAGTGCTCCAGCCCTTCTTGGTGCTTTGCTGGAGACATCACCCTCTCATACCCTTGTCTGAGGGGGGACAAGGATACCTTGGAGCTCAGGGAAGCGGCACTTGAGCCTCGTGGTGAGGACACACCGTGACCTTGGCCTGGACAAATGGATTTTGAGTGCCTTGTTGGTGAGTATATAGGATCACCAACAAAACTAAAGACAACAGTTTTAGTCTCTTCTTTCACCCTGCTTTTACACAAATGGAAGGCTTGACAGGTCTGATACTAACAGCATGTGTAGTTTCTGTTATCCAAAGCTGAAACCAAAGAGATGAAAGATTTACTGCAGTACAGAAGTTTGGGAAGTATTTCAAAATAATTAAAAATGTGAGTGAAAGCCAAAATTGGATGCTACTGTTACTTTCACCTTTAATATGGTGAACTCAGCAAAAACAGAGCTCAGCACCATAGGACTCATCCAAGTTGTGGCAGTCCTGTGCCAAGAGCAGTGGCTTCTCCCCTTCTCAAGGTACACAACATAAAGCTGCTGCATCTTTTCAGACAAGGTGTTCTTGGGAAGTTGTAGGAAGTTGTGAGGATGGTGTATGGAAAATGGCCAGGATTTGGACACTGCTGCTACCTCATGGCCCATTAAAAATTATCTGTAATGGCAGCTATGCTTTACTGGCAAAACCAAACCTTTTATTTTGATATGTTGCAAACAGACATGAGATCCTTTGCCAACAACTCTGTCCTAAAGCTCCACAATTCAACTCCAACAAGGAGGACAGTTCAGGATTGAAGAGGTCTGAATACACCATAATTTAATAAAGTGTTACAAAAGACTTTAGAGAGCTTTGTTATTCATTTCCACATGCATCAGCTCATCACACAACTTTAAAAGTTTTATTTGTGGATATTTTTTACTAAGCATATAGAAGTTATCTATTTAAATTAAATGGCTACAAGAGTCTATCCATTAACTTTATATAGGCCACTTCATATAGCCACCAGTAGAAATTTTTTATCTGTTTCTAACCTTATCTGAAGTCAAGCTCATGACCTTGAAGCACATCAGTACAGTCCCTAGCCAGGTCCCTGAGTGAGACTGTGTGCTTGTTTCTCTTTTCCTCCTTGAAATTTTCCTTTTGTGTGTGTGTTTGTGCTCCTAGTGACATTGAAGGGTAATTTTAATTGGTTCAACCAACAGAAGGTACACCTAATGTCCCTTTTGAACAGTTGCTCTCCTCAGCCAGAGGCTGGCTCTGAAAACACACGTGGAAAGAAAACTCCTGAAGCTTTTGATGATGGAAGTGGTGGAAGGTTTCAGCATCTCTCTGCGACTCCGCAGACCTCAAGGTGATAAGTTACTTTTTGATCTCAGTCAGAGCCTTCTGGGCTTCTGCCACGAAGAAAGCAAAATAAAAGCCCATCCACTTTGTGCTGCTGATGTATTTGCCTTTGCTCTTTAGCCAAAGCCTCCAGCAGCAGAGGGGAGTGTTTGACTCACGCCAGTGTGATTCTGTATTTCACACAGCACAGCCCATTTGGTTGCTGTGGCTTTGCTTGAAGCAGGTCATGGGGAAGAATCCAGCTCCTTCCTTCAGACAGTAACATCTCTCCAGTCTGAGCAGGTCTATCCAAAGGCAGAGGAGCTTGTCTGTCACTTTCTGTGCAGCTCCAGGTGTGGAGGGAGCCTGCAGGAGTCTCTGTAGCAGGACACTGCTGTAATGACCTTCACATCTCTTTATCCTGAAGTGCCTCAGAAGATCTCCAGATGAGCTGGGCTTTCAACCCAAAAGGATGGCATTGTCCAAACACTCCTTGAGCTCTGCCAGGCTGGTGCTGTGACCACTGCCCTGGGGAGCCTGTTCAGTGCCCAACCCCCCCCTAGGGGAAGAACATTTTCCTGATATCCAACCTAAACCTGCCCTGACACAACTTCAGGCCGTTCCCTCGGGTCCTGTGAGTGTCACCACAGAGCAGAGATCAGTGCCTGCCCCTCCTCTTCTCATAAGGAAGCTGTGACTGCAGTGAGGTCTCCCCTCAGTCTCCTCTTCTCCGGGCTGAACAGCTGTACCTTCCTGTGAAAGGGAGTTGGATGAAGTGATTTTTGAAGGTCCCTTCCAACCCAAAGCATTCAGTGATTCTATAAATTATTCACACTTCCACAACTAGGGAAGGAGTACAAGAATTAGATAAACAGATAATAAGAGAATCTGGAAGAAAACAGAGCTTCTGATGGAATGAGGCAAGAAGAAATTAGGATGAGGTGAAAGGCATTTCAGGTATCTGGGCTCACTAAGATCAGGTGCTCAGTGGAGAGAGTGTGGCCAAAACAACTGAAAAACTGCAGGACACATTTCCAGCTATAAGGAAACTCTCAACAGAGTGAAAGTGGAAGCACCCAGATGTCCAAGATAGTTACACTTATGACGGAGAAAGACTGAAAGAAAATATTTGAGAATTTACCCAAACTGCCAGGTTGGTACAAATATGTTTCTTGGCTGGGGAGAAAAAAACCCCACACCTAAATCTTTTATGGAAGTACCAGCACAGCCTAATATGAGTTATAATTCTTTCAATGAAGCCAAAAGGAGACATTTAAGGAGACAAAACTCACACCAGTTTTTCTGTGCTTGTGCTGCAGCAAAGCAAGAAGAGGCCTGAGGCATTTGACTTGTCACACATGCCACAGATATTACACCAAGTCAACGGAAGATTATCGTTAAAATAACAGAAGAAAATGAAACATAGATTTACTCACATTCTTTTGAGAAAGCTGAGTTTATTCCAGGAAATTGCTTTAATTGTACAGAGACAGCCCAACCGACAGCCCCAGCCCAGCAGGGGCTCTCAGCCCTGTTCCTGGAAGTTGTGACGTGCCAGGCAGAGCCAATTCCAGCCCAGCACACCCCGCAGGCACCTGGGCTGCAGCTGTCTCACTGCACCTTTACTGTACTCATTCCAGTGAAAGGTGTCCCTGCCCATGGCAGGGGGCTTGGAACTGGCTGATCTTTAAGGCCCCCTCCAACCCAAACCATTTTGTGATTCCTTTCTCTTCCCAGATAAACCCAGTCTTCTTCACCAGGGACCTCCTGTTCATGGGATGCTGCTCCCCACCTGCCCCAGATCTGCCACCCCCCATCTCCCTCCATGTTCCTCCATGCTGCTCCACCCTGGGAAAAGGAGGGAGCATTAAATGAACTGTTCTGCTGGGACAGGTGAAAAATGTGCTGCTTTTATCTTTTCCTTTCTGCAAAGATCAGGGAGCAACGCCAGGAACAGCCAGTGTCACCCTTGCCCCGGGGGTGGGGTACACCCCCTCCCCGAGGTGTTTCTGGAGCTCAGCTGTGTCAGCTGCCCAGCAGGATCGTTCCCTGCAGATCCTGGCACTGAGATGTGTTCCTGTTCTCGGTCTCTCAGGACTCAGAGTGGTGTGCACCTGTAGTGCAGGGAGGTGAAGCTGGTGGGAAGTGACACAGGCCAGCTCAGAGGGACACAGCTCAGCGTGGCAGAATCAGATGCAAAATAACTCATTTGGCCAGAGATTACCAAGCAGATGGGGGAGGATGGGCTGGTTAGGTCTGGAGTCTGAGGAGAGAAATCAGACATGAGAGTTGCACTGCATTTTGTATTCCATGTGGAGAGAGTCCTCACCCTAGTACTTACTCATCACCCTCTCCCTGAATGTCTTCTTGAAGCAGTGACAAGAATGAGGGTGAACCAAAAGGAGAGACTAAGTGCTGTGGAAAAGGAAAAGGGGCTCAGGGGGGGTCACAGGGGGAAGCTGAACTTCCAAGCTGCAAATGGAGCCCTCGGGAAATGGCTGCCCACAGGGGCAGGTCCTGCTGTTCTCTGTGGATGGCAGTGCAGGTGGTTCCAGCAGGGACAGCAGGGATCAAGCAAAGGAAAGGGAAGGAAAAGCACTGTGTGCTTAAACAGGATTACCCTGCACTGAGAAGGAGTTCCCCAGCTAAATAAACCCTGCTATGAGGCACACGTTGGGATTTGTGCTGCCTTCTCACAGCTGCTGCTTCAGATCTCACTTTGTCCCGTTTCCCAGATTTGCCAAACCTGTGGTGTTCTGGAAAAAGGCACAGCAGGCATGGGAACCACAGCAGGCACGAGACAATGTGAAGAGTGAGTGAGGCTGAAAGCAGCTACAACACCCCACCATTCCTAAAATCCAGAGTGATTCCCTTGAGGCCTCTTAGTGTGGGGTTTATTTTTTTTTTTCAAACTGAAAATGCTGTTTGTCACTGCAAAGATGATGCAGGCTGAGAACCATGCTCAGCTGATACCCTGCATTCCTGCTGGGACACAAGATGGAAACAGAGCTCCGACTCCTCAGGCGGTGTTGGAGGCACAGCTGGGTTCAGTATCACCCACCCTGCTCACAGAGGGTGTTAGAGCCCTTGACTGGGCTGATATTATCCTGTGAAACAGGGAATTGTACAGACACTGCACCTCTCCTCTTCTCCACACGCCTTTCCCAGTTCCCCTCCAATTTTGTACCAGCACTTACAGGGAAGAAACTGTGTTGTCTAACCCAGATTTGCACTCTGAATAACAAGTGGAGCATTTCAACGAAATCCAGGTGGGGAGGAACAGAGCAAAGGGAGCTCCTGAGGTGTTCAAGAATTGGAAAATCAGAGGAACAGAGCAGACAGAGCTCCTGAGATGCTCAGGGATTGGAAAATCAGCAGCGCACAGTTTCTGGGAGCATGAACAGGATTAGCTGGAGAACTCAGCAGCCACACACTAAGAGCTGCCTGCACTCTCTATATCCCTGTAAGAGACTCCTGAACTTGAGTCTTTTCAACATTGTGGCTCTTTTCAGGCGGTGCCTGGAGGAGTCATCCCAGCCCAGGTGTTAATCCACAGAAATGCCAAACCCAGCTCTGATTCTGGACTGGGAGAAGGGATGCTGCCCCTCACAGCGGTGGTGTGAGGGATCTGGGCTCAGGGAAGGACTCTCATTCGTAGGGGACCTGCTCCTTTGGTGTTCCTCAGCTCAGCTGAGCCTGTACAAGTGACTCCTGAGGTAGAGGGCATCTCCTGCACCCTTCAAGCCCTCCCTGTACCAAGCCATGCAGATTGCAGTGTAGACAACCTTTTAATCATGTTGGGCAATTTTCTCACCTCCACATCTCCCTTTTCTGCTGAGGCATTTGAGCACTACTATTTAACCCCCAAGCAGAACTAAAGGGGGCTGAAGAGAGAGAAGACAGGACAAAAGTTTAAACACCCTCTGTAGAAATGGATGGGTAGATAAAGCATCCTGATATCGGGAGGGAAGAGACTGCAGGAAGAGAGGGAGGAAGGAGATGTGCATATGAAGCTGTCAGATGAGCAGAAACCAAGAGGGATGGGACAAGCAGGGAGCAAAAGTGGCTTTGTAGAGGGGAGCTGGTGAGAATCCTGGGAGCAGGGAGGAGCAGGCAGGGGGTACAAAAGGAGATTGTGGGGTGACGGCATCCCTGCTGTCCGAAGCCAGGTAGGTCTGCAGTCAAATGTGGCACACACAGACCTGTCCAAGATACACATGGGCAAATATCAGCCACTAGGGAGGAGCCTTGGTGTATGAAAGTCCCTCAGAGTTTTGCAGTGGAGCTCAATTAGGACCCAAAGCTGAACCTTCCTCATATTTTTGCAGGAATGCTCAGGTTCCTTTAGGCTACAGACCCGGGTGCAGAGTAGTGGGAGGGCTGCTGCTTGCTTGCTTTAAACTAGAAGCAGTTCCAACAGCACAGAGCAGGCTGTGGACAGCAGAATCTCAAGGACTTACCCCGAGGGAGGGAATTTGGTGGGACAGATGGAGGCACTTTGAGTCCTGCAGGAGTGAATTGTTGCAGGCTGTTGGGCTGAGATGGAGAGATGGAAAAGGCTTTGGTGCTCTGCTGCATTCTGCAGGGAATATACAAGAGGATAAGGTGAAGAAGGCTCTAGAAATGGCTTCCTCCAGGAAGGTGGCAAATTTATGGAAGGGTCACTCGGTCTGCAAGCTCTCCTTGCTTTTCTACGCCAATATTGGAAGGAGCGTTGCACAGCCTTGTCCCCAGGCCCTGCTCCCTAGGCTGGCCTCTCTAAGCCTCTGGCATGGCAGGCTGATGGGAAGGCAGCTGGCCCAGCCCCTGTTCCACACAGCAGGACACTTTCCAGTCAGACAAGCCCCGACCCGATAGCACACAACACTTTCGCTTTGCGAATTACTCATGGCATTTCCTGTAAACACCATCAGCACCTACGGGCTGTGAGCAGGGAAACACTGTGACATTATAAAATGCCTCCTGAAAGGGCAGCCCTGCCTCCTTTTTTTTTCCATTATTTCCCAGTTTCCATGTTTGGTTGGGAGAGCTAGAAATTGGAGCAGGGAGTGGAGTGTGGGGGAAATCCAAGGTTGCTTGAGAGGAGGGCAACCTTATCAGAACCTCAGGACAGTACTTTCCAAAGCTGTCCAAAACCTTGGCATGGAGCATTTCTTTCCCTAGAAAACTTCGGATAACAAAAGATGAGGAGTGCTCTGATGATTGCTTACCAGTTTCCTATCCAACTTCTGTACACACTGTGCCTGAGGAAAAAATACTTGTGGTCTAAATGTCAGGATAGAAAGCAAGCCTGAAGAGGACATAGAAGCAAACAGAGCTGCAATCTAAATAAAATATGACCAATCTCCATGCTTGAAAGTTCCCCAAATTGTGACACTGGATTGAAAAATGACTTAAGTATTTTGCTTTGAAAAGGAGCGAGAAAATAGGCAAACAAAGAAACCTCAGCCTCCTGTGAGGTCTATTTGTCTTCTCATATCTTTGCTTTCAGGTTCACTGGGGAGGGGTTCAACCATCTCCGTAGGACTGTGACACGTAGAAACAGCATAAAAATTGACGTCTGGGATTGTCATGTGACTGCAAACATCCAGGCATTTAGAAAGCAACAAACATCACAAGATTCAGGATTCATCACAAGAGCGAGGAACCATCACATAATTTGCCACTAGCACAAAGCAAAGCTGACTGACAGTGTCACCTTACACTGGCATAAACTAATGCATTGCTGTAAAAACAGGCTCCAAGGACTTTTGAAAGTCGAGCTCGTTTTCCCCTTGTTTGTTTTATGGTGTCCTCAGTCAGGACAAGGGGAGTCACCTTGCCAGGAGGTTTATAAAGACCCGTTTTTTCTCCTCAAAGGCTCACGTCCAGTGTGTGATGAGGTCCAGTGAAGGGACTGACAAGGCCAAAGCAATGAGCCAAAAAAAATATGTAAAGACAGGACATAAATTATTGCTCTGGACTGGATAGAGAAAAAGACAGAACAATTATATCTGCATGATGCACTATCACAAAAAATGTGAAAGTTAAATAGACACAGGTAGCTAATTCAACCTGGCAAGTTCTGGGGCTGTGCTGGGGCTGTGCCAGAAGGATTGGTCCATGGCCAATCTGGTCCATGGCCATGATGGAGGTTTTGATTAGAGGAGGAGCACTGATGGATGGATCATGCCAGGGCAGGCAGAAGGGGCAAGAGCAGGGAGACACTGCAAGACACAGTCAGGTGGCAGCACTTTTGGGATTATTTTTGGAAGGAAATAACCGAGGCTTAATTTTATTGCAAATTTCTGAACCCATTTCTGCTGAGTACTGTCCTTTTCTAAGAACAGCCCAAACCCTCAAAACCTGATGCCCATCACAAGGGAATGTGGTGGTCTCTCATAGGACTCCCAACACTCTTTTTCAGACCACAGCAATTTGTGACTATCCCAGGGGGGATTTCTGATATTCTGCTCCTGCAGATTAACGTGGAAAAGGGGAAGAGACTCCTCTAGCAGAGAGGAGAACTAGTTAATCTATATTTCTAAACCTCCAAGAACCTGAATCTGTTCTGACTCAGCAGGACCAAAATATCTGTTTGGGCAGGTTGGATTCTCAGCCCAAAGCTCCCACTTCCTCTCCAAAACCACTGTGCTCCCACACGCCGAGTTTTGTGGGGGATGTTTCCTTGCTGCTCTGAGTGTCATCTGAGAGCCTCGCCCCGGGTTACACATTGACCCTGGGTGTCATGCCCAGTGAGCAGAACACTGCAAACAGGCAGGCACTGTGCATGGCCTGCCTGATCCACCTCCCCAGGGAGGCCAGCAGCTCTCTCAGGCTCTGATGGGCAATTTGGAGAAGATTTTTGCCCCCTACCAGCAAAGTCTCCAGGGGATATGGAAAAGCAAGGGGCTGGATCATCATCCAGCAGAGAATCATAGGATATTTTGGGTTGGAAGGGACCTTAAAGATCATCTTGTTCCAACCCCCTGCCATGGGCAGGGACATCTCCCACTAGCACAGGCTGATAGAGCCCTGTGCAGCCTGGCCTTGGACACCTCCAGGGAAAGGTTCCTTGGTCTTTTCCTGGTATCCTAGCTATCCCAACCTTCATGAAAATGTTTCTTCAGAGAGTACCAGGACAAACTTGAGGATGAAGAGCTCATAAAAAAAAAACTTGGAGGAGTTTTGTGCCACTTCCCACTTCAGTGGAGGACATCAGGATACAGAGAAGGGACCAGGCAGCTGGGTGCAGGGGTGACCCCAGCACTGTCCATGCCCTTGGTGACAGGCACCATCCTGCAGGATCCACACATGGGAGACAGTCCTGAGGGGTTCTGGAGGGCCATGGGCATCCCCCAGCAGAGTGAGAGGATGAGACAAGGTCAGGATCCACTCAAGAGCTGAAGGAGACAAGGCTGAGGGCAGGGCTGGAGACAGGATACCCACAGCACAGACCTCAGGGCTATCAAGAGACAGGGCTGGAGAGAGCCACACCTAAACCTTGGGCCAGAAGGGCACTAGAAGCCCCAGGTGGGGCTGAAATGAAGCTCCAGAACCCATGGCCAGGCTGTGGGGGAAAGCTCCTGGTGAGACTGGTTAGGGCTGTCAAGGATTATTAAGAACCCTGTGCTGGCTTGGGCTGGGGTAGAGTTAATTTTCTCCACAGTGGCTGGTGTGGGGCTGTGTTTTGGGTTTGTGCTGGAAGCAGTGGTGGTAGCACAGGGGTGTTTTAGCTGTGGCTGAGCAGCTCTCACACAGAGCCGAGGCCTTTTCTGCCCCTCAGCTCAGGGAGGAGAGGGCAGGGGACACAGCCAGGACCCCAGGGATGTCCCACACCACATGGGGCCATGCTCAGCATAGACAAGTGGGGGTAAAATGAGGAGAAAGGGGGAGATGTTTGGAGTGATTAATTTGTCTTCCCAAGTCACTGTTACCTGTGATGAAATCCTGCTGTCCTGAGGGTGACTGAACACCTGCCCATGACAAGTGGGGAATGAATTCCATGTTTTGCTTTTCTGAGAGGCACAGCTTTTGCTTTTGCTGTTAAAATGCCTTTATCTCAACCCAGTTTTTTTCACTTTTACCCTTCCAATTCTTTCCCCCACCCTGCTGTGGGGAGTAAATGAGGCAGCTGTGTGGGCCTGAGCTGCTGGTTGGGCTTAAACAACAACAGACCCTCAGGACTCTGACAGATGAAAAGACCACAGGAAGAGGGGTCCATCTCCTTTAAAAGCAGGTTCTTTCTTCAGCTCACCTCCCTGATGTGAGGTGTTTCTGTGGAAGTTATCAGCTCCATAACCAGTGCCTGCAGCCTTGCCTGCACATCTGCAGAGTGGTCTTCTGTGCAAAGCCTGCCCACACACCAGAGAAATCTTGCTCACACAGCTGACCCACGTTCTTCAGAATCAGCCCCTTACAGCATGAAATACACCCCTAAAAACAATGTTTGTGGAGGTGCAGAGTCCAAAGTTAGGAAATGCTGTGATTAAGGCCACCTATGCAGCCTTTCTTCATCACCCCTGTGTGTCTGCATTGGGAAACACTCTGTAATTGCCTGCTCCACAGTGTCTTACTCACTCAGCTCACAAGGTGGGCAGTGCACTGCTGGTTGGTCTCTGACCTGCTCTGTACTCATGGACACTGGGCTATGTGTGTCAGAAAATGATTATTTCACAGCTTTTCCCAAACTCCCCATCATCAGTGTATCAGGGCATGTGCAGGGGGGGGTTTGTCCAGCTTCACAAAAGTCCATTTAAAGGTGGGAAACCAGCAAGAGAGAAAATGAATGAATATTCCATTTTTGGCACTCAGACTGGGAGTGAGAAACTCTCAGAGCCTGAGTCTTCCCAGTGCTCAGTATCTTTAAGGTCAGAAACCACCAAATTCAGCAGAATAAAAAAAAAAAACAAAACCCTACAGCATGTCTGCTAGGTAAATCCCAGTGCTTCCACTTGTAGCAAAACCAAAGGAGCAGCTGATTACTTCTGGGTTTCAGCCACTTTTTGGCATCTTAACAAGAGCTTTGCAGAATAGGTTGCAACAGAGTTCTGTTACTAGAACATGATCCTGGACAAAAGATGTTGACATTCAGACTGCTTCCTTCAAGGGAATTAATGCATTCATATATACTTTGAGGTACATGTTAGATACACTGCAAGATACATGTATTTTATATGTCTTGGGCATCAAGCTATACACAACCAAAGAAATGAAATTAGACAGCCTTTTTCAGGAGACTGTGTTGGCTGTGTCCAGGAGTGCTATTTTCTCAGGGCATTACATGCTTTTCTTCATGCTCTCTGCTGGTTCGACATCCTGCAGCTGGGAAGAAGAATGAGAGGTCAGCAAATATCTTTTGTTTCAGCCCCATCTTTCTCTCCCTCTTGGCTCCCTGGATGTTCTCTCCTGTGATGAGCCAAAGTCCTCACCATTCTAGACATGCTTTTCTGAGCCAGATCCATCAACCTTGGAGCTGGCTGCTCTGACTCTCTCTGCCATCTAAGGTCTCAGAAGCTGAGTAACAGCCACTCAATTCACCAGGCACAACACTGTGTGCTCTCAATTGCTCTGCCAGGCACCAGCCTTTGCCCTATGCCTAAATCCTCTCTTCATCCAGCTCCTGGTCTTTGAACAAGGGGACAAGCCAGCCTTTCTGTAATCACAGGGCCCTGACATCCTTGTGCCACAGAAGGTCCTGCAACACCAGAATAAACCACTGCTTCCTTGGGTAACCTCTGTACTCTGCAGACTTGGGCCTCACCCATCCTCAGGCTTTTCTCTCAAAATCTCAGGGAAAACCTCAGCTCTCTCCCATCTCCACTCCCTTCCTAGACATCCCCTCCTCCATCCTTTTTCAGTCAGACCAGCCATTCTGCCTTGCCTCCATGGTCTATCCTCCTAATCCCCATATTCTTTCCTGCCCTGCTCATGTTCTTTATCTCCCCTGCAGTCTCCCAGGCCTCACTCTGCTCTCTTTTACAGATCTCACTTACCATCTTCTTGTCCAGTTCCTCTCTTCAGCCTTCTGGCTTTCTCTTTACAAGAGAAGGTTCACAATTTCAGTGTGTTTTCCACAAAAGGGGGGGAAAACCACACCCCACAACCCAGGTGTGCACTCATTCATGATGTTACATACCACCCAGGCAGTGTTGTGATGAGCTGACAGTGTCTTTGAAGTTATTCACATTCTTCTGAAAAACTGGACACACGTACAAGATCAGGCAGCTAAACTCACGCAAACTGTACACAAAGTGAGTGCTCTTCCCTTTACTCAGACATTTCTTCAGCTTAGGAAGAAAATATTATGTCTGAATGTACACAGGACAGGCTACAGGTAGGTGTTCTGTGGTTTTTGTTGTTCACAGGAGCAGATAGATTTGCATTAAGGGCAGACACAAAGGTAGACTGAGTAGACAGATTAGGTACAATCACATCAGGTGATGTAGGAATGCCCCCTTTTTTCCCCCCTGGCTCATTAGCCATTTAAATGAACATTTGACTAAAAAAACAAAAACACCAGCAGTTCTCCTTTGCCTCAGCAGTGTGAAGCCAGAGTACAACCAGCTCCTACCCTCTCTAGAACGAGGGTGACCGGAGGTGAATGACAGAAGAGCTGAAGTTTCTTGGTTGATCTTTATCAATCAGCCCAGCATCATTTGGCATAGCTAATTCCACCCACCACGGGTTTGTTTTGAAAGCAAGATGATGCCATTCCTTGTTGTGGATGCACTGTTTAGGCATGTTAGAGTATTGCCTAAGCTCAGCAGGAAAGGGAATAACATTGCTAAGGGCAGGTGATATCATTCCTGACTGAGAGCAAGGACATGCCTTTCCCAGCACCCGTGGGGAGTAGAAACACTGACAGCAATAAGCAGGGAAGAAAAGAGGAATTGTGTGGTGGTCCTCATTCAACAGTTCCCAAAATATGCCCAGTCTCCAGCTCACGAGTAGCCCCTGATTAAGGTTTAGCTCATGAGAAGCCCCTTTGGATTAGGGTCAGCACTAAATCATGGCCCTAATAATGTGTAAATACAAGGTGGAAACCCTGTCCTAAAGATCACCAGACTCCCAGCAAGGATCCAGCTCTCTGCCACAGAGATGGAGATGAGAAGGAGCAGAAAGACTGCCAAACAGTCACAATTTATTTTTGTACAGTCCCCCAGTTTGTAACAGAATGCAATTACATATTCAATGTGTCAAAGAAGGAAAATCCTTCCAGGGAAACAAGATTTTCTTTTTACCAACTGAAACACAGCTATTGTAGCAAGGCTCATTTACCATTATCAATTTGTTTCTTCAAAGAATGCCATGCAACCAAATGGCAACTAGTCACCTGGATTTGGGGTTCCCATACCACAGCAGGAGGGGGAAAAAGCCAGAGAGTCAATCCCAAAAGTTTCATAGGCTGGAATCCAACAGGTGACCCAGAGATTTTCCAAGCAACAGTAGATGAGAAGTGATTTTTAAATAAGGGAAAGGAAAGAGAGAGAAGAAAATTCCCATTTTCTTTGAAAGTGTCTGTGTTTGGGAACAAATACGAAGCAAACACCTGAAGGGGACATTTACAGCTGAGTTGGCTATTTCTGGAAAGAGGGGAGAAATGGGCATTTCTGGGACACAGTTTGTCTGAGCCTCATGGAGAGGTCTGAAAGAGATCAGATGACTCACACCATGGAAAACCCTCCTTCTCCCTGACAGAAATGGGATCCCAGAGCGACTGGTGCAAACCCCACCTGCAGTGTCCCCAAATGCCTGGGACAGGCTGAATCACATTGGTTTGATTAAAAAGAAATCATACACAATGAGAGAATTGTCTTCAGGGTCACCTTTTGCTGTATCCAGGCTTTCCTGGAAAAATTTGCAGTTGACAGACCTGTGTCTCTTTGGTTTGGGGGGAGGCTGGGCAGGGTCACAAGTTCTGCTGGGAAAGGATGGAGACTCTGACCTTGATGACAGTAACACAAGTCCCCTCCTTCAGAAAGGAACGGAAAAAAGCCCTTCATGCTTCAGGAGTTTCTAACTGAGACTTCTAGCAGTCATTTAAGGAAATCCCTCTGTGCTGCTGAATAACCTTTGAGGAGGAAAGCAGTGGCTGGCTGAGCTCTGTGACGTGCCCTGCTACGTCACGGGGAGAGCAGCAGAACCCCAGAGCTTTGGGAGCTCCTTTCACTGCATCCTCTCCCAGAAGTGGGTGAAGGCAGGACAAAGCCCACGGAAAGGATGCAGAAAACAGCTGATAAGAGAGAAGAGAGGGAGCTTTTCATTTCCTAGAGCTTTTAAACACAACCCTCTGGGCTCTCCCTCCCCCTGTCCTCATCCAAGGGGATTTCTTTCCTTGGATTGAAATGCAGGCTAACAGCAAGAGGGCAGGAAGAAGAGCACAGCTGCTGAAACCTCTGTGCTCTCGAAGGGAAATGTGGTGGTGTGCTTCAGACAGCAACTGTCCTGTTATTTCCCTCCCTTAATGATCCTGGCTCCTTAGGAGGGCAGGCATGTGGATGTGGGGCTGGATTCCAGCTGAGGGCTTTAGGAAGCAGCTTTTGTGTGCACTTGTGAGGACACAAAGCAGGAGGATCTTGTTGAACTCATCAGGCCAGGTGCTGGTTGGTTCCACAGAGAGGCTTTCAAGTGTCTGGACTCAACATTTCCCAGAACCTGCTCTAGCCAGGACCTCCCCCACTATAATCTACTCTATCCTGACTTTCACTCATGTGATAAAATTATTTGCATGCCTTGGTTGAACACCTCTGGTGAACAGAATTCTCACTGGCCAGGCAAGCATTGTATCATTCAACCTTGGCCATTTCCAGCCTGGGAAGGGGCTGCCCAGGGAGGTGGTGGAGTCCCCATCCCTGGAGTGTTCAAGGAAGGACTGGATGCGGCACTCAGTGCTCTGGGCTGGGTGACAAAGTGGTGGTCAAGCACGGGTTGGACTCAGGGATCTCAGAGGTCTTTTCCAACCTTAATGATTCTGTGATTCTGTGATCTATGGCAAGGATGGCTTTTAAAAGAAAGATAACCTTTCTGGTTTATCTGGAGCTTGAATTCATGCGTTGCTGTTGTTCTTGTTGCCACAACAAAAAAAGAGCTCTTGGTTTTCTAATGTGCTGTTCTTGGTAAGCCTTTTGCCAGAATAATCCTGTGAGGTGTGAGTCCCACAAACCTCAAACCTTTTTATTTATTTTAATAGTGAAGAGTTTACCACAATGAGCTGTCCATGTTTCTGTCTCCTTTATTATGTTGCTGTGCCTTCTCTTTCATAGGAGCAACTCATGCAAATTGTTTTCTTGAATAAAAGAATCACCATCAAGCATTTTGAAAGCAGCAAATTGTATCACCTCTAGGCAGCCTGAAACCCTCCCACCTGTCAGATTTCTTTTTTTTTTAATAGGCCTGTATAACATACAATGCAACCTTGAGCCCAGTATCTCTGCTTAATGACACCAGTCTCAATCACAGGCCTAAATTATCAGGTGTTTGGCACCAAGTATTCAAAGCAGAACCTTGAAAAATAAGTTGTTAGCTTGCTGAATTTAACTAATGCAAACAGCTTGTAATCAAAAATGTAGGGAAAAGGTGAATAAAGAAAGCAAAAAGTTTCACTTATTCTTTCATATTCTTTCAATTATTCCTTTTAGAATTTCCACAGGAATATTTATTCAGCATCCAGAGCAAAAGACTTCCTATTTACCTATTAAAAGTGTGAATCAACAATTTTCCCCTAGCCTGATGACCAAGAAAAAAAACGTAGAGAAAAGTGTTCTGACTTGATTGCATTTTCAATTTTCCTGCAACAGAGTAAACCAGAAGAATTGCTGGATGCTGGACATCAATATTGCATCTGTCCCAGATAAAACACTTTTCTTTTATGGCACGAAGGAAGTGAAGAACTGGTTTCCTGGGATGCTTCAGGAGCAGATGTGCTCCCTTATCTAACGGCCCAGCAGTCACATCATTTATCTGGGGTGCAGGAGATCTGATATTTTCCCTTTCTCCATGCAAAGGAGTTTGACCCTGCACCTTGTGTCCTTTAGATGACGTTCCTGAACGTATGAGATGACAGTCAGGAGCAAAGGGTCTAAGTAGGGCACAGCTCAGTTTCTCCTGCTGACGTTTCCCTTTGCATGACAACTTAAAACCTCCACTTAATTGGAGAGGAGAGTTCCCATCCCCCCTGCCATGACTGTACCTCTGTCACGAGGGTGGGATTTCATCCCTGCCCCTCTGAATGTGGAATGGACCCCCAGTTCAAATCTGCTCTCCATCCTGCTCGGCCTCCAGGCTTTTAGCTGCAAAGCTGTTTGGGTTTTTACTCTAACTGCAAGAGGCCAGCTCAGACCTGAGCCATGCAGTTGGGCTTCACTTTGAGGGTGTAAATGTGTGGTTTAGTACTGCAGGTTTGCCCTAATATTCTCATTGTGTTGACACAGCTACACCTCTGATGAACCTGGAGTTCCCCCAGAGGCTTCCCACACAGCACTGCAATACATAATCATAAAGTGACAGAATTGTTTAGGTTAGAAAAGACCTTTAGGATCATTGAATCCAACCTTTAACCCAGCACTGCCAAGTCCACCACTAAACCAAGTTCCCAAGCACCAAACCTACACATCTTTTAAATACCTTCAGAGATGGTGACTCCACCACCACCTTGGGCAACCTTTTCCAATGCTTCAGAACCCTTTTCATGGTGAAATTTTTCATAATATCCTATCTCAATTTGGGATACTCAGCAGAACAAACAAGGATCTGAACTTTTGAGGCTTCCTCTATGCATCCAGTAAGAACCAGCAGTGTAGCTTGTGCTGTTGGATGATATATCAGTTGTTCTTGAATTTCGGTCCAGTTCCACTGAACGTCTGTATTTTTACAGAAAGTTTTAAATAACCATGTAGTTGGTAACAACAGGAATTTTGAAAAGCAGCAGGTTATCTGGCTTCATTGGGAAAGCTTTCCAAATGTTCCTGCTCTTCATTGAGTTAGAATAGGCATAACCTCTGTGGTTTGGAGTCAGATTAGTCTGCTGGTGGCTAACAAGCTCCCAAATTGCCCAGAGTAGCCTTTGTGCACTGCTGTACTGTAACTGCTGTCTCACATGCACTGTGATTTACAGCAGGTCCCAAGACACAAGATAAAAGCCCCTGGTGAGCCAGAGTGTCTCACTGCACCACCTGCTCTGTGAACTGACACTTTTACCTGGCCTGAGAAAAACCCACCAACGAGGAGAAGATGGAAAACACCACCAGCAGTGCAACCTGAAATGAAACAAACCCAACAAACTCTGCAGACTCTCAGTGAGAATGCAGTGGGAGCTGCTCTGATCCCTTTGCTCCTTCTGCAGGACTGTACTGGAGCTGGAGAGCTTTATCTGAGCATCTGAACTGTGGCTGGGAGAACAGGGCCCACTGAGGTGCTGACTAAGGCTCGGGTTCAGTAAAAAGCAGTGACGTGACCATTTCTGTGCCAAAGCTACAACAAACACGGGGTCAGAATCTGGTGAAGAAGCCGGCAGGACCACGCCAGACCATTTAAAGTGGTCTGCTGATACACACCTTAAGCATATTACAGAGCTGAAAATTTTTGCCCACTTAAGAATTTTGAGTGACCACACCCAGGAATGTGTTAATACTGTTGTAATTAGGGGTGGGACAACTGGTTCAGATAAAATAAAAAACAACCTGAAACTACACCCAAAACTTTAATGATCCTCTCTCATCCTGCCCTGTGTTGTTTAACCTTTAATCTCTTTTTTTCCCTCCTCCACACACCTTTCCAGTTTTGAACAAAGAGGAAACAGAAATACTGACAGTAGCAGAGCAGGCTCCTCTAATTTCAGTGACCAAAACCAGCAAGTATTGCAAATCTCATAAAAAGTCAAGACCCTAAATCTCCAGCATGTTGTACACAGATGATCTGTGCTTTATAAAATCTCTCCTGCACACAAATTTTTTAGCCTCCCTTCAGGTTTCAACCAAAGAAAGGTAATTACCATTCACTGATTGTACTTGTGAGCACCTGATGTTTGCAGTTTAAATGATCACATGTTTCTGGTGACTGGCTACAACAGCCTGGAAAACACCTTTCTTCCCAAGACCCTTCCCTGCCCCACTTCCTCACATGGGGGAATACAGATCAAGAGAGGACATGGGGCTGGAAGACCTGCATATTTACATAGCTTTTTCTTTTGCTTCTCTACTCAAGGTCAAGCTGGTTATTGGATGTAGAATAAAGGAAGAAAGCCCTCCTGCTACCCTGCAAGTGAGACTGGAGAGAGGATAGGGCTCCTTCCTTGTAGCCGGGTGGGGGTTGCATTCTTTCTCCAGGCAACAACTGACAGAAGGAGAGGACACATTCCTAAACTGTGCCAAGGGAAATATAGGTTGGATATTAGGAAAACGTTTTTTACAGAAAGAGTGATGAAGTACTGGAATGGTCTGCCTGGGGAGGTGGTGGAGTCACCATCCCTGGATGTGTTTAAACAAAGATTGGATGTGGCACTGGGTGCCAGGGTTCAGTTGAGGTGTTAGGGCTGGGTTGGACTCGATGATCTTGAAGGTCTCTTCCAACCAAGTGATTCTGTGGTTCCTTTTCCTGTAGCATGGAGCATCATCCACCTCCTAGGATCCCCACTGGGACTGCAGACTTGATCTTTTTCTCCTCAGAGGATTTTTGGCTCCTGAGCTGAGGTGTTTCCGTCGGCCAGAGCATGGAATTGTGGAGGAGAGATGTGAGGAGGGAAGGACTGTCTAGGGACTGTTTAGTGGTCCCCATGACCAATAATTTCTTATTCATTTGTGTACAACCCATGTCTAATCTTTCCAGGTGGCTCTGTGAGATCTAGCCATGAAAAGAAAAAACAAATGGCAGCAGAAAAATTAAGATAGTGTTGAGACTTGACTAAAGGAATCATATTTTTATGATTGATTACATAGCCCAGAAAGGTTGACTTTTTTCTTTTTGCTTATTAAACCACTTTGTTTTACCTTGACATTATCAGGAATGCTCCAGGTTCCTCTTTACATTTTGTTAGTAGTCAGCCTGCAAAAAAATCTTCAAGGAACTTGGCTTGAGACAACCCAAGTACTTCAACAGCAGCAACCAGCTGAATCCTTCCCACATGGGCCAGGTTAGTTTGTCCTTTTGCCCCAGCTGTTTCTGCTGCTTGAGTTAATTTGACTACCTTAAAGTATAGCAAACTTTAGTCTGACTGAAAACTACTTCCCTTTCAGTTAGGTGGCATTTCTTTAATGGTGAAGTGTCCTCAGCTTTCTATGTTTTACATAGTCTGTACTCTTTGAACAAATAAATTCAGAACAACAAAACCCATGCAGGAAGCAAGCCATTTGCTAGCAAGGAAATTACTGCAAAATCATGAGCACCTTTTGGATTAAAGGAAACTTTCTGGATTTGGTCAGGAACTAATGAAAAAGTAGAGTGCCTTTTCCACCCTCTTTGAGCAAAATTCCCTCCCTTTCCCCCCAGCTCAACCATGGATGCAAATTTCAGTAGAGAATCACCTTCCAGATTCCAATAGAGTATTTATTAAGAAAATAGATTTATATTTGGGAAAAAAAAAAAAGTGGAAAACTCCACATACAGTTTACAAGTTTCAGACACTAGAAGTGTGAATTCCTGTGTCACAGGGAGTCACACATAGGGCTGTAAATGGGGTGGGGGCAGTAGCACAGTCACTGACCCCAGCTCTGCACCCCTACCTGGGTTATTTCTGATGAGCTTCATGTGGCTTTGCTCCCCATATGGGCCATTCACTTATGATATGGACCCTTTGATCCTTGTGAGTCCCTTCCAACTCGGAATATTCTGTGGTTCTGTAATCTGATACCCCAATTTTGAAAGCAAAGAGCAGCCAGGAAACACGAGTGGAGCCCAGCCCATGGCCACACCATGTACCTACATTTCTGGCTCTTCCCCACACCGCCCTGAAAGCCTCCATCCTCCAGGGTCTGAGAGCACCTGGCTTTTGGCAGGGAGAGGGTTCCTGAGTTCCCCAGGCACCAAGTCAGCTCCTCCAGCAGGCACTGTGCTGCACACAGTTTCCAGAACTCCTTAATTCCCACCTCTCACTGCCCGTTCTTTCTCCCTTTAATTTTTCTCCCTCTCTCACACGCCATGACCTTGGTGGCAGAATGAATGCACTTAATCAAAAAGGGAAGAAAAACATGTGCAGCCTTGTGCCACCACCTGTAAGCTGCCCTGAATTCATTACCTGCACGGTGCCAGACAGTGACGTTCCCAGCCATCGTGAGCGAAGTACAAACACTACCTCACACCAAAGGCATGTGCGTAGGAACAAAAAAACAACAACAGCATTCCTGTACCCATTACTTCAGTCTTGCAGACTTTCTTTTTTTTTTTTTTTTTTTTTGNTTTTTTTTTTTTTGGTAAAAGTTATTTTGCCTCAACATGGGCATTAGGGGCATGCTCTTGTTTTATTTCATTATTTCTTCAGATACGTGTGAAGTTTGTTGGCGGGTTCAGCCGCTTTCTAAAGCTCATCAGAGAGTTTAAAACAGCTCTGCAAAATCATGAGCAAAGGCTCCTCGTTGGTTTAAAAGCTAGGAAATATTAGAAGATGGAAAGCACCTCTGAGTTCTTGAGGTGCATGCTATCAAATTTCTAAACTTCCCAGTCATGGTCACAAGGGCTGGAAACTCCTGTAGCTTTTGCTTTAATTCTGCAGCTGCCCCCTCTTGGGTGACACAGTTTCAGGTGGCTCTTGCTCTGTGAAGGAATTGCATGAAAGTTTTAAACACAGGTAGCTTTTAAAACACCAGCCAAGGCAGTAGCTGTAACATGTCTGGCCAGGTTTCAGGAAGATTATTTTCTCAGCTTATCTAAAGGAATGTGTGCCTCACTCACAGAGGCAGCTACTGGTTTTCCAGAGACAGGGGCATTTAGCAGTAAAATGGCATCAAGAAGCAGCCACTTTCCAGCTCCCCTGTCCTCATTTGCCCTTTGCAGAGAGTTTCAGCTTTCTGTTGTTTAAAAAGCCAGAGGTGCAGCGGGTAGGTTTTCTGGACTGCATTGAAGCTGTTCATGCTGGGGTATCTGGTGACAATCCCCGTTGCGAAACAGGCCACCACCACGAACAGCTCAGAAGCAGAAAAAGTTTGAGTTGTGCTAAAGTTTGGGCAGTCCTTTGTGGAAAGCACCCACATCTGAGTGGCCCATGCAGCTCATCTGCTCCATTCTCAGCATCCTCAAGGGCTGCCTGGGACATGGCCAATAATATCCCACCTATGAAGAGCCCAGATTTATAGCCTGGACTAAATCAGCCTGGGATGAAGGATTTGGTATCACGTTTCCGTTCCTGGGGCACCCAGGCACCGTGCTTGCTACTGTTTAGTTTTTGGTAGTTTCAGGTTCAGAGCAGCAATAAATTTAAAGGGAAAAGGTCACACTTTAATTATAAAAAGATCTCTTTTTTTGCTTCACAGTTCTCACTTTTTTTTTTTTCTCTTCCCGACATATCAGTCATTCAGGGATCGTATTTTGCCACGTCTCTTCTGTTATTTCCCAAGCCAAGGTTTGGTCAATGAAACATTAGATCATAATGAAACAGCAGCAGTTATGTGCTCAGAAATGCAAGGAGCCCTTTTTTTACTATGGTTTTGCTCTTATCCAATTTCAAAGGTTCACTAGAAGACTTGTGAAACTAACCCACTCAAAGTGTGAATCAAAAGCTCGGTCTGTGCTCATAAGCTGTGCCTGGAGAAGGAAATCTGTCTGTCCTCTGTGCTGAGTCAAGCTATTAACCCACCCAAAACACATGTATGGGGAATTTACGGAGCACCCACTTCTTACCACGTCTGGCCTTGCTCCTGCCAGTCTGACACAGATCCTGGCTTCCACCCCCTCTCGTCTGCACCTCCCGTTTGTTTTTCTCTCGCTCCCCTTTGCACTCTTGCTCTGGTGGAGTGGGAAATCCTGCAAGACAGAGGCAGCCCAATGCCCACAAACTTCCAAAGTGTCAGCACTGGGCTCCTGCACCTTCCCAAGCCTCAGAGGCTTCCCAATCTCTCTACAAACCCCACAATTCTAGTCACTGCAATCAATTCACTTCTCCCCGGTGTCTGGCAAAGAAGAGCCCACCACTCAAATGTTCTCTCAGCCTGGGACCTTCTGATCTGCCTGCAACAGTCAGCACCTTCCTCTGGGACTTCCACTTTACAGCTGTTGTCCAAAGCCTGAGGTTGGGATCAATAATGGGATTTGTGGCCTGCAAAGCACTGATCTAGATGCTGTTGCCTTGATAGAAATCTTAAAAAAAAAAAAAGGTAAAAACTGGTCATCAAACCTCCACACTTTCTACAACTGGATTAAAAAAAAACAAAAAACAACAAAACAAAACAAACAAAACACTTCTTTTGGCCCAAACTGTCAGTTGTGCAGTTTAAAGCACAAAAAGTGCTTTGTTATTACCAACACTTTCCTGAAAGGTCAACGTTCAGGGTATGATTTTCTGTGTTTGATTGAAAACCCCCAAAGCATCCAATATGTTATTTTTAAGACTTCTTCATAGGGAAAAATACTAAAAAAAAAAAAAAGCCCTAGCTTTATTTTTTCCCTTCTGTTTCTTTTGCATCAAATGAGTTACACACACTGGCTAATAAGGTCAGGTATTGGGGTGAAATTGTTTGATGTAGGGAAAGCAAAGCCAGACCTCCTGCTTTGTTTCCTACCAAGGGACATTCTGTACTGGAGTTGACCACCACGTCTACATACAAGAACTTGAGTAATGAACAGGCAAAGTTCAAAAAACAAAAATGTTTTTTGAACACGACAAATAATAAAAGTGGAGATGGGAGAGATAAGTATCACTTGCATATTTAAAACTTACAAACTTGACTCTGGTTGACAAATTATATTTTAAAAATGATTGAGGGAGAAAAACATTTTGAAAGGTATTGATATTTTAAAAGTTAAGCAGTGTCTTAATTTTAGAATAGAGCTGTTGTTTCATGCTGTCTACATGTTAAATAGGAAAGATGTAGGGAAAAACTTTGCCCTGAAGATGAAACAGTCTTTGGTCTGAGCTTGCTTTTTGCTGACTCAGAACAATGTAGTGTGTGTGAAGGGGTCACACTGAAGGAAAATAAAACCAAACCCTGAAACGTTTCACACCAGAGTTTTGCTCTTGTTATTTTTTCTTTATTGCAGTTCGGCTACCAGATCAAGGACGTATTACATGTTATTTATACTTCTGTAATTAATGGGTATGAGCATTATTAGTGACCTCTTGCATCATCATCACCACCACATGCTTTCATATTCAAAGTGTATCCAAGGGCCTAAGCAGGCAAAAAGGGAACAAGTTGTTTGTTGTAGCAACAGCTCTTTCATTTTTGTCGGGAAAACTCCTCGTGGCCTCCAGACACTTTATAAACGGGAGCAACTGCTTTGGAGAAAGGGAAGATGCTGATTCAGTTTCCTCCCCCCAGAGAATGAGAGGGTGAAAATATCCCGTGGTCATATGGAGAAAACACTAAATTAAACATCCTAAATGTCCGTTCAATTAGGCTTGAAGGAAGGTAGCTTAGTATTCGAGGATAATGGGAGTTATTTACAAGGAATTGTCAGTTATATAAATATTCCCAGGCTGCTATCTGACCATTCCCCATTAATCACTCGGTACTTCAGTAAATTTTTGCAGCTACCCCGCACCAGGGTTGTAGCCCTGGACACACACTCAGCTCCTGGCTGGTTAATCTGCATGTCCACGCCAGCCTCGGCGTTTCCTTAGTGCTTTTTCCTGCTGCTCCCATCTCCTCAGTGCTCCACACCCTCTCTCACAGATTTGGCGACGTCTGTCTGCTCCTGCTGCTGCCCGGGTATTCCGCCTGTGCTTGTCCTTATGGGGAGAGCCCAGCCCCGGCTGAAACGCACACGAAAGCCCCAGACAACGATGCTAATTTGTTTATACCCCTTCGTTACCTAATGCAAAACATAAAGCAGCTCATCTGCTGCTAAGAGGTTCCAGCTCCCCCTCCTTCCGAAGCACGAGTTCAGCTCTCCGTGAGACTTCTCAGGAAAGAAGGGAGCTCATGCTTGAGATTACTGTCAGAGATTGCCCAAAAAAGGAGATGGAGAAGGTTTGAAAACCTCCCCTTCTCACCCCTACATTTATATTTTTTTACAGAAGAGCAGGTCTGGGAAGGTGAGGGGGTGGCACACAGCACTTTCCCAATTGTCAGACTGTGCGAAAAGGCAGCCAAATTCCTCATCCAGCAGTGACCCATTTACCTTCAGGCAGAGATGGAGATCTCATTAGATACTGTAAAACATCCCAAAACTTTCCTTTGCTTTTTTTTTTTTTTTTTTTTTTTTTTTTTTTTTTTTTTTTTTTTCCCTTCTCTCACAGCCTGGGTGTTCATAAGCCTTAACTTGTGAAAGCTCTATTCTCACCTGCTCCTCTGGCTGTGCTGGGTTTGCACCTTGCATGCTTCTTTCCACCAGAAAAATCAGTAGTTTTGAAGAAATCTGTAACACCAAAGTAGGCTGACAAGCCACTGAGATGTTTGAAGGTGCTTGTTAAAGCTTTAAGAGCATAAAGGTGTTTCCAACCAACATAACAAAAAAAAAGTTTTGGGCTGCAAGACCATTGTGCTGGTGAACAAATTTTTGTGAGGCCCTTTAGTAAATATAATTTACCTTCACTTCTGTAAAACTCTGTTTCTTTGTTCTTTTGTTTTCTTGAAAAAGGATTTCTGCTCCAAACAGAGCGCTTACTTTTAGGTGAACAAACATGTTGTGAGAACTGTGGCAGTGGGGAACTGAAATGACAGCAAAGCTCTGCTTGGGGAAAAAAGAAGGGAGTACCCAATCCAGGGAAAACAATGTAATACACCCACGTTGGAGAGATGAATCATGAAAACAAGAAAGAATTAACCCTTGAGGCTTATTTTAACTACAAAATAAAATTTTCCATGGGGAAAAAAAAAGCAGACAAATCAAATGTTGGGAAGAAGGATGGGCAAGCTGGAAAAGGGATCCTGGCCATCCCCAGGGTCTGGGTGGCAGCTCCGTCCTGCCTGTGAGCTGCTTTCTCCAGCCCTGGATCCTAAAGCTGTTTTCCAAACATCTCTTGGCAGCACAGGCTTCACCAATCATGAACCTCAAAGTCAGAAGGAGAAAAGAGTTAATGGCAGTGCTGATCTGACCAGTTCATGTCTTTGTTTGGAAGAATGTGTTGCTCTTCTGGTGTTAGCACGCTCATAGTTAGTTTTTAATTCCTGTTCCTTTATAACCTTAAAAATAAAGGATCTCTTTCACAGAAGACTGTTGCAGCCAACTCAGACCAAGGATATCCAACATCCACCCAACTCCAACAGAGTTCCTGAGCTGAGAAATGTTGTTATCCGGCTATATAACAGTTCATCTGATAGCTATAAAGTGCTGCTATGTAGTTTGGGATTTAGCAACCAGGAATTTCATGTGCCAATGTGCAAGAGAGTGTGTGTGTGTGTGTGTGTGTGTGTGTGTGTGTGTGTGTGTGTAAGGGGAGTAATCTATCATTGTTTCTTTCCAAAGGCAGCCCATGAGCATCACAAGTTGGTTTCTGAGACAACTGAGGTTGAACAGCTTTGATACAGATTCAGGTAATGGACTGGTGGCCACTGAGAAGTTTAAAAACTTAAAAGTTTCATGGTTTTCAATGGAAATACCAAAAGTTTCAGGAAAAAAAAGAAGGTTACTGTATAGGATAAAGGAGGCTTTATCCACCTACCCCCACTATTCCAATTATAAGCTAACTTCAGAGTGGGGCTTACCTTGGCAGAACAGCTGTTAATCTGAATTCTGATGCAGCTGCTCTGTCCCAGTCACTCAGACCTGCAAAGATGCTTGCTCATCTCCTCCCGTGGGAATTAATGCTGTTAGGAGACTGTGATGATAAAAATACAATGAGGAGCAAAGCTTTGGGTGTTTCTTTTCTCTTTCCCATGCAGAGGGATAAAGTACCCCAGAGACAGCAGGCTAAAATTGCTTCTTTGACTTGCATCCCAGCAGAACTACCTACTGAAATCCTCCGCAGCAGCCCTGCCCTAGCAGAGTCTGTGCTGATGACAAAGCCTTCTTCAGGTGTCACCAGGAGCCTGATTTATGCAGCAATACCTTGGTTCTCACCACTGGCCAGGTGGCCTAAGGAGGTAAGGTTCTAATTTTAGTCTGAGACAGAAAAGCAGCTATGAAAATACACCCGTTTTCACTTGTCACCCAAACGGTCTCTACAGAATCTTAATTTTTGTATCAAAAGCCCCTTTTCAGAAAAGAGCTGCACCGTGGAGAACCACAGCATGTTTTCCAGTCATGGAGGCTTGGGGGTACATTCACAAAACATTCAGCTACAATTTTATGTTTTCTTCCTCCAATCCTGAGATTTTCAGAAAGATTTCTCCATAACTCTTTAATTTCTCTCAGTACCCTTTAACCAAGATTCTGGCTTAAGCATTGTAGATGCCACCACTGGGCAGAAATTCATCTGGACAGCTACCCAAATTCCCTTGGATCCAAGCAGTTTGATAGCTCAGGCCTGGAAAGATCCACAGATCATTCTAAAGCTGCTAGGTCTGCTGTGGAGTTCTAAAACAGCAAGAAAATGTGGCTGCACAGTGACCACAGCAGGGAGCAGCTTGAGAGCCAAGGTCACCTCCACCTTCTGCCTGAGCCAGGACCAGTGGCAGAGCAGAGGGAGCCTATGGAGCTTACAGAAACAATGAAAGTAAAACGATGAACTTTCCACAAACCAGATTATTTTCAGAAACATACAGGCACTCATTCTTTATGGGTGTTAGAGCTTCATCACAGACCCCTGCAAAGCACTGAGAGGATCCCCTGCCGTGTGGGGTCTGAGGATGACTCTAGACATGCCTTTCCAAGAAGTTCCAGATGTCCCCATTGTGGGACAGCGGAACATCGGTTCCACCCACAGGGTTGCCCACCACACCTAAGGCAGCTCGGACATGTTGGAGCAAAGACAGCTTTGCTTCCTTTAAACTGAATTCAGTTTCATCACCCTTCTCCAGACTTGTAGTGTCAAAATAATTTTCTCCCCTTTTCTAATTTCTTTGCCATGTTTGCACTGTAGGACCAAGAGGGCTGAGAAAAAAAAAAAGCAGCTGGATTTTATTTGAGCCTTTTGTTCAGAGTCAGTTTTTCAACACAAAACAAACAAAAATGGTCTGCTTGAGTCTTGCTCTGTGTATTATGTACAACAACTCCCCCTCCTTCTCCCTCTGGACATTAAGTGCTTTGGGGCAAAGGCTGGTTTGTTCTCCGTGTTGGGGCAGCACGTGGCATATCTAAAACTTACAATTTAAAAAAAATACAAATCCCAGGCACCTGAGGCAAGCAAACTGCAATCCATGCCCACATGAGCACAGGCAACTGGCAACTCCGTAGTAAAACCAGCCAGGCTGATTGGAAACTGGCCAGATGGCAGCTACTGCAAGCTAAAAGGATTAATTATTTGGGGATCATGCCTGGAGAGCAGGCGTGATGAATGCAATATATAATTCCTTGTCACGACTGTATGTCAGCACTGGGAAACAAGGAACAGCCTGTACCCTGGGATACAGTCACAGTCATCTTTGCTCTCTCTGACGGTTTTTTTTTTATGAGACCCAGAAGATGAAAAGGGTCTCACTTTTTAGCCTGAAACTGTACATGCAAACTGCTACGGTCTATCAGCCTTTGCTTTCCTGCAATCACATAAATGTCAAACATCCTTATTTATTTTATCTATTTCACAACCGTAGTGTTAATTGACTATTTTATTGCGTCTGTGTAATTAACCATGTCATGACTCAAATTCCTACAAGGACGCTCTGGTTTTTTTCCCCTCTTTTAGCTTAGCACCTAAGACCCCGTAGCTGCCTTTTCTGACCGGGAATTTCACAAGATGGGTCCTACTGCTGCCGGCCAAAGAAAACCGCCAGCCAACCTCTGAGAGTTCCTAAAATTGTCCGGCCTAATTAAGCGCAGTTTGTTGTTAAGTGGAAAAATCCACGGAGGAGTTTTGTGCCAAATGTCCCCCGCAGGGCTCATCTGGGGTTACCTCTCTGCTGTGCCTCAGCGGCGGGGGCTCGGCCGCCCTCTCCCACCTCCGGCCCGCCCGCGGCTGAGGCCGGAGCCGCGAGGGGCTGCGATCCTCCCGACCTGCCAAGTGGGGAAATTCCTCTGCACGCAGCGAAAACACCTCCCTGGCTTTTAATCCGACGTGTCCTCCTCGGTGTGGAGACAAAGGCAGAGCTCCGCCACGGCCTGTTCCTCCCGCCGGGCAGCGCGGCCCTGGCTGCGCTCCCGTCCGAGCGGCACCGGCGACAGCCTGTTTTTGACAGCTCTGCATAAGCACAGTTATTTCTAGCACAGTTTCCCTGAGCTGTGCCAACAGGCTGCTTTTTTT
>VXBN01006331.1:492834-515748 GCA_013397395.1 Sinosuthora webbiana | reverse complement strand
AAAAAAAGTCTGTTTTTTTGGGTGTTGTTTTTGGAAAGAGTTTTCGTAAGTTAAGACAATTTAGAGCTTTTTTTCCCCTCCATGCTTGCCAAAAACTGGGGCTGGTGCCCCAGAGGGTTTAGGGAGTTACCTTTGGAAACAGGAGTGGTGGTGAACTGCTGGCAAAGAGAGGGCATGGACTGAGCGGGAGGGATCAGAGTGTGAATTCCCTTTCTGTCACTCAGTAAAGTCAAACCTCTACACATCAGAGACATGGTTGTCCTCTACATGGAGGCCTTTTCCACCACTTTGATAATATAAAATGCCCAGTGAACAAGCAACATTCTCATTCCTTTTTGATTGAATGTCTTGGCTGCAGAGAGATCTCATCCTGGAAAAACCAGGATCAGATAGAAGCTCTTGTTACAACATGAAGTACTTGGGCTGTGGAATAACTCCAAGTTAGTGTTGTTTGGGAAACCCCATTATTATTATTACACTCCTTTTAAATTTCCTGACTTCCTCACGGCTCCTTTTCCAGCCTGAACTTTGCATCCTTTTCTCTCTTTCCCATCACTTAGTTGTAACTAATGAAAGGGAGAGGAGGGAAATGATGTTAAAGTTAATTTCAATAGAGCATCAAAATTCCTAACCAATGGTTGTTATTTTCCGACTTCCACTCAAATTTAACAGTCTCACTCCCAAATATCATTGCAGATGCACCACGTTCATGCCAAGGCTTAAGGGGTTTGTTCAGAATGAAAATGAGGTGGGGAAAACTGCATCTGTGCAGGTATTGGCTCCATTCTGGCCCCTCCAAAGTTCATAGGCACTTTACCTCACATCCCAGATGAAGTTCCTGGGAGAGGAGTGTGAGGTGCTGAACACCAGGGAGAACAGGACTGGCAGAGCCATCAAAAATAGGATAAGGGGAATTAGCTGAATAAGTAAGGCATAAATGTCCTCTTCCTACAGCCCTGCTCCTCATCACTGCTCTGCAGAGAGAGTAAGTAACTAAATTAGGCAGAAGAACCTTTAGGAGGAATATGACGGGAAGCACAATCCTGACAGCAGGGTCTGTTAGGCTCCCAAATGTCCCTCAAGGGAAGCAGCGGACGCTTGAGTCATTTGAACAATAGACTGGACCAAGTGCTGGAAAATGGGCAGGAGGGAATAAATCTGCATTAGCAGAGGGACGTCTCAGATGACCTCATAAGTTGTTTCCACCCATAAATCTGGGATTCTGTGACAAGACCTGAGCCAGAAGAGGGCTGGGGCAACATCACAAATGGAAACACCCATATCCATGGGAGCTTTGGGTGACCACACTGACCTACGTGTTACAAGAATGACAACCCATATTCTAGTGTGGAAACTGCTTTCTACCACCCATGGATTTGGGATCTGACTTGTGGGTGCACCTCACCACCCAGCCCATGTCCTATTTGCAGGGTGAGGGAAGAAACCTGAGACATCTGTGTCACTTAGTTGTTTTTCATAGCTAAAATACTTCATCTAGACTAGGCTCAGTGGCTTCTGGGGCCTTTCAGATTCCCTTTTTTTCTTCTTCCACTGTTTGACTTTTTGGGACCTCCATCTGAGAATTTTTGTGGGAAGGAAGGGCCCACAAGTCTATTGATCTTAATCCAGGATCAACAAAATGCAGGTCTTTCTCCCAGCACCACAAATTTAAAAAATCACAGTACAGAAGAGAAACAAACAACAAAGATTAAATGGTTACAAAAACTGGGATAATTTTGGTTTATAATAGTGCACAAATCCACCTGCTAGATTTTAATACTCTTAGTATTAACTTTATCCCTTCCTTCAAGGACTTCAATTCTCAAAGAAACCTTCCTCTTCTCACATGAGTAAAATATCAGGATGAGGAAGCAGGGACCTGTTTCCCAGGATGTGTGAGAGCAGCCATGAGACATTCTCTTCCTTATTGCCTGAAAAATTGCCTGAAATTCTCATTCATATCCATGCATGCACATGACGTGTGGTGGCTCAGCCAAAAGTCAGGGTTCAAACCCACCAACAACTTCTCTACGCTCCCATTCCCACCCTCCTTTAACTCTCCAAGAAAGAGGGATGGAGTGCCTCACTTTAAGACTTTCTGTGCTCTGTGTCACCACAATTCAGCACCACTCCTACCTTCCATCCATCTGAGAGCATCAGGAACCCCTGGGTGCCAACAGCTGCCCATCACACTCCAGCAAAGGGCATCCATCCTTCCTGCCTGTGGTTCCTCCTTCCATCACCCCAGGAAAAGTTTCCCTTATTGTTAGTGAGTCTTGCAAAGCCTTTTTAGCCCCTCATTACCTGGCAGGACTGACAATAAGCAATAATCAATGAGTCTTTTAGGCAAAGAAAGAGCTCTTGAGAGTGCCATTATTAATTCTGGGAATATAATTTTGTGTGGTACTGAGAAATGGCACTGATTCAGGCTCTGAACAGAACCCAGGGAGTTCAAAGCACTCCATGGATCCATGTGTTCAGGCACACAGGCGTGGATGTACACGTGCTTTCCCACTCCTGGTGATGCCTATCAGCCCGGGGAGAGGAGGTGAGTTAGTCTGTACTGCTCTGGCTGGACTGGGCACATCTACTGCCAGAGTCACACCTGATCCCTCACCTTGCCCTGCCAGACCCCAGCTCTGAGCAGCATCCTGCAGTGGCACCTCTCCTACTTCCCTGCCACAGCCCCCTCCTGCCACCAGGACACAAACACCCCTTTGCTCAGGCATCAAAAACTTGGCCCTTCCCTTCTCTGCACCTGAGGGAACAGAAAATCTTCCTGCAAGTGTTTAAAAAACAGTTCAGGAGCCCCTTGGAATTGCACCCCTAACTTGCCTGAGTTAGCTCATTCTAAAATTCCCACCTGTCTGCAATTTTAAGAGCTCCAATCCTTTTGGAAGGCAGTCCCTCGTAGACCAGGCATGTGCTTAGCCCCAGGGGTGAGATGTAGAAAGATGAGTTTGGGGAACTCTCCCTGGCTCCTGCTCCAGCACAGCCCCTGCTGCTGGCACATGAGGATGTCAGGAGGAACACAACTCATCTCTTCAAAGAGAGGGAAGGCTCCTCTCTGACACTGAAGCCAAGTCCTATTTTGATGATGCAACTGGGCTTGAGCAGGCAAGGGAGTGACTGGGACGGTCTGGACACGCAAGGTCTTCTGCAGAGAGCAATTAGGAGCTGCTGTGATTTCCTCATCAGCTCTGGTAACGGCTGGCGTGACAGGGGAAAAAACTGGTAACACTGGAAGCTTTTATCCTTTTAGCTCCTCCAGCAAACAACATGCCCCTGAAAGTATGATCTCAGAGATCACAAACTCAGGTGAAAGCGAGCCCGGTTCACAGGCAAGGCTTGGTGGTGGCATTAGAGGCCATGTGCTGTCTCGTCAGCCTCGCTGCAATCAGCTCCAAAGCAGCCTAAGCCCTGGATAAATGTGCTGGACACCAGGAAAACCCCAAACACTAACACACAGCAGGCAAATAAAACCCCCACCCTGTGGTCTGCCCATGTGGCTGTGACATGCAGTGCAGGCATCCATGGCAGCTGGAATCCAGCAGCCAGCTAAACCAGTGGGAGAGGTGCTGTTGGGGTGCCTGGCTCTTGCTCTGCTGAGTGGAGAATCGAGGTGCAAGGGCACATCCTGCCCTGAGGAACTGGTTGATCCTGCTGGCTCGAGGGCTGAGTGCAGCCAGTGACTTGATTGCATTTACAGTGTTAAGCCAGTTGTTGAATCCAATTAGTAGGGTCCTGCGTACACCCTCCTGGAGACCAGGAGGGCGGTTATGGGCTTGTGAAACAGAATCTGTGCTGAAGAACAACCAGGCATTGCTGCACCCCTGTGTCTGCTACCTGGAGCTGGGAGAAAGTGGATTTTGCAGTGTGTGACTAACCCCAGAATGTGCTAAGGTGGACCTCTGTGCAGCAACGTGACTCACTTCCTTTTGAGGACAAACAATTTCCCCCCATTTCTACATGTTCAGCAGCATGAACAAACTTGTACCCTGGTTGCACCAACACCTCCCATCACAGGACCCCCCTCCTGCTGCCTGGGGCATCCCAGATCTCCCACCTCTCATGCCACTGATGATAGGTGGCCAGGGATAGAAGGGACACCAGCACTGAATGCACCAAAGCTGCTCAGAGAGCCTCTTTCCACAAACCAGAGGCATGAGGGGGGAACCAGGATTCCCTTTTCCCTCCTTCCACTCTGATGTTCATCTTCCCAGGCTGAAACACAGCATCTCCCTGCTTTTCTCTGGAGAGCACAGCTCCCACCACACACTGGACTGCTGAATGGGATCTCCTTCCCAACAGCAGTCAGTGTGCAGGTGGGCTGAGTGGCCTGAAGCCATTTGTCCTGTCAGACCTCCTGTTCCTCTCTGCTCCTCGCCCCTCCTGTGGGAACACAACCCACGGGGCCACATCCTCTGGCTGCCTGCGACTCATCGTGTCTGACTTTGGAGATTTGCAACAGAGATCTTAATGAGTAATTAAGAACCAAAGCTACATTTCTGTGTCAAAGTTGTTATGAAGGCATCGCTGTAGCCTTTTAAAACCACCTTACCTCAACTAATCCATTGGGCAGATTTTCCTCCCTCTGGGATGGAGAGGCACCCTTTCACTCCCAAAGTGCACAGAGACTTTTTAACCTCCCTAGCCCAAAATTGAGACAAATACCCCAGTTTTTCTCAGACACACCAGTAAAGGGAAAGCAGCAATGGTCATATAAATAACTGATGCGTCCAGCATTGCAGTCAGTTTGGTGGCTCTGTGTCCTCGTCCTTGTTGTGCTCACTTTTCATGAGCAGAAAGCAGAAATGTTCATGGAAAATGGATTTCAGAGGCGTGCACATAACTGTTCCTGGAAATCTAATTTTACATGTTCAATAAAATCATCTGCTACCAAGTAAGAGTTGAACAGCAAAAACCCATGAAGACACTTAGCTGACCACTGCACAATTACGTTCACTGGGTCCAAAGAGCAGAAAGTGTGAATGTATCCCAGCAAATGTACGAGTAATATTGTTAGGCAACCAGGAAAAAGCAGCTAAAATCAAATGATTAATGACTCCCTTTTTTCCTTTTTTTTTTTTTTAATGTGGTATGAACAGGAAGGCTTAAAGCTCAGTTTTTGCAAGATGTTTCTTGCAGGAGCAGATCTGTTTGGAAATCCAGCAGATGCCTGGAGATAATGGCTGTGAGAAGCCCTAAATACCCATCTACCTATCAAGTGTGTAGACAAGCTCATAAAATGATAACATCTTGTTACCTTACCAGGAAATGGGGAAGAAATGATCAGCAACATAAGGGGGGAAAAAAAAGGTACTTAGCTAGAATTTCTGAAATCCCTTCCAGCTCTTGACTAAGATATTTTTCTTGTCACAGAATAAACCAAGGACTGTTAAAAAAACACAGTTGCCCAGGGTAGCGGAAAGGGATGTAAGACAGAAGAACTAAAAAAGCACCCCGGCATGATACAGGAAAAGCTCCATCAAAAATAATGAATCTAAATTCACTGCCTCAGTGGCTGAAGAAACAAAGGATGAGAGTGTCTGGCTCTGGACGTTGGAGCCTTAATGTGCTGCTAATAATGTTTATATCATAAAACAGCGTCGCTGCATTAGCTTTGATTTAGCAACGCCAGTTTACATCAGCTGAGGAAGCCATCTGTAAATTCAGCTCCACAAATGTAAATACAGTGAAGGAAGAAAGGCTTGGTCACCCCTGGAGGACATAAGAAGGGGACTGCTGGACTGACCTGGGCACTCCCCAGTGCCCACCCTGCTGTCACGGCTTTGTCACCTGTCTGAGGTGCAAAAGGGACATGTGGTCTGTGTGGCTCAGCCTCTGGCTGTGCAGACCATCCATCCAGTCCTGGCAGTTCTGCTTGACTTCACTCCAGCTGTGCCCCACTCCAGCTGCACAGGGGACAAGCCTCAGAAACTCTCCAAAACTCCAAGTAGAAGAGATTTTCGGATAAAACTATAAAAGTGGTATTAACAGATTGCTGGGAGCAGACGGTTTCACTCAAGAGCTCTGAGGGAACTCGGACTTGAAATTGCTGACCTATTCAGTACAATACCACAGCAGCTGTTGAAATGGCGTGGCACCGCAGGAATGGAAGGTGGCAAATGTTACATTCATTCTTAAAAAGGCCCTTTAGAGGTCATCCAGAAACCTGTGGGCTGGGAAGCTGGGCAAGGAGAATTGACAGAAAGCATAACAAAAAGCAGGATAGCTAAAAGTGTGATGGAATAGGAAAGAGCAAAGTTTGTTGAGTGAGAGCTCAGGCATTGCAAATCCATTCATATCAAGACCTGGGCAATTTGACGTATTTGTAAAAGATCCAGCCGCAACCAGGTGGAGAGTAATCTCAGAGAACTGAATGGCAGGTTGATTAAATAACCTATGAAACTCACCAGCAGCAAATAAAAAGTGAGGACTGTGAGAAACACCAACCCAAGCCATACTGCGACCATCAGGGGCACTAAATTAACATCAGGCAGGAAGAAAACCTCAGGCAGTGAGTTTTCTGAGAATTCCAGCTTACTCCTCAACAAGTGTTAACAATGCAAAAAAAAAAAAAGCCTTAGGAATGACTACAGAATTAAAAGAGAATGAGAATGTCTCCTTCTAGGACCCCTGCCTCAAACACAGGATGTCCACCAAGGAGAATATAGAACAACCCAGGAAGACACAGAAGAGATGAAAACTACAGTAGAGTCCTTCTTCTTGGCCACCTCAGCTGAGAAGGGATGTGAGAGAGACCCTGACAAGTCAACATGGAAATGTGACCAGGAGACCATTATTTGTGCCCATTGTCACAAGGGAAAGGCAGCACAACCCAATCTATTGGGCTGGAGGTCTAATACGAAGAAAAGGAAGTACTTCTTCCACACAATGCAAAATTGAATTATGACACTTGTCACAGGATGCTGTGAAGACCAGAATTATAAAAGAATTCCAAAAAGGGTTAGCCAAATTCTTGGAGGCTTGACCCATCTGCAGCTGTTAAACACAATGACTCAAATGCCAGTCAAAAATTCCCTTAACCACAGTCTGCTCTCTACTGAGCTGGTAATGTCACAAAGGAATTGTGCTCGGCTTGCCCTGTCCTTACACCCTTTACCTCACAGTCTGCTGCTGGAATGAGCTGCCCAGTTAGCTGGACCTTTGCTCAGAGTCACTATCACTGCATAAGACATATCAGACATGATGTGTTTATTAAGAAATTAGTATTAATTGCAGGTGATGTTCAAGTTTGTTCACCTCACATGCAAATTTTATCTCTGGCAGGTGCTAATATCTGATACTTTGGGAGAAGGGCATTTCTGTCCTAAAAATCTATCATGCCTCTGGCAGTCTGTACCAAAGACCAGCTCCTTCCTGATCTCCCACAGATACTCTGCTAAATCCATAAACCATGACAGTGGATTACCTTTATCATTGATTTAACTGTCACCACTAAAAGTAGTTAGCAGTCATGAAATAAGCCAGCAAGCGCATTTGAAGCAATGTCCTCCCAAGGCACATATTTCCTTTTATCAGTCTTAAATTAATTCTCCTTCATGGTGTGACGTGTGCCTTATTCTCACTTTGCAGGATGAGTAAAAAGGAAGCACGGATCACTTTCCATCTCCTCCACCATAATTCCATTCGCTCAACTGCTCTCCCTTCTGCCGCTTCCCCCCTTCCAGCTGACACAGGCCAGGATTACACAACCATGAGGGATTCCTTTCCTGGCCGAGGTGTGGCTGCTCTGCTGGGCACAGTGAAGGAGAAGGTCGTGGGGATGAGTTATGGATCACCTGCAGGAGGAGAGGGGCAGGGGAGAATCCCTCATTGCCGTGGCTGGACCACACTGGCACCAGAGTGCTCGGCTGGGTGTCTGTGCTCAGCCTGCTCAGAGCAAAAACAGCCTGTGTTTTTCACTGCTACCACTTTGGCATCTCCTGCCAGCTCTAGGCATTTCCTTTCTGAAGAAAAAAAAACAGCCAAGGTTGGATCATTCACTTCTGGGGTTGTGCTAAACTTGCCGGCATCTGTTCCATCTGAACGGCGGGGGAAAAACACCAGTCCTGGACTGGGAGAGAAAGGGAAGGTATCAAGTTGTAATGTGAGAAATGAAAGCAAGAAAAACAGCATCTTGAGAGATGTTAAAGACAAAAACAAATGCTGTGAACAGGAGCAGAGACAGATTTCAGAGGAAAGGAAGGAAGAGAGTGACTAAAGCACCAAGAGTGAAAACAGTGTACACATGGAAGCTGAGTCCAGACTCCCAGGGTTTCTTTGTACTTGTTTTTCCTACCATTTCACAGAAATCATAATGCTGGCGGGATCCCTCTATACCCAAGGGTCAGTGATGTCAATGGAAGTTGGTGGAGCTGCAGTGATTTGTATCCATCAAGAAGCAACTTTCTCAAATTTCCCAGAATTACTGGAGTTCAAAATAATGCCCTGAGAACCCAGCTGAAAACAACAGTTAGGATTATCCTTAAGTCAGGTCATACTAAAACTTAATTAAAGATTATTTACAATGCATCCATTATTTTTTAAGAGTCTCAAAATTCCTAACTTTGGATGGTCACATTGAAAACACAACCCTGGGAACACATGTGTGTGACACTTTTCTACCAGTACAGGAGTCACAGAAAATGCACAAAGAGCTCTACAAAATCCAGCTCAGCAAACAACTACTTCAGAAAGCAAAATAAATAAATATTATCTCTGTTTTCCCCCAGGCTTCTGTTTAACTTCTTGGATTTACCTTTCCATCGCTCTCCCTATCCTTCAAAATGTGATAGGTGGATTTTAAAATAAAAACTTCAGGATAGAAAAAAAAAGAGAAAAAAATTGATCCTTAATTTCTTTTAAATACCACCACTGTTTGTTGTTTGGTTTGGGGTTTGTTTGGTTTGAGGTTTTTTTGGTTTGTTGTTTTTTGGGGGTTTTTCTTATGAGTGTTTGTCAGCTCAGACTAAAGATTATCAATATTTAGGGGTCCCGTTGCAGACAAAACCCCTCCTTGCTCTCACTGTGACTGCACGAGCTGAAGGCAAAGACTTTTCAGTATTTTTTTAACTCTCAGGTTATATTTTACAAGCCACAATCCACTCTCCCCTGTGAATCCCTCCCTCCCTCTCCTTCCCTTTGCTCTCTTTCAGTAACTGCCCTAATCTGGCAGGGGCTGTCTCGCTGAAGGTGACACGGAGGGAGGGAGGGAGAGGGAGGGAGTGCCCATCTGGTGACACTCCACCACCGCGGGGCCGTCCTCACTGCCCAGACCTCTGGTCCTGCTGCATTTTGTAACCCGATTACCACAGACTTGGGTTAAATTCAGACAGATTGCCTACCAGCAAAAGGCTCAATATCCCATTATCAGATTTGTGAGCCCGCCATCCCTCTTCATTTGGGATGTAATAGAAAGTGTCAGTAATGTCCTACGGACTTTGGCTTCAAAATGTGTCTTGACTATGCAAGTCATAAGTGCACTGGGTAAAGATACTCCACAGAATCACATGCAGGACAACAATTTTAAAACATTTTTTATTTAAATATTAAATAAAACACATCAACTAATCATTTTGGTGTACACCTCTCATTTTAACATAAGAAATAAAATGATTGTTCAGTCATGATAAAAAATAAACTATACATCTCAATTAAACCAGTCACGTAGTGTCTTTAAATACCCTATTGCATTGCAGTCTGCAGAACAGCACTGTCAAGATATCTACAAAAAAAAACCCCCAGACTTTTAAAATGACCTCTTCTGCTCCAGCAATAATTCCAAAGAGGTTCTACAGCAATTGGAAAAGAAAAAAAAAAAAATACTACGAAAGTAAAGTGCTTGTCATTGCTCAGGACAGGAAACAAAAGAATCTGTGGCCTTTAGATCCATGGCATTAAACACAACTCAAATTGAGGAGGAAGTTCTGTGGTTTAAGTATGTGTGCTACCCCTTAGAAAACTGAAGGCCAAGTTGCTGCTTTGTGACAAGCTGGCTTCTTCTTGCCCTCCTCTCCAGCCATCTCCATGCAATCTCTTTTTTGGCTTGGGTTTTTTGGGGGGCTTGTTGGTTTGTTTTCTTTTAAACCCACACTACAAATGAGCATGAGACTTTGGTGTTTTCTCTGCTGCAAGGCACCACTCATTAACAGGAGTTCAACTCGAGCAATTTTCTGTCACTTTGAAGCTTCCAGACCATGGAGCAGCAGTGGCAAGCTGGAGATGCACCGATACAGACACACAGATACAACACACAGATAAAGAGGTTGTTTATGGAGAGCCACAGACAGAGCCACGTGACATCTTCAACTCTTCCTACTCCCACCAATTAACCTGGTCAATCTTTGGCTTTTTTTCTTTTTTTTTTCTTTTTTTTTTTTTTTTTTAAAATAAAAAAAACAAACAACTAAACAAACCAAACAAAAAAAAAAAAAAAAAAGAAGAAAACCCCAAAAAAACCCAAAACAGGTCTCTATATTATTTGCAAATGTGTAATACTGCAGGTTGCATGAAGCCAAGATAACTTGAAGGCACCCTGTGTCACACTAGGGAGATGGGTCCTTTAAGCATTTAGACAGAATGCAGCTACGCTCTGACACTCGGATGGCAGCTCCCAGCCAAGCTGTCTCACTGTCTGCTCACCTGCTTCCAAAGTTTGCATGCACTCCCCAACTCACATCTGTGGGAGCACAGCCTGTCCTCCCCTTTACACCTCAGCATAACCTCTATTGACACCAACAGAAGTCATGGTCTGCCTCAGGAAGGGAGTCGGGGTTTATACCAGAAACACAACAGAAGCATATTACAAAATATAAAAAATAACTAGTGTTATATAGTTTTCTGCTTCCTATTTATATACATATACAGCATTAAAAACCATACGAAAAAAACACCTATCTAATGCAAAACCTCGTTTTGCTAATATGCCAAAAAACAAACCAACCAAAAACAAACACCCAAAGATTGTGCTGTTTTACTCACTTTTAATACAGTTTTGTTCAGAAAAAGCTGTACTCCGTTAGAGTAGAATTCTGTTCTAGCCTATTCCTTTTGTCTTTGTCAGTATATAATTATAACCTCAATATTGCACATTTCCCCAAGAGTCAGTTCTGTTTGGACCCTGATAATGAAATGCATAAAAACATAATTAGCAGCGGAAATAACAATGTGCAGCACTAAGAAATACCCCTCAGGCAACTTTGTAGGCAACCTCCAGGAGGGCTTTTTAAAAAGAAAACCCTTCCCATTACCCCACAGGTGCTGCTGCTTCCCTCCTCAGTGCCTCGGCAAGAATATGAACAAACTTAAAGAGTTTATAAAAAGATTCCTAAAAGATTACCCAGACCAACAAAATACAGGCACGTGTGCACCTGTGTGTATGTACACACACACACCACTCCCAAACAAACATCCCTGCAAAAGACCAGGCATTATGCAATTTGGATCCTGATTATCAAGGGATACATTTCCAATAGTTGCTGCTTCTGCACTAATTAGAAGGGCATGCTGAGCTTTTCCAGCTGATGTATCAAGCAAGAAGTTCACAGTTTTCATTTAAAGTATGTCTATCTGGGAGGCGTGGAATGGGGATGTTGGTTCCTTTAAATAAAATGAGTGTTAACAGGAGGGAAAAGGAAAAACAACAAATGGCAATGCTTCCATTTTTGTCTCCTATGAATGCATAATGCTGCATGCCACTGGTTTTCTGTTTATTTTTTTCTTTTAAAAAGAGGTAATCATCTTCACAAACCCATAAATGAATATTGTGAAAAAAGGGAGGCTCTGGTCCCTTCTTTGAAAAGCCTCTCCCTGCTGTGTCACCACTACTGACAGCTGCTAATCTTGCATAACAGCAGAGCTGTATTGGTCTGACTTGAGTACAGTACCGAAGAGTTCTTCCCCAACCACATCCCTCCCTGCCCCCACAAATGCCCCACCCATCTGCCCCGTCATTATTTTTTTTCCTTTAGAAAAAAAAAAAAAATCAGTTTCTATTCGTATTTGTTCAGTGCAAGAATAGTAGAAGCAAAAAGACATACATATTGCTTGTTTCAGTCCTATAAAGTTGCCAGCCTTCTGAGCCAGACAGCCTCTTCACATACTTCAAAATTTATTGCTTCTGAGAAGTCACTCGTCCCCACGCCGCCAGCCAGCCACGGAACAGTGGTGAAAGTCCCCCTCAACGACAGCAGCCTGGAGCTCTCATTTGACCAGCACAAACTTCCCCAGCTGGCTGGAAGTCAGGTCCTCCATCTCGCAGTCCCCGTGCTGCAGGGTGACAGTGTCATAGCCCGGGGACGGCGCGGGGAAGCTCTGCTGCTGCTGCTGCTGCTGCTGCTGCTGGGAGAAGGCGGCGGCCAGCGGGGGCACGCGGCTGCTGCTGCTGCTGATGTACAGGTGAGTGTCCAGCAGGTGAGCGGCCGACGACACCGGGGACACGCTCACGCCGAAGAAATGAGGTTGGAGCAGTTGGCTGCTGCCAGCAAAGGCCAGCTCGAAGGAGTTCTCTCTTTGCAGCTCTGACAGCAGGATGGAGTTGGAGGCTTTGCGGGTGCCCGGCCCGTCAGAGGAGGGGATGCCGCTCGCCGCGGGTGTCTGGGATGTCTGGGGACAAGCTGTTTGGAGTAGTTGGTGATGCTGGAACTGGAGCATTCTGAACAAAATCCGAGGGGGAGGAGGTTAATTGGCATTGCTAGGAAATTGTCATGTTCTAATCCTTCCTTTCTTACCCCTAACCTTGACCATAACTTTCCCCTTTGCTTCCTTCTCTCTACCAAACCTCTCCCAACCCCAGCCAGTAAAATCCAAGCATCCAAGCCCCTGCCAGGCTTTCCCTCATTCTATAGAGGGCAACTATCACAACCAAGTTTATCTGGTCACAATTTGGCCACCTAATAATAGATGTTCTAGAGACAATGTGTGCAGATAAACCGGAAGCTCAATTTTCCATCTTGCTTCTATGGGAATGAAGAGGTGCCACCACACATGACATTTGAGGCCACTGGAACTGTGCCTCCTTTGTGGGCTGTAACTTATCCAAATTACAAGGTCTCACTTCCTTGCCATGGGAAAATTACAGGAGGAGGCAGAGGAGGAAAGAAATCATTCCCAAAACTAACAAAGAAAAACACAGCTTGCACTAGGGAGAAGCAATGTTTTCCCCCACGCTACCAAACTGCTTCTCAATTCAGCAACCTCCAAATATTTGAACATCGAGATTTTTGAGTGGAATTGCACGTCCTGCGTTACATGTGCCAGGGCAGGAAGCCACAGAGGAAGCCAAGCAGTTTACCCACTGCCACACAGCAAAGATGGAGGACAGGAACCCCCAGTGACCAAACCCCCAACCTCTTCTGCTCTGTTTACCCCTCCTTGCTTAGCCTCAACCCAAAGCAAACCCAATGAAAAGACACCAAAGCTCCTCCCTCACCTCTGCTGCTGCAGCACCTCCTCCAGGAGGCTTCTCCCCTCTCTGCTGCTCCCGCTGCTGCTGTACATGCAGGTGTTGGGCTGCGTGTGCTGGAAAGGGCTCATGGCACTCCTTGCTGCCCGAGAGGAGGAGGACTGACACACCTGCCGAGCAAAGCCTTTGATTTTATTCAAGCCGAGAAACCCCTTGGCTCGAGCGTTCTTCCGCAGCTGCTGCCTAAAAGCCTTCAAGCCTGTGGGACATGAGGAAAAGAAATGCACTTTAATCCTCCTCAGCGTTTGCCTACAGTACAGACCAGCCTTTCTGGGCACTGCCCTCCTGGGTGTGAGAACTGGGCTAGAAGGGACTCCACGTTCACCCTCTGCCCGGTGGTCAGAGCAGGATTCAGGTAATGAAACAGGGACTGGGACAGCTGCACCCTTGTGCAGATGGACATGCATGGCAAAGGAAAAGCCTGAGAGGAATCATGACGTTGTGCACTCCGTATTTTAGGAGGAAGGTGGAGCCTGCCATCCCACTCACGGCAGCAGAAATATCTCCATGGGCAGGCTGAATCTGTGTGTGAGAGCCTTTCCTCCAGGCACCTTCCCTAGGGCATCCCACCCTCTCTCAGGGCCCGTGAACACAAGAGGCAGAACGTCCAGGTGTCCGGCCTCAGTGTAACACTAACGGGCAGCAAGTCTCCCTGCATGATTCCCTTTCCCAGTGGCTGTTGGGAGGGTGCAATTCCTCAGCAACGAAGCCAGGAAGACATTACCTTGAGTTAATGAGGTATCAGATGCTCGCCTTCCTTCTTGGAAGCTGACAGGCAGGAGAGAAGCACCTCCCATGCAGCCCTGGGCTTGTAACACGGGAGCGTCAGACTGGGAAGCGAGGAAAGGCGACGTCATCCTCGCTGTGGCCGGGCTCCCCGTCATTACTTGACCTGCCAAACAGCTGCTCAGGGCCACTGAGCTGTCATTTGAAGATGAAGTAAGGCAGCTGTCTGAGCTAGTTCCCTCTGTGGGGCTGGCAGAGGAGGAAATGACTATACCTATGGAGGGGAAGGAAGGAGAGAGAGAACATTCCCAAGTTGAGTACAGGAAGGAACAAACATGACATCAGAGCCTTCTGCCCACCTACACTGGCACAAATAAACAGCCTCGAGCTGGAGATGTGTCCAGCACCTCCTGTTGTCCCAAGGCTTGACTCCAGCACAGGGTCATCAACAAATAACCCCATTTTGGGCTCCTGTCCAGCTGACAGGGCTCAGCCAGCAACACCAGCATCACCAGGCTGTGCTGGATCAGGCACACAGCATTTCTTTAGCACAACCAGGATGATTGTTTTGTGAACAGTTGTGCTTATTTGGTTGGTTCACAAGGTCTGGATATGTACCAAACACAACCAGTGAGGTGTTTTTTGTTAAATTCAGGCACTTTCTCCCCCCCCAGTACAATAGCAGAAGGAAGCAGACCATGTTTGTGTCCTGCTTGTGAGCATGCTCTCCTCTGAAGAGATCTAGGTGAAATACAATAGCACAACTTCTCTCCCCTAATGGCCCTGCTTATCTGTAGGAAGACAGAACTGGGGAGGGCAGAGTACAAACCAATTTTCTAGGCTTTCTTACCCCATTTCAAGGTAAAATCAGCACCCTCTCCCTCAGCATTTGGGCTCTATGGTACTCCCTCTCTGCTCTTTTCCTCTGCCTACAGACACCCTTCATCTCTCCCAGACTTACTTACATGGAGGGACGTGCTGATAGAAATGGGTGGTCACTTCAGCCAGGGTGTGCCTCCTGCTGGTGTTACTAGGGATGCAGATGGGGTGGTCATATGCCTTGATTTCATCTTCCAGCTCCTTCTCTTGCCTCACTTCCTCACTGATGGTGGTCTCCAGCAGGCTGTTCGGGGAGATGGAGCGATTCCTGAAGAGCCCATTGAAGTTGGTATCCACAGGGAAGAACACAGGCTGGAAAACATACCAGATCACAGACTTCAGGGTCTTTTCCTTATTTCTGCACTGCCTTTTAATACTCTCCACAATCCTGTGGCATTTCTTCAGTAGAAATATTGTTTAAGAGGCTATTTGACACCATGCCCAATGCCAAACAAAACACAGGAGGGAGAGAACAAAAGTCACAACCCCCATTGTTGTGGATTGGCAGAACAACGGAGAAAAAAAAAAAAAAAAGAAGCAACACAGAGTTTAGCTGGGAACACCAACCTGTAGTGGATTGCTTATGTCACAGTCCATTTCTGCCTGCAAGGATGGCTGAATCAGGCTCTGAGGTTGCTGGTAAAGCAGAGATGATCGCAGGGTTTCGCTAGTGAGAGTGTCCTGAGGCATCTGGAGAGAGAGCGATGCACAGAAGCCATCACACACACTGCAGTTCCACGTGACTTTTCAGACACTGGAGAGTCACAGAATTTCAGAGCCACCTTCCCTGCAAGCTGTCTCCTCATGCTTTCTATGAAAATGAACAAAGCTAATCCATCAATGCCAACACAAACACAGAACTCCTCCTCCTAAGTTAGGCAATTTAACTGGAAGCGCAATTTGCAAAGGCACCCAAACCACACTTTAAAGGGGGTGGGGGCGAAGAAAATAAAGAGAATGTCAGAAAAACACATTAAGTGACTCATGGAGTACTTCTGAGGAACCTACAGGATATGCAGCAAAGAGGCATAACCAAGCCATGCCTAAGAGGGCAGATTTCCACGAGAAGTCTAATCCTGTGGCTCATTGTTGACCTGCACTGGAGGCAGACTATTCTTTGGACCATGACCCGCGGTCACTTCCTAGGAAACAGGGCATTAATATTCACTCAGCCTCCTGCTGAAGAACTGCAGGCTGTGTCCTGTCAGAGGGCACCACTATCAGAGCTGGTTTTCAGGAGCCTGGCAGTCACATGGGAAGGAGATCCAAAGGGGCCTCTCCTCACCTCAGTGTTGGTGATCTCGGAGCTCCTGGGCCGCGGCTGCCGGCCGGCTGCCGGCCGGGTGGACACCTGGCTGCTCCGGTACTCCTTGAGGCGCTCCAGGAGCAGGTAATAAATCGCAGCAAAATGGTTGTAGCTGCTGTTCTGCAGAGACTGGAAGACATTGGAAGGGCCTTTTGAGTTGCAGGTAACTGGGGATGCAAGCAGCCAAAACTCATCACTAAGGGCTCAGAGTGGCGCGCTCAACAAACTCAAGGAAAATCCAGAGGGTCAGTGAAGATTTTATGCTGTGACACCAGATCCAGGCCGGTCACTGAATGGCCCGTGACTGCACCACTGGCATTTTCTGGTGGTCAGTGAAGACGTATCTAAAGGGCAAGAACTCACCTCTACAGTCCTCTGCCTGTCGATGCCAAGGGTTTGCATGATCCCAAGGACCTGCTCGTTGTAGTCACCCAGGTTGGAGTTGTAGTTTTGCATGGAGAAGGACAAGGACTGCTGCTGCTGAAGGGAGGGGTCAGCCTGCATCCACTTGTGCTGCTTTATCTGGGAGATGGTTATCCGCTTGGTTGGGTCCACAACCAGCATCCGTCGGATTAGTGTTTCACAGTCTGGGTGACAAAGACAAACTCATGAGCAAGGGGCAAAAAAAATAACAGCCCAGCCCCAGGTCACTGCTAAGAACACTTCCCAGCAACAGTGTAAGATGCCTGTGAAAACAGGAATTAAAGGTTTGGGAGCAGCTGATGCCTGACCTGACTATCAGATATTCCAGGAGGCACAAGAGATGTCTACATACATATCACAAAACCAACATCTCACTACAGGAAATGAAGCTGCATTGCATACCAGGTGGCCTTGCACCTTGTACAAGAGCTGGTTTTGAGAGGATGCAGGTTTAATGGCATTACATCTACATAAAATAGGTCAGAACTCAGTACAGAACCCCATAACATACAACTTCCTGGTCCTATAACTGCTTATTTACTTATAACCAGGAAATAAAGCTGTTCATGGCTATAACTGATAAACTTCAGACTTCAGCAGATAATCTCCACGTGACAACAAAGGCACGTGCACTTGGTTTTGAAAATCAGAGAGAGGTGATAACGCTCTGCAGCTTCATGTTTCTCATCAGACTGTTGGAGTTTCCAGGAAACACTGCTAAGTCCCAATATTCCTGCTCTCCTTGGCAGCACAGCCACACTGGAATACACCCTTTCTGCATAGCTAAAATATCTCAGGAGAACTACACCTATGTCAGCATTGCAGGCTAGTCTCATTAAAATCCTGTTTTCTCCCTTTTCTGAGTGATTATTTCTCCAGCTAGGGAGTCAAGTATTTTTGTAATCCATAGGGACATTCTAAGAAAGGAAACTACAGCCTTTCAGATGCACCACAAAGCAGAGATCCCAGAAAAGAAAACGTGTTCTGCCCTGCAGAAACTACTGGATACATGAAAACAAAATAATTTCCAGCTGCAAACTGGATAGCTACTCCTTTATAGCACCTGTTCTAACATTAGGGATGTGAAAAAAAAAAAAAGCACCTTCGGACATGAAGTATGGGATGCGGAACCTCCCCTCCAGCACTCTTTGCCTCAGAGTTGGTAAATTGGGTCCATCAAAAGGCAGAGAACCGCAGACAAGGACGTACAGAACCACCCCAAGGCTCTGCCAATAGAAAACAGCACAGCACGTGAGTGACTCCAGGAAAAAACAATGATTTTGAAGGCCCACAGACCCTCACGAAGTGTGAAACGCAGTTTCTGAGGAATAGCAAGCTCACCCATATGTCAAGGTGAGGTCCTTCATATTCCTTGCCTTCGAAAACTTCTGGAGCTGCATAGGGTGGGCTTCCACACCAAGTGGAGAGGGGCTCTCCTGACTTGTAGAAGTTTCCAAAGCCAAAGTCTGAAATAAAGGTGAAAATCTGGGGTAAGACAACAGCACTCGACCACACACTAATATTTCAGAAGTGGCAGAAAATGGAGAGAAAGGAACAGATGTGTTGCTTTGTTTTCTGCGTATTCATTTAAGCTATTCCCTTCTGTTCACAAAATCTGTTCTGAGAAATATCTGTGACTGTTGTTTTATTTTCACTTACACAAACACAAAATACATTTATAGGCTCATCCTAGGGAAACCCAATGTCTAAACAACACGCTTGATGTTCTTTACAAAAAGTGACCTCCTACTTCCTCTTACCTGCTAATTTGATATTCATGTTAGCATCCAGCAGGAGGTTCTCTGTTTTGAGATCCCTGTGCACGATGTGGTGGCTGTGACAATATTCCACTGCTGAGAGAATCTGCCAGAACTTCTTCCGTGCTTCGCTCTCGCTCAAGTGCCCGTTGGAGGTCAGGTGATCTGCCCGACAAAATCAGAGAGGATTTAGAAACACCCCGAGGAAATTTTTCATAATCCTGCAGGTGCTGCACTTGCTGTTTGACAGCTGACACCACAAGCCCTAGGTCTTTAATGAGAATATATCTTGTTACTGAGGAATTACAAAACAAAGCCATGGTTTCTACATCTAAGGAACTGTGAGCTCTGTCAGTGAGGACTTACCAAACATTTCTCCATTCTTTGCAAACTCAGTAACAATGTACAGCATATCCTTTGTCTCCATAACCTGTGAAGACACAAGAGGAGGACATGATTTAAGAAAAAAAAAAAAAAAGAAAAAGCAGAGCTCTATAGTTTCATTTATTTTTCTATGTGAATTCTCAAACATATCCATTCAAATTTATATTTGCTGCAGCAGCTGGCAGTAAAAAGCATCTAATTTTGCACCACAGAGTTCTTTCCAAGCAAACTGGTAATGAAAAAGATAACAAATCAAGGCTTATGTGCCTACATTATACAATGGCTTCCCAGGCCATTGTTCTTCTCACCATTACCAAGCTACCTAATCTCTGCAAGAGAGCAGATGAGTGTTTAGATAATTTCATACACTCCCCTTTTGTTAAAATGTGCACGTATATATTTACAGTGAACGTGACATATTTTGAACATGCAAAGAAACTTAAAAGTTTGTCTAAAGTCGTCTTTGTTCCAAGGCCAGTGGGGGCTCAGATCAGCAGAGGTGAGCTGCAAGGTGGACAAAGCAAGAAGTGGCATCAGATCCCCTGCTCCTGTCTGGAGCTGTGTGGGACATGGGGAGCCTCCTGTGCGAGTGATAACAGGCTGCTGTTTGTGTAACAGCAGTGCTTGATGCACATCAACAACTGTCAATATATTGCCTATCAATCTAGTATCAACTTGCTTTGGTATTTCACAATATTTGCCTTTAGAGGAGAATAAAAAAGAATAACTAAAATCCAAGTGGTGAATGAGAAATGCTGAGCAGTTTCCAAGTTCATCTTCAGTTGCCACTGCACACCTTTGAAATGTTGCATTTCAGATTCCAGAGTACAACATTTCCCTGGAAACATTTCCCTCTGGAGGAGCAGATACTTTGTTTTGGAAGCAGGAGGGTCAGAACAGGTTAACAATCCAAAAAGCCTCAATTCAACTTCAAAGGCTGCAACTTCCAGGCTCCCAACATGTAACCTTTTTCAAAGACTCTTGTCCTCCCCTCGCTACAAGTACACACAGACACGAAAAGAAAATAAACAAACAAGGAGCAAAGGAAGAGAGGTTCCCAGTTTAAAAAACTGAAGGAAAGTGTTCTGGGAAAATTGCCAGCTGGATGAAATTAAGACGCGGTGCTGAAACTAAAACAATGATGAAATAATACATGAACACACACCCTACATTGGCATGTCATCTAATTCCATCCCTGCTTCTCAGCCTCCACCAAACAGGTAAAGCATCAGTTACAACAACAAAGAAAAGAAAACTTCACTGAAAAGAAATGACGGTCCAACGTCATTTGCTGCATCAAGTGAAGTGGTTCAACGAGATGGAATTTAACCTGCTTTTCTAAATGCTCCAAAAGAGTATTTTCACCCACATCATTCCACTGAAATGAACTCAACCGGACTGTTAGAATGTTTCTGTATGTCCTATACTGCCCCATGGGCAACCCTGACGTCAGCCCTTAACACAGAATCATTTTTGTTATGACGGGTAACACAATAAATACAGACACTTCATGTGTGTCAAGGTCTTTTAAAATAATGCCTTGCCTAAGCACCTGCCTTACTGGCTCTTCAGCCTCACGTGTTAATTAAACTTTTTTTTTTTTTCTTTTTTTTTCTCCTATTTTTTTTCTTTTTTTTTCAAGCTAACAATCCCAGCAATAAGATCACAGCTGATAATAGTGTTTACTACTGCACACGGACTTTCAGACCTGCTGCTTCGTCCATCTCCACCTTTCTCCCCTCTGCCCTTTTAGACAGGTCCAGAGAGACTGATACCTCTGCCCTGCTCATGGCAGGGGCTTGCACCAGATGACCTTTAAAGGTCCCTTCCAACCCAAACTGTTCTGTCATCTCCTCCTTAAATCCACACGGCATTATTTAAAATTATTAAGAGCAACTTACACCAAAGGCTACTTAGATCTAACATTTAGAATTTGCAAAGCAGTCCTTGCTCACAAGGCAAATGTGATCCTGCTTTCTGCACAACACATTAATTTGCTCCCAAGGTTAAAAACATCCATCAGTGCAGAAACTGAACAAATCTAAACCAAAATTCATGTTGTGAAACTCCGCAGGGGAAAGATACTTCAAATTCACTTTCAAAACTACACCAACAGAACAACCAAACAGGTCATTTTTTGACATATTCTAAGACGCCAGCATTCACCACCTTTTCTTTTTTCACTAATCTAATTCTTCAATTAAATTTCCACTTAGGCTTTCTATTTAGATTAATTTGGTTTAATTGTTGGCGCTTTTAAATCCCTTCCGCTTAAGGCAAACTCAACTTTAGTGCTTCCTCCTCTACCACCCAACGTGAGTTTAAGTCTTCCCCTTATCTAAAGCACGTAAGAAGTTCCAGTCCTCTAAACTGGGAAAAGCAGAGGAGATAGGAAAGGCAAGTTAATCATAGAAGTTCAGATAACCCATTCCTCAATCTAAAACAAACGTCAGCCTGGTTTCAGCTGTGAATTCTACAGTGCATTTTGTCAAAAAAGCTGTCTAATGTACCAGAATCTTGCTCAAAGAATGAAGAATGACTTTGAAGACACCCGGTTTATTGCAAACGTTTTACAAAAAGTATTTCAGTATTTCAATATTCATTCTCTTTGCAAATATTAGATGCAAAAATCACGTGCAAGGGAAGACCACAAGCCTATTTTATCTACGTGCTGCGCTTCAAAGCTGGACTCTTACCTGATATAGCTTGATAATGTGAGGATGATTCAAAAGCTTCATTATCTGAACTTCTCTATAAATCTTCTCCAGATTGCTTGGATCTAACCTTGTCTTGTCTATTATTTTTATTGCAACCTGCAAATTTAAATAATAACAAAACAACCCCAGGTATTACAAAACACATACTCTCACTGTTAATATAGCTTAAAAAAAAAAAAAAAAAGACACACCCCCGTACAAATACACCACTCACAAAATCCAAGTAAAGTAGCTTTTCAAGTAGCTTTTAAAGCACGGACTTGACAAAGCTGATCCTGTTTTTCTGAACCGCACAGAATTCGCGGCACAGAACGTTTTCGGTTTTCTTTTCTACGTCAAAGGATTACACATAAGGTAGGGAACAGAACTGCAGAAATTAGCACTGGACAGGATTCTGTAAATCTTTTAATCCGTCCCATGCCAGTGAAAAACAGATTCTTGTAACAGACTATCTCCTACTGTACTGACTGAGACGATTTTGACATGCACCAGAAATATAAATACGGCTGCACGCCCAGGAAAAAAAAATAAATTTCTGCAAATAAGACCCCAGGTTCTTTGTTCTTGAAGAACACTGAACGAAAAAAAAAAAATCAAAAAGTCTGAAGTCTTCAAGAGATCCTTAATTTGCAGGGCGTTTTTGAGCAAACTGAGAGTAACTCAACGAAGCTACAGCAACGCTCAGAACCGCGGGAGCCGGGCTGGGAATTTTTGCACGTATCCTCGCCGAGTTTTAATTTTGCACAGCGGGAAAACTCGCAGCCCTTTGCGAAGCGCGGCATCGCCGCGAGGGCAGCAGCGCCCGCGGGGGCTCCGCGGAGCCGCCGCGCTCCTTCCCCGCGCCCCGACAGCGCCGGCCGCTCTCACCCACCTGCGTCTTGGTCACCCTGTGCCGGGCCAGCTTGACCACGGCGAAGTTGCCTTTCCCCAGGGTCCTCTCGATGTCGTAGAAGCCGACTCGCAGGGGCCGCTGCTGGCCGTGCGCGGCCGCGGGCGCCGAGGCGAACTCCGACATGATCACCATGGCTCAGGCGTGGGGCGGGCAGCGCCTCAGGACGGGAGCATCCGCGCCGCACCTGCACGGACACGGCACCGCAGCGCCCGTCAGCCGCGCTCCGCTCCGCTCCTCTCCGCTCCGCTCCGCTCCGCCGGCCCTGCCCGCCCCGTCCCCGCTCCCTCCCGCGGAGCGCCCGGCGCGGAGCCCGGCGGAGCGGCCGTCGGAGCCGCCTGGTACCTGGCGGGCGGAGCGCGGTG
>VXBN01006331.1:462298-488426 GCA_013397395.1 Sinosuthora webbiana | reverse complement strand
TTTTTTTTTTTTTTGGTTTGTTGCTTTTTGTTTGTTGCGGTTATTTAGTTGGTTGGCTTTTCTTTTTCCAGAAAGTACCAGGGTGATTATTCTAAAAATTAGATTTTTTTTGGACTATTTTACACAATTTAATTGAGTGAAACCTTGCTGAAGTCAATAGAGTTGTTTCTGGTCACACCAAGTTAGACTCTGGCCCAAAAAGGAGTAAAATGGAAGGTGACACATTGCAAAAAGTATAGTGACATTCAAAGTAAAGGAGATGAGATAATAAACTAAAACACTTGTAAGCTTATTTCAAAGACAAAAGCATTATCCTGAAAAAAAAGGTGCATGACTGTTTCTAATATGACTTCAAAGTGTCTTTGAATTTGAAAAAACCCAGGCTGCCGCTGCAATTTTGGCAAAAACACTTTAAAGCTAGGATGCCCTTTACTGAGGCACCACAATGGTATCCACAAATGTACTTCAGACCACTGGAATGTCTTTGGTCATAACATTGCATCACGGTTACATAATTGCCATCACAACAACGATCTTTTGTCATTAAGGTTTGTGACATTTCATAATTAATGAGGCGATGACATCTCACTGACATAATACATTGAGCTTGTCTTGCAGGATAAAGGGGCACAGACCTCCTCCTCATCATTCCTCCTTATCTAGGGATAGGAAATAGCTTCTGAAGGGGTCACCACCAGGTATGTTTGGGTTCTTCACCCTGCTAAATATAATGGGGTGCAAAACCCGCCTTCATGCTGAGGCTCTGAGTGTCTTTATTTGTGTAAAGGGAAGTGTAAACACAGAACAAATGAGGTGGTCTGTGCCCTTGAGAGAGTCTCTGTTTCATTGTAATCATTTCCCTTCCGTGTTTGTCACTCTTACAGTGCCCCACTGTGCTGGGACAGGTGAGCCTGACTGACAACTGGCAATAAACACATGAAAAAAATATGCAGAAAAGGAGAAATGGGACAGGTTATTTCCATTGCTCAGGATAAAAAAATGCAGAAGCTAAACAGCCAACATAGAGCAATGGCTTTTGAATTAGGGTCTTTTTCTAATTAAGCTTAATGACCAAAGGTGGTCGTAGTGGTAGTAAAAGTGAATACACATCTGTAATTTGTTTACATCTCTTAAAACATCCATCTTCAAGGTATCCTGCAAGGTAAAACACTTGCTCTACCAAAATTTGACTGAAGAAGACCAAAATTCTCTGGGTCTGAGCACATCGATGTTAACTACTGTTACTGTTGGCATCAGGATCAGCAGATCCTGAAGAAGGCAGGGACCTTCCTGGGGCAGAACCACCTGGACTTTAGATGCCCACAGACAAACACTTGGAAATGGCACTTTCCCACCAAGACCATAAAATCTTCACAGACAAAAGATGTAACTTCCCTCACTTTACCTGCCTTACAGCTGGAAGGGCAAGAAGACAGCAAGGAATGAAGTGTCTTGCCCATAGTGGTGATGAAGCAAGTCTGTGACACAGCTGGGAAATACCTTTGTGTGTCCTGAGCTCAGGCAAATTGATTTAACTCCATCCTTCACACTGAAATTAGGTGATTAATGTTAATCTTATGGCTGGTATAAATACAGTTATGTACATACTGGGTTTAATACAGTTTATGTGATTTTTCTATCAGGCTGGACTTTCTGTAAGATTAGCACTTGTAGTTCAATGTTATCCTCCCACTCCCGGATAAAATGTGGACAGGGGGCAGGTCAAACAGAGGCAGCTGCTTTCTGGGACTCCCAAGCTTTGCCTCTCTTTGCCAGCAGTTCCTGTTGAAAGTGTGCATTGCTTCTCACTGCTCCCTGAAACATCCCACACAGTGTAGTAGCTCATGTGTTGCTTTGTTGTTTGGGGTTTTTTTTAGGCCACACTTTATCAGGGAAGTTTAGCAGTGTAAGATCCAGTCAGAAGCTGCCAGCTTCCAAAGCAAAAAAATAAATGCTTAGTAGACTTCAGCTATGAGAGCAGAGGTGGGAGGGAGGCATGCCCATGATCCTTTTGACAGGGGGTTTCATTCCTGTGAAATTATCCTTCCCTTTCTCCTTGTATGGGATCTTTTCTCTTTGGGATCTGTACAAAAGAGTTGGGGAGATTCTGCCAGCCTGATGGGAGTGGTGGGAAACCATCCCCTGTCCAATGAGTTTGGGAACCTTCCCGTGGGCAGGCCAGGAAACTGAAGGCTGTTACCCTCATCCTTACAGCTGCTGGAGTAGCCATGAGGTGTTCCCACCTGGGAAAGACCTGCCAGTTTATCCTTCAGCCAGTGCAGGGACTGGATGTCTGCTCCCATGCTGGGCTGGAGGGACAATCTGTGGGGGCAGGAAGGGAATTCAGCCTCGTTCCTTCTGGACTGGCTGTCCCAAGTGTCCTGTTTTATTTAACAGGAGTGCCATAGGATGCAGGGTGGCCCCAGCCGTGCAGCTGTGGCGCCGTGGACACGTGCCCAACAGGAAGCATCCTGAGACAATGGAATTCTCTGCACACGTATGTTCCCTGTTGGTGGCTGTGCTGGAAATGGTGACCTGAGCCAGGCAGTTTTGATGTCCCCTCGCTGCAGCCTCCACTCCCCTCCCCTCGCTCGCTGAGTGATTCATGCGGGAAGCTCCAAATCATTCCCCAGGGACAAAATTAATAAGGGCCCCCTCACCTTTCCTCTACATTCGTGCATTAGAGTCTGAGATCCACCGTGCTCTTGCTTGAAATGGAAAGGCAATCTCATCCCCGGAGTCCCAGGTAATTGCTTCATCTGCTTGTGCCTGCCTGTACCTCTGCCAGGCAAGGGGATGTGCACAAGCTCCTTTGAAGAGGGTTTTGATGGCATTTATCTACTGCATACCAAAAAAAAAATCAGGAGCTTCTCCCCTCCCCCTTCCCCTTCTCTTACTTTGCTCACTCTGAAAGAAAACAGAAACAAAATAAAAAGTTGCGTTTACAGCACGGTGCCGGTGGTACAGTGATTCCACAGGGAAAACCTGATGTATCCACCTATTGTCTGAGGCACCACCGAGAGCCCTTGGTCAGTGAGCGAGTTTACGAAAACAGGTATCCTTCCTCGGAGATTGATGCGATATTTGCGTCGGATACTTCCTGCCATGCAGCACAGATTGTTTGTGCCGGTGCACCAGGGAGAAATGCGGCTTTTCCAGCGGGGGGGAAGGACTCTTGCAACACACCTTCATTGTCCTCCTCTGGAACAGCGCATTCCATTCGTTTTCCACCCATCCATGCCTGCAAGTACGTTCCCTATAATTGCTGCTCTGTCAGATGCGCCGTAATCCGTCCCCTCCTACGTCAGCTGCATTGTTGTCACCCCCCTCCCGTGTCAGGAAAACTGTAATCCTGCTCCTACGTTACTTGGGAGCTGCTCTCTGGCATTTCCAATTGCATTCACCCAGAGTCAGGCAGAGCCAGGGCACAGAACAAAACCACCGCTTTGTGGACCACGAGTGTAGCGAGTCCTCTGGCGTTTTGGGTGTGCACGTGGGTTGTCTGGAGCCAAGTGCGTTTTGCACACTGGGAGGGAGGTTGGCATTCTGCAGTCACACACCAGACAAAGGTTCCCGTTGGAGCCGGGTGTGAGAAGCTCAGCAGAGTTTCTGGCGTGGCGTTGAATCATGCGTGATGCATTCTTCATGCACACTGGGTCTGCACGTGGGCTGCGATGGAGGGGAAGACAATAAATAACGTTTCAGAGGGCAAAGGGTTAGCAAGATTCCTGCTTTGTGTGTCCCAACTGATGAAATGACTCCAGTGAAGCACGAGTGGGGGAGGTGGGTGGGCTCACGGTTTGTCAGTGGGACACCAAGACAATCTATTTTCAAACGTGCACACGTGTGTTATGCTCCAGTCCCGGGGCTGAGCAAGAACCTATGAACAATAACACATGGGAAATGTCTTATGTGCAATTCTTGGCACAAGCCAGCCCTGAGTTTCCAGGGAAGAAAAGTACAGGGCATATGGCATCTAAATATATGCCATCATGGATGACAAGAAACATGGAAGAACTTTTTGGATGGGGCTGTTTGTTGACATCCTGAAAATATCTTTCACAAGACAGATAGTGACAAGACAACTCAAAACCAGATGGTTCTCCAGTGATGGTTTCACAAGAGCTTTTAAGTTTGGGGTGAAGTAAGCAGTTTGTGCTACTGGAGCAGATTGATTGTGACTCCTCAAATAGGGAACCAGATGTTCCTGCTTCAGCTAGAGCTGTGTCCCTTGTTACGCAGCTGATACAACCAGAGAGCACACGGCTTTGTCCTCACACTCAGCAGGACATGCTGTCTTCAGGAAGTCTTCCTGTTGCACACTCTTGATAATTTTTCCAGTTGGCTCAAACTGTTTCCTCTCTGTCGATACCCGTCACCTCTCACAAGATCAGTGACACAGATTTCCCTTTCCCTGCTTAATTTATGCTTTTCAGTTGGGCAGATGGCTCCCCAGTTTTGTTGGATGTACCAGGAGCAAACCCTCACAGTGAAATCTGCCATTGCTCATCTTGGTGGTGAGGATAGGCAGGTGTCTTGGTCTGAAGAGATGCCTTTTTAGAAGGGCATCTAATTATGTGAGGGTGGCAAGATCATATTCTGTGGGTATTTATTTTAAAGAATAACACTTCTAGATGCATAAGAGGTAGAGAGTCAGATTAGGAAGAGACCTAGTTATGCAGAAATTCTCACTGCAAGCAAGGGTGAGAAAGTCAGGAACTGAACTCATCTGAAAATTTTGGTTAGATGCTTCAATAGGAGCTGAGATCTGTGACGTGAATTCCTCCAGTCAGCATGTTCCTACTTTGGTAAGTCATGTCACTCGTGTCAGCAGCAGGGCGTTTTGGGCTGAAAACCTCTAAATTCTGTCGTTTGTAATGGAAGGAAGGAGACTGTGAAGAAGGAGAACAAAATGGGCATAGATTTACTGTGGGTTCCAGTGTAAAAACCTCTTCTGGTGGGTCTGTGTGAGGACACCCCATCCTGTAGCTGGAGATGGCACATCCCATCAGGGGGAATGATCTGGGATTGAGGTAACTGGTGGTAAAACAGTGTATAGTCTGCAAGGCATCCAGAGACATCTTTTTGCTTCACTGTGTGCCAATAGAAACCAACATGATGGCCAAACCTTTCCATAGACTCATTTGTTAATAAGAGATACTAGATAAGAAAGTCAATATGTTTTCATGTTCCTTCCTTTGACAGCATGAAATTATTCTGCTGGTTTGTAGTATCAAAGGCAGTCTAACCTGAGATTTGAGGCTTTACCCTGCTGGCGATATTGATAAATATTTTCTTCAGACAAAGAAGTTTCTCACCTTTGAAATCAAAGGGATAAGCCATAAAGGGATATGTACTTTCTCTGTTAGCAGGAGAAGTACTTTTGGGAAAAGTGGAATGCTTTTGGAGAAGTGGAATAATCTGCCTTACAAAACATGCATTGGATTGGGTAAGTACAAACTTGCAGTATAGGTGGGACAAAGTACAGGAAGGAGCAACACTCATCACCACAAGTAGGATGGGGCTGTGGTGAAAACATCTATTACTGCATCTTCACAAGACAGAAAAGTATTCAGAAATATTTTTTTTCCTTTTTTTTTTTCCTTTTTTTTTTCTTTTTCCTGTTTTTCATGAGCAGGAGTCTTGTTAAATAACACCACAGCCTCATGAGCATTCAGAGAGAATGTACTCATGCAGCAACATTTATGGAAAGGAAATACTGGTTTGGGAATCAGAAAAAAATGCCACAGCCAAACCTGATGGGAAATGAATAGCAAAGGCATTATCAGAGTGCAGTTCACTGGGTGATCCAGTGCCAGCCACTGAAGCCATTCACTGAGAAATTTCCAGTGCCAACAAACTCTCTCTGCATCCAGCTTCATCAGTAGACAGAAAGACAACTTCTCCTGGTCACACTGTTAATGGCAAACTGTTTTCCTGGCATTAGAAGAGAGCAGAGTGGAGTTTATGTGCACTGCTGTGTCATCATGTCCTGACACAGAGGGAGCAACATTCCTGCACTGCCCCAGCAAATATCACCAGGGAAACTTTGCAGAAGCATCACCAGCACAGGCTGCTGGACTTTACAGCCTCATCAGTGAATTGTTTTGCATAAAATCCATTAGTGAACACAATAAAAACACAGCGAGCCATAAACCCATCATCCTAATAAACTAAGATGAAAAAGGCTGGATCCTGTCCTGGGGGAATGGCAGCAACTTTTCCTCACTGGAGCAGCATGAGAGAGCTGAAGACTTGTGCTGGATGCACAGTGTGTCTTGTTTGACAGGACCTGCACAGCCAGAGCTGGTGCACTGGCCATAGGTTTGACTCTAGACACTGTCCCAGTGCAGTCATAGCATGAGGGGGATGCTGCACTGTCATCTCCTGCATCTGTCCCACTGCTGCAATTCTGCTCAAGGTGTCCTTGAGAGGACATTTCACCACACTCCTATCTGGCTGCAGCAGGGCATTCCTACCCATGACATGGATGCTTTCTTGGCACGGCAGACCTCCTCCAAAAAAGATAAAAAGAATGGAGAAAAAAAAAAAAAAAAAAAAAAAAAAAAAAAAAAAGCTTTAAAAGCAGGAAAATCATCAGTGACCCCTGCTGGACACAGACACAGGTATTCCTCTTGGGCTTCCTGCTCACTCAAGTGTGCCTGGCTGACGCCCTTGGGAGAGAAATAGCAACTGTCAGACTGGTTAAAAAAAAAAAAAAAAAAAAGTAGCACCCTGTTTCTGTGCGTTTCAGAGCTCTATGGAATCTCACATTTTCCCCTCCACCTCAGTTGTTGCTGCCATTTGCCAGCAAGCCCAGTGTTCCCGGCAGCAGGGACCTGCTCCAGAGGATCCCATCCCTTTCCTGGCAGCCTTGACCCTTCCCTCACTGCCTGCTGCCTCTGTGGGCTCCACCAGCTCCTGCCAAGGCCCTGCATGGGAAAGCTCTGTGTACCTTGCCAGCTGCTTCTCCCAGAAAAAGTCCTTGCCCTTGTCTCCAGTATCTCCTCACAGCAGGACTCTTTGCTTAGGCATGCAGGTTGCTGGAAAGGATCCTGAGCTTTCCTTCACATTCTTTAAAGCCAGCTCTGGATGTCCAGGCAGAAGCAAACCAGCTGGCCATTTGTCCCTTCCTCCATCCTTCCTGACCCTGGGGGCAGTCTGAGGGGAAGTGTTCCCCCCAGAGTTCCCAAATGGCTCCTCCCAGAATTCCCAAATGGCTCATCTTTGTCTCCTAGTGGCTCCCTGGCCGATGCAGCCGATTATCCTTGAAAGCCCTCGCAGCTGTCGAGTCTTTCATTCGCTCTGGAGCCAGGATAGTTGGTGCGCTCCAGGTCCAAAATAGTTTGGGACAACTGCATCCTGTCCACCTAAAAGTGCCCAGCAGGTTCTCGTGGATGGCCCCCAGCAGCTGCTGAGTGTTTCCATGTGCTGTGCAACAGCTGGATTTCCAAAGGGGAGAAGGGGCTCTGCTAACGTGGACAGTTGTTTCAACTGCCTTGGAAAGGAACAACACACTCTCTGTCCTGGCTTGACTCAAAATGCCCTCAGCCAGTGCTAACCGTGCCAAAACCATAATTACCTCATCATCCTTCTTCTCCTGCAATCACTGAGAGCTGGTTTTTATAGGTGATAATAGCAGTGCAGCTGCTTCTGATGTCTCCATTCCTCGAACCCAAGGAAATCCCCTACCTGCTCTGGAATGCTGACTGCCGGGCACACAGGCACTGTGCTCTGCCTGATCTGAGGCCACTGGGCTTCTGGCTCCAGCCTCATCCTGTGCTCAGAGGTAATGGAAGAAGGTGGACATCGCCACCAGAGAACAGATTGTGGTGGTGTGATCTCCAGTTTCCAAAACTGCAGCGCCTTCCTGCGTAAGCAGCTCCACGCAGGCAGCTGAGCGGTGCATCCTCATTATTCACCCTGCTAAAAAAGATGGAGTGCCTGCAAAATCTGGCAGAGTGGTGTGCACAGGATTGGGACAAGTTCTGCCAGGGCTCTGGGGACCCTCACAGAGTGGATGTGGTGAGCCTGGAGAGGGTTGCCTGCCCACCCACTGGGTTAGATGTTCTGCTCATTAGGTTTTGACTTCAATTAATCTATGCACAAAAAGAAAACAAACAAACTAACAAACAATGACTTTGCATCATGGGCACTTTTCACCTCTCTGACCACTGTGATCCAGCATTCTCCTCCCTTCTCTCCCAGCTCCTGGGGAAAGAGCCTTTATATCAAGCAGTCATGTCACCACAAAGATGTGTTTGCCAGGTCAGCAAACAGCAGTGATGTGGGAATCTGCAAACAGGCTGAATTTCTGCTTTAATGACTAGGGAATTTGAACAAATACAGGTGAAGAGCAGTATGAGCCCTCTGCTTCCACCTCAACCCCAACATCAAAGGCTCTGCTGGCTCAAGGGACCAACACAGATGTCTTGGGGAGGAACATCCTCTTTTGCCTCTACTCCACAAAAGAGTAAATCATGAAGGAGGCTGATTCATGAATCAGGCTTCCCTGACACAGAAGGAATGAGTGTCTCAGTCCTAGGTTGTGTGGAGGAGCCCAGTGCAGTAAATGATCCCCAGATGGGCACTCACAGGTTACCTGCCTTAATAGGTGAAGAAGGGCACGCAGACCTGCCACTCCATGCTGCAGGCTCTCACTGTGGGTCTGTTTTGGACTGCTCCAGCTGGGTGTCTCCAACCCAGGTCTGCCTGAAAGGGGCCTGATTCTGCACAGTGGAAAAACAAGTGCTCCATAAAATCAGTTTGTGGCTTTTTTTTTTTTTTTTAATGGTGTTTTTTTCAGTGTTTCTTTTTTGTTGTTGTTATTGGATTTTGGGGGGTTTTTTGGGTTTTTTTTGTCTTTTTGGGGTTTTTGTGGGTTTTTTGGGTTTGTTTTTCTTGTTTGTTTGTTTGTTTTTTGTTTTGTGTTGTTTATTTGTAGCTTTCTTGTCTGTCAGGATGAGTGCCACAGGGGCTCAGGTGCTCTCACTAGCTGAAAGCAGAGGGCAACTACCCAGTTTTTTTCAGGGTCTGGCCCCTGGGATGTGATGCACATCCCAGAGAACATCCTCACTGACTCAGCAGACCCAGCACCGAGTGCTGATTTCCCCTCCCCTGCACACGAGGCGTGTTTAATGTCTGCTTTGTGTTAAACAGAGAAAATGAACACTTCCCTGATAATTGCTCTCGGGAAGGAGCAACATTAGAGTCAAGGCATCCTGCAGGAACACCATGAGTCAAAGGAGAGGTAATTCCAAGACAATCTTGCTGTTAGCTGGGGTCCAAGCTGTGAAGATCTTGCACGGCTCTGAGCAGACAGAACCCAGTAGGGCTGTAATTTTGAGTCTGTCATCCTTTATTTTCCCTTTTTTGTACAAAGTTGTGCCTGGTCTGCACCCCAGGCCAGGCTTATTGCTTTGCCCGTGTTCTCAAGGGTAGAAGTACCCTTTGGATACACAGCTTGAATCGTTAGTCACAGACTTTGATCCTTCTGCTCCCATTTCCTCCGTGGCAAGAGCCCAACCTCTTTCTTTGTGACACCACTCTGCAGGGCTCAGTCCTTTCACCACCACGCTGGAGAGCATTCCAATGTTTTCAATAGCTCCTCAGGAGCCCAGTGAACCCAGTGCAGATGGAGATGCCCAAAATATTCCTGTATGGGTGTGTTAATAACATCCAAACTTCAATGGGCAATAAAATGCAGCATGGCTGCTGGTGCAATACTCCTGGAGGACTGGCACATGAAATGGGCAGACCTCTGCACCATGCAAGCTTCCCTAATGGGTTAGACATGTCAGGTAGGTGGGCTGGGCACAAAGCCTCATGAATTTAATCTTTCTTCCAAATCAGAAACTTCCTGTGCCGAGGGTTGTGTCTCATAGGCAAAAAAGTGAAGCTTGTCCTGGTTCTTTGCCAATACCACATCGACAGCTGGCATTTTCAGTGGCCAGAACTTTAAAAGCACAAGTCAAGGAGTTGGAGTCCTTTGGCAGGGGGACAGGGGGTTCATGGTGGAGGTGCACAGGGACAGGAAGAGAGGCGACAGAAATAGGTTGCAAGAGGGAAATTCTGATTGGGTCCAAGAAAAAGTTCTCTCCCTGTGAGGGTGGTCACACACTGCACCAGGCTGACCAGAGATGCTGTGTAATCTGCAGCCTTAGAGATACTGAGGGCTCAGCTGGACAAGTCCCTGAGATGTTTGAACTATGTTGGCCATGCTTTGAGCAGAGGCTGGGACCAGATGTCATCCAAAGACCGGCCAGACACACTCAAGTCAATGGTTTTATGATGCTGTGGCCAATGCCAGCCAAGTCACAGTGACTCAAGAAGGCACCCTGAGGATGGAGATGGAGCTGAATTCTCCTCTGCTTTATAACTCTTAAATTAGACAGTACAGAAATCCTCTCACTCACCTTGGGGATTTCATGGAGCTTCTCTGCATCAAGGACCCTCAAGGCTGTGTCTGCTCTTGCTTGTCTCTAAGCTACAACTTCATTAACACAGGGTTTCTGTTGGAACTCTGGAAACTGAGAATTTGGGGTTTTAGTATATAGCAATACATGTGAGGTAAGATGGAGGATTTTGGGTGTTGTCTAAGTCCTTCTTCTTCACCTTCTTCTTCCTTCTTCATGGCTTTGGGTGGTTTTCTGCAATTGGGTGAAAAAGGTCTGCATTGCGGGCCTTGGGTGGTCATTATTGGGTCAGAAGTATAAATAATATAGGTGTCACCTCGTTATTGGGTAATTAGCACTTAAATAACCTTGGAAAGAGTCAGAGGTACTCCATTTTACCTCATTTCTCTAACTTGCTAGTTAGAGCTCAAGGCTTGTCAAACAGATAAATAGTAAACATCCAAGTCAGAACTCAAAATCTGCATCTCCCATGTTTCAATCTCAGCTTTGGCAGCGGCTGAAAAGAAACCAAAAACCATCACAGGTTTCTCTTCTGGCTGAGAGCTCATCCACAAGAAACACAGCTCCAGTCAGCCATGGAACACGCAGCTCCCGTGGAGCAGCTGACATTTCAGGGGGAAGTCACCAAGCCATCAGGACCCAGCAGCACTTTGTGGCCAGGGCACAGAGCTGTGGGAAACCATCTGCCTCTCTCAGACCAAGAGGTGGAAGTGACATGTCCCATCACACAAGGAAGCCTCTCAGCTCCCAGGTCATCCTCTCTGCCTGGGGAGGTGGTAGATTCACCATCTCTGGATGTGTTAAAGAAAAGACTGGATGTGGCACTTGGTGCCATGGTTTAGTTGAGGTTAGGGTTGGGTTGGACTTGATGATCTCAGAGGTCTCTTCCAACCTAATGATTCTGATTTTGATTCTTTTGCTCCTGGTTATTAAAAGATCCTGTGGAAAGTGGAACAACTCCAGCACGAGGGATTGGGAGTAAGCCACCCCCCAAGACACAGAGACACAGCCAGGATGCTGCAGAGGAGGCTGGGAATGTGAGTTTCCCTGGAGGGGTGGAGCAGTGGGATCTGCATCTCCCACATCCTCTGCCACAGCCCTCACCTCCTGCCCCGTGTCCTGCCACATCTGCAGCAGGAGGGGGACAGACACCTGGGGGTTTGCTGAGGAGCACACAAGGGTCTCCATCCCATGCCAAACCTGCTGCTCTGGTTTTACTGCCAGGAGAACAAACCAGTGGGTACCTCCAGAAGGAAGGAAATGGGGGCACAGCAATGCCTGGCACACCTTAAGCAGAGAGCAAACAAAGAGAGAGGGAGGGGAGCAGGATTTATGGCCGTGACCTTGAGGCTTTCAGCACGTCTTGCTTTATATAGGGGGCACTTTTCTTTGACAGAGTTGCAACACTGCAATAACCTCCTGCACTCAGTAACAGAGGGAGGGGCATGCCTGTGTGCTTCGAAATAAAAATCAAGCATTTAACTAGTGAGAACGATCTAATAAAAAACAAACAAACAAGCAAACAAACAAAAACCACCAAAAAAAACCAAACAAAAAAACCCCACAACTAAACAAAAGAGGTAGTTGAAAAGCAGTAACATAAGAACACATTTTCACAGGAATTGCCTGCTCTTAGGTCAGTATATTTACCCAGCACAGAAACAACATTGCTCACACAGCTCACGAGGAAATCTGACCAGCAGCGCAGGCTGCCTGGCTGGGGAGATATTTTTGTCCTAAGGCCCAAAAGAGGAACAAACAATACTGAGCAGGGAGCATGGGTGAAAGGCAAGCTGAAGGAAGGCAGCTCTGGGGCAGTGTGGGGAAGATGGGCCAGCTGCCCAACAGGTGAAAGCAAGACCAGAGGGAGCAGCCTGGAGAGAGGGGGAGTGGGAGGCAGGAGCAGGATCCAGAGGTGAAGAGAATGGCAGAAGAGATGAGGCTGTGGTGCTGCCATGAGGAGAGGAAGAGCAGGAGGAAGCTGAGCAGAGATGTGAGTGGAGGCTGCTCAGCCCAGAATTTTTTAAATGTCAGGATGAAGAGCTTGACCAGACGTGGAAGGGAAGTGAGTGGGATGCCAATGGAGGGAAGGGCAGCCCTGCAGGCAGGGAGGGCACTGGCACTGCTGGCTGTTCCAGGGGACATGCTGTGCCCAGAACAGGGTGAGGGCAGATGGAGAGGGGAAGAGAGGTGCCAATGCAGGGCTTCCAGGGAGATGGGAGACATCCTGACATCCCTGAGAGGAGCTGGGCCCTGTGATGGTGGGAACAAACAGCCCTCTCAGGGACCTTGCAGTAAACAGGAAGGAGAAGATAAAGCTGCAGCCAGAGAGGCCACTTATTTTCAAGGGAGATTTCCTCTGTCTTTGAGGCACCAGGGCATGCTTGCAGCTAAGCAGCCAGTCCTGAGGGAAGCACAGCCCATGGATGGAGGGGAGATCCTACTGGGATCCTGTGCCAGGAAGCACCACGTGGAGTGATGTGGAGGAGCCTGGGGGCAGCTCCCCACTCTGTCTGTCACACTGGCACTTCCTCCATGCTCAGGTCCTACTGCCACAAGCCTCCCTCACCTCAACCCCCCAAGAAGGACATCCCCCCTCAGCATTTTGAGATCAGCTTCACACACACCCCAGGCACTAAAGGAGATTTTCCTGTGATTTTCCAGGGAGCTACCATCCCACTGTGGTGGCAGTGCCACTCATCCCTTGGGATGGCTTCCTCTGCTTGCACCATTCCCATCTCTCCCATCCCACTTTATCTGATCCCACTCCCAGGATGGGGACAGCAGCCATGGAAAGAGTTGGCTGTACACAAGCATCAGCAATGCAAAGGAGAAGATAACAGAAGACACAAACTGAAGGTGCACCATGGAAGTGTGAACAGTTTGGGGTGCATCTGCCCGACCCCAGGAGGAACATCTCCCTTGGGTCCCCTCTCCACCTCGTGTCCCAGTGTGTGGGGCCAGGTGAGGTGTGGTGAATGATGCCACGGGGAAATCACACTTGAAATGCTTTTGAAGAGCGGTCACACGGGGCCTTTCTTGGAGTTCCCACCCAGGTTTGCTCTCTGATGCTGACAGCGAGGGCTGCTGTCAGCACGTCTGTCCCGGGCTGCACTGGCAGGGCTGCGGGTGCCTCCCTCACCCCGCAGTGTAACCCGAGCCGCTGTGGGCAGGAGAAGTCCTTGTCTGGCTGCTCTGCTCTCACCCCTGCTGGCAGCAGGCACAGATAGCGGAGGGGAAGTGCTGGTTTTCCAGCACGGATTATTTTTGTAAGGATTCCTATCCCTTGTGAGTCACTGGAGGTTTTTCCGCTGACTGAATCCGTATCACTGAGATATTCGAAAAATGTGTGCAGCGGTCAGGAATGCTGCTTTATCAGCTTTTAGGACATCATTTGGTTATGAGACGACTTTGATTGGAGGGAAGATGTTAATTGCAATTTAAAGGCCGCATCTTCAAGTGAAACACAACCGCTTTCTCTGTCTGAAAAATCCATAATATCCCAAAACAAAGTGTTTATTTGGTATATGTTCAGCCCTCTGGGGCTTAATTAGATCCTTTTGTCCAGGAGAAGCATTTTAATCTGGGTTTCAGTGCTGGATGGCCAGGATCCCAGCCTGGGTTCTAGACAGGGAGGAGCTTTGCCCTTTCCCAGAGCTCACAGTGGGATAACATCAGCCACAGCACCGTGGGCAGCACAGTTTGGGAGGACAGGGTCCCTTCCTCCCAGCTTCCCAGATGTCAGCAGTGGAGCACTTCCATCCCACACTGCCAGAATGGCAGGTCAAGATATTCTCAAAGAAATAGACACCAAGTCAAAGCAAAATTCAGGGTTTTACAGACCAGCAGTGTGCGTGCAGCTGAAGAAATTCTCTGGGTGGTTATTGCACAGATTTAAAATAGCCAGTCTGGGGGAAAGGGCTGCATTTACCTACAAATACCCACTTTCCTGCAAAGAGGGTGCTTTTTTGGGGCTTTCTTGGAAAGAGCCCTCCAGCTGGCTCATCCCAACCATCACATGGGAAGGATTTTCAGAACACACTAATGGTGCAGCAAGATGGAGACACTAAGTGCTGGTTTAGACATTCTGGAGAAGGTCAAAACCCTGTTAAACTTCCACTAATGTCCCTCCAGTCCCTTTTTGATAGTACTGAACAGCAAAGGGAAAAAGAGAAGGACGAAAACAATCTTAAAAGCCATTCAAAACCACCACATTCCTAAAGAAGACGACATTTGCTTTAGACTGGCTTTAACGGGAAAGAAAGCATGAAAGAACAAAGATTTCTTCTCTGATTCCCAAATCACAGGCTGGGCCTGGGGACAACTGGGATGTGATTCAGTGCTTGTTGGTCACTGATACCAACTGAGTGCCCTCAGCACTGCTGATGTGGGCAAAATACTGGGGAGTGAGGGGGATGGGAGGTGTCCCTGGTCCCCCTGCACTCCAGCACAGGGTAAGCAGACAGAAAATTGTGATACTGCATAGCAAATCAAAATCTTGGAGACAAGGGCCATAAGATTCTGTCCAGAAGGAAGAGAAGCAGCGGCCACAAGCTCAGGGAGACCACAAGTGCTTTCTGCAATGCTTAAATGTCACACGGTGCTTAAAATACTTGATCAGCCTCGTCCAGCCAGCCCGGCTCTGGCAGTAAACACACTGTTCTGCTTTTTAATGTGTTTCCCTCAAACGATGCTCTAGCAACCAACTGCGTTCAAAAAAGCCCAGCAGTTGCAGTTCAAGATTTATTTTAACTTTGCAGAAAAACAAAGCCTCAGAATCAAAACAAAAAAGAGCCAGAAGGGACTGTGGGAAACTTTTTTCCTAGATAAACGTGATGTTAGATTATTTTGCTCTTTCCATCCTGCCTGGGCTGCCACCAGGAGAGGATGGAGGATGTGTGGTCTAATGACTAACAGGGCCAGAGGAGTCTGAGCCCAGACATTACCAACAAGCAGAAGCACCTCAGGCAAATCGCTAATTGCCTGTGACTTATTCCCATTTATCCGGGGGGCAGCAGCTCACTCCCGGGAATGCGGTGAGCATTTAATCAATTAGGGCTTGATTGCTGCTTTGAAATCCTGCCTTCCAAAACACGCGGGGTAATTGCAGAAAGTCCTTTATTGCTCCCAGCAGCAGGGACCACACTGTGTTTGCACACATGGATCAGACCCTCCCCGAGCCTGGCTGGTCCCCTCTGCCCATCCGGGTTAACCTGCTGAGGTGATGGATCATGGTTGGGACAGATGGCTGTGCTGCCCATCACTGTCTGGAGCTGGCTTTGAACCCCCCCGGGTGGAGCTGTGAGAGGTGGATCACGGGCAAACTGAGCACAGGCAGCCAGAGAACTGTGGCAGTCATTACCCTGACGGGAGAGGACAGCCAGTTTGTAACTCCAGCCCTGAAGAGTGGCACTGGGGGAAGCTGGGGACATGGCTGTGCTGCTGGGAGGAAGGAAGGGGCTTGCCTTGGAAATGGAGAGAGATGGAGATGGAGATGGAGATGATGGAGATGGAGATGATGGAGATGGAGATGAAGCAGGCTGCCTATGCCCAATGGAAATGTCAGTGCCCTTTAACTAAAGCCTGTCTCCACTCTGCAGACAGTTACTGCCAAAACTCACCCGGATGAAGAGGCAGAGGCAGACAGGGATCTGCCCTGCGCCCCTGGCAGCACCCAGCCCCTCAGCTCCCTGCTGGGGGAAGCAGGACCACCCTCAGGGGCCCTGGCTGCTACCCCAGGCCCCAGAGGAGTGACACCGTGCCCCCTGCATGGCGCCTGTGACAGGACACAGTGCAGCCAGCACGCAGCCGCGGGGCTGGAATGGGGTCGTCCGTCAGCTGTGTGGAAGGAAGCCAAGGGAAATTGTTTTTAGGCATCTCAGATGAGAGGGAGGTTAACTTTCTTTACTAGATAAGGCATTTTTCATCTAAATAGGACATTTCAAAATGTCCCATTCCCAAACAAGCCTTTCTAGGAGGCCTGAGCAGAACAAAGTGTCAGAAGCCATTGGTTTGAGCCCCTCCTGCCTCTGTTTTGACCCCTCCCCGCCTCACTTCTCTCTCTGACTTCTTTTCAAGGAAGAAAGAAAAAATGTTGAAATTGGAAGGCTGCCAGCAGGATTGAAATGTCATTTTCCAGCAGCCTTGGTGGCCACACCAAACCCTGCAGGGCCCTAGTGCAGGGAAGGATGTGACCCATGGGGACAGTCCTGTGGCACTACGGGGCTTGGTGGGGACTGAGGGGCTCTTGGAGGTGACACCAAGTGGGGTGACTTTTCTACCCACCCATAGAGACAGGGGAGGTGGGGAAACCCTCCTCTTTCATTGGGGGCTGCTCACTCTCGAGGTGCTGGAAGAGTCTCCAGATCCTGTTTCCCCTCTAGTTTTGTGCCATTTGCTGTTGAAATCACTGACCTTGCCTACGGTTCCCCTTCTTCTCTGTGACTGTCACCCACCTCCAGAGCTGGCACCCAAGTGCCTGATCTGCCCAGGGCAGTGTCATTTTGGAAAGTGCCCAAGGAGAAGGACCTCTCTATCAACTACAAGATGCCCTACGTGACATTTTGCCACGGCCCACGGTGTCCAGAGGACACAGCCAGATTCAGAGCCCGTGCTGGTGACTCAGAAACACAATCACCAGGGCTGAAGCTCTCTCTGAGCTCTGCATTGAAGTGAGGAGCCAGTGACAGAAGGTGACAGAAGGTGACAGAAGGTGACAGAAGGTGACAGAAGGTGACAGAAGTCTCCAGGCCTGATGGTACCCACGTTTCATCACACACGGCTGGGGTTGGTGTAATTCCACGTTCCCCAGGAAGCTGTTGAGCCGAGAGAAGTCATGCCTCCTGGGAGCAGGGATAAAGCCTGGCTCCTTGCAGAGGAGGTGTGGTAGAGCTCTGGTGAAGCCAACACCCTGAGCTGATGGAGGTTTTATGGCAGTGAGAGCTCTCTGGCTGACAGGAGGTGACAAAACTGTGTGTGTGCCTTTGAAACGCCATAAATGCCATTCTCCACCTTTGCTGGGCGAGGTGCACAAGCACAACTTCCCCTACTGCAGTGCTGTGTTTGTGCCAGCCCTTCCTCCTGCTGACATTTGCCAAAAGCCTTGTGAGACAACCTCGGGGCTCAGCCATGGCAGGGTGAGTCCTTGGTGGCTCCATCTCCTCAGCCCGTGGCCTGTGCCAGTGCAGGAGCAGGGAGAAGATGCTCCAGGTCTGGTGGAGAGCTGCAGCAGCTCTCTGGGAAGCACAGAGCAGGGAAATGCCACTGATTCGTGTTTCCTAATGAATGGCATTGCCACACGACTGAGAAAAGGGGAAGTGGAACCATGTAGGGGCTGTCTCAACACCTTCTCCCCACCTTTCCTCTTCCCCCACTTGCTCTAGCTCATCCTGGGGTCTGTCTGTGGGGATTCACTTATTTCTCCCTCTTGCCAGCCTGTTTGTCATGGTGGGTTTTTTAGGGTGGGTTTCACTCCCTGCTAGCTTTAGCAATGATTCCCCAAGGTTCAGAGGTGCTTTCTCCAGCATCACTCTTCACTCCAGCAGCCAAACCAGGACCCCTTCACAGCCAGGATCAGCACCAGGACCTGTCAGAGGGAATCCCTGCTGTGACCATTTTGTGCCATTCCCTCTCCTTCAAGAGACTCTTGTCTTGCCAGAGCCCGGTATCCTGGCCTTGGGGTGCCTGGGGGATACCTGTGTTGGACACCAGGGGAGAGGCACAGCTCCTGTGTGAGACTGAATTGAAACACCTTTAAAAGCCTCTGGGGGATGTCACCCTACAGCAGAATCACAGTCTGTGGGGTGAGGGAGCCCAAGGCCTGTCCTTGTCATTCCCTGTGTACGGAGCAGACAGCAGAGATCCGAAAAAGTGGTGATGACAAACCCCAAGGCAGGGAACAACGTTATTTTTCCATCAGGAAAGGTGCTGCCAGCCTGCTAACCAGGGGAGAGGACATTTGCCACCCACAGTACCACCCATGGGGCTGCTACCCCCTGCTGCAGGTGTCCTCTCCCAGCTGGCACTGCAAACCAAGTCCTGACCTCTTGAAAAACCCTCCTGGGATGGGCCAAGGCCCACTGTGATCCCACCTGGAGATACTGAGGGGAGGAGCCCACTGCCTCCCTGGGAAGAGATTGTGTTCCCACAGTGCCCGAGGCAGCAGTATAAAGCCACTCCTGAGGGAACATTAATAATTTAGGAATAAACTGGAGACTCTATTGTGTTCTGGGCAGGCTGTTGTGTTCCCTTATCATGACAATGTCTGAGCCCCTTCCGGCAATGCACTCGCCTGCCTGATGGATGTTTGGCAGGTTCCCTTGCCCTGTCCCCAAAAAGAGGAGGGACAGCCTGGAAAACTGCTTGGGCAGCAGGAGACACTCGCTTGGGTGCTGGATACCCACCTCAGATAATGAGATAGCCATAAAACAGGCCTTCAGAGCAAGGTCAAAACCCAGAGTGATCATGAACAGCAGACACTCGTGGTCCACTGAAAGCTTAGAAACACAAACCCTTGAAGAAAGAAGGATTGTCAATTAATTTGGAATCTCTCTGCAATCTGAGATTTGTTGAATCTGCTGGGACCAATTTCTGCCCTTCAGTTTTCCTCAGTGATTCCTGGAACTGGTCTGGGATAGCTTTTCCTGGACGGGCCTGTGTGCCAGCACCCCTGTCCCAGAGTGCACATGTGACTCCATTCTTCAGTTTTGGTTGGGGTACCCAGGAGCAGACACTGTGCTCGAAGTTCGCAGCTTTCACTAACACCAGACACATTTTCTGTGAAAACCAAGAGTGTGGTGAAAACGTTGATGGCCATCTCGTGCTGCAGGCAGAGGGGTAATAACACACAGCACAGCTCAGGAGCAAGACCCAAGCTGTGAACACATGAACACACAGGGATTAAAAGGGAGATATCCTTACCTCACTGTCAGCTAAACTTGAGGGGCTGCAACCCCTACGGGAAGTGTTTAACAAGGAAGGAAAGAGTGACTGAAATGCAATTCAGGCTGTATTCAACACCTTCCATGAATCCAGCACGCTGAGAGATCCCTTCTGAGAAGGCTTGAGATGGGATGACCCGAAGCTGGCTGGTTTACAGGAATACACAGCGTGTGGCACAGTCTCTCCATTCGCTGGATGAGGGGAACAGCTTAGTCACTGTGAGGGGAACCGTTCACAGGGGAGATGAAACCTTCACCTCCTGTTGCAACAGAGGAGCTGTTGTTTCTAACTTGCCCACCACTTATGTCACCGCTTGTGCGTGGCAGGCAGCTCTCCCCCACTTCCCAGCAAACTCTCAGTGTCACTGAGTCACACCGTGGATGTCCCTGCGGGGAGGTGCCCAAAAATGAGTATCTCACGGGGAATGTTGCAAATACCTTGGCTGAGCAGCCTCTGCAGGGCAAGGGGGAACACATTCATGGGGGATGATAGCTGGGGAGTGCTGCAGCCTCTTACTGAAACTGCAGCTTCAGAAAAAGTCCTCCAGCGGCTTGGCTCAGTGGCCGTGAGGCAAATGCCTTTCATCAGAAGGCAGCTGAAAACTCCCCCAAGATCAAAGAAGACTCACTCTGATCCCAGTGGGTTTTTATTCAGGGGTTAGGAGTCTGGGGTTAGGTTTGCAGAGGGGTTAAAATGTTCCTTCTGTGCAGGAGCTAAGAGTGGTGCACCCTGTCAGTCTTGCTGGCAGCAGCAGCCTCGTATCCATTTTATAATTTTGGGAATAATTCTTTTTCTGTATGATTTTGAGAATTAAGTCCTGAGAGTGAAGGGATTTAAGCCATCATTTGGCACCCCGTGTGATTGGGCCATGGCACAGGGCGGGCTGGAAGAGATGATCTCACTCCCTCCTGCTGCAGCTGTTCCGCTTGACACAGATAAATTAAGTATTGATGCAAGTATTGATTACTCCTGTGCCACGTATTGGAAAACTTAACCTCATCCTTTCGTGGGCGTTTTTCCATCTCACTATAATTAGGTGCCCGGGCGGATACTCTTCCCACTGAGGAGGTGAGGGTGGGTTTTCACTGTGTCCTGTGGGTCTAGCCCAGAGCTGGTGGGCAAGGCAGGAGGAGAAAGCCTCTCTGCCTCGGGGAGCAGAGGGACAGCACTGCCAGGACAAGCTGTGGCTGGCAGTGACAGCAGTGCCACCAGCAGAGCCCACACCTGAGGGCTGCAGCTGCTGACTTGTGCTCAGGGGCTCTCTTTGAAGAAAGCAGTGAGTGGCTGGGACTGGGAAGGCCTCAAGGAGGATGTTTCCAAGGAGAAGGTGCGGTCTGCAGGCACTTTTTGAAAGCACCTTAGTGCTTTTACATTTTTGGAAACTGTTCATGGGCAGGATGCAAACAAAGTAGAGCCAAAGAGTCCTACAAATACTAAAATTCCAAAACCAGAGGGCAAAACTGTTCTGTGTTCCCACTCTGTGGTTTGATCCATGTCATTTTCAGATTTTGCACCAAAACACAAGGCTAATACAGGTCTTACAGCAGAGAGACATTTTCAGTAGAAAATGAGTTGTCTCAGTTAAAGTGACATACAAATACAATGTCATGTCTATGAAACAAAGTTAAAAGCAAAAGCATTTTCAGTAGAAATAGCTGACGGATCTTGTGAGCAGAAGTAGATTTTCCAATAAGATTGCTGTCAAGCAATCCACCTGTGTTGGAGGTGAATCTGCCTGGGCAGACAAAGCATAACAACAACCTGCCCTGTGCTTCTGACCTGGGGCCATTGATAATCTCTGGGCTTTTTGAGATAAGTCATGGGGCCGTGTCCCAGTGCTATTCACTGGCATAGAGTGCATCGCTTCAGAAATAGGAAGGGAAGAATACGTCAGACAAGGACTGTCACATGTTATTCACAAACAGAGAAAACAAAACTTAAATAGGACAGGTTTTTGTAACATCATGTAAGCGAAAGCTCATCAGTCTGTCAATAAAGTCATCCCTGAGTAATTGCTGGCACCAAGGGAGCCAGACCAAACATTTTAAGGTTTATCAGCCTCCCTGTAGGGTGAATATTTGCACATGGTAGAGCTTTTTTCTTCCTTTTTTTTTTTTTAACCTTTCCCGAAATCAACTGAGAAGTGCATGATTTCTCACTGAAAACGTCACTGGTTTCTGCAACTGTGCCAGAATCAATAGATTCCAGCAAGGCCTTTGATGTGGAGATGTATTAGTGAAGCAAACTCACCGCAGCCTGTTTTTAATGCTTTCGGTGTGTGCGCTCTCACAGGAGCGGAGCGGAGAGAGGGAGATGAAACAGGAACACAAAATGCATTTCACATGACACCTTATCCCACCCAGAAGCAGAGAAGCACTTAAAGCTCACAGTTCCTCTCTGGATGGTGCTCCTGTCAACAGCTTAAAGCAACATTGCCTAAAGTGGCATTTATCTTTGGGGCTCTCTATCAGATTCCTTCCCGATTTTGCTCCAAGAGCGTTCCTCGCTGTTTGTGCCATACATGGTTAAAGAGAATCTTTGGTCCTTCTCCACAGGTTGCAGCAAGGTCAGGACTGAGCTCTGTACATCCTTTTGTGTCCTAAAGATTGGACACTTAATCCCAAAGGCTCTGCCCCAGAGGTGGAAATGCACCTACAAGGATACCTTCTCTCCAGTCTGCCTGTCAGGTTACCCCTGGGCACAAAACCCAGCAGCCACATGGGATGTGAGACAGTTTCTTCCTGCTTCAGTTTTGGGTTCAAAGCTTGGTGAGAAGGGTTTTATCCTTGTGCTGGCTTATCCCAGGGAGTTCTGAGACACACTAAACAACCAGACCCTGGGGTGACCAGGGTGGTGGTCCCAGCTGTGACCAGGGGCCACACAAGGTGCCATTGTCAACTCACAGCCAACACAGCTCAAATTCCCTGAGCTGTACAGGTTTGCCTTTTTTGCTGGACATTTTGAGAACAATCCCACAGTCCTTACACATGATTAATATGCAGTGCATTAAAATCAGAAGGCAAATCTCTGCTGCCTTAGGCTCATCACTTGGCGAGTGTTGGCTTACCTTAGGTGGCAGAGGGAGGTGTTGTGATTCAGGTGTTCAATAATTTCTTTGCTCCTGCCCATCAAACAAAAATTAGGGCTTTGGTGAGCACCACCAACCATTTCATTACAGGTATTTCCTCCAGGTTGCTCCAAGCCCCATCCAACCTGGCCTCAAACACTTCCAGGGATGGGACATCCTCAGATTATCTGAGCAACGTGTTCCAGTGCCTCACCATCCTCAATTTCAAGTAAAAATTTCTCCCCAGTATCTCATCCAACAGTACCCTCTTTTAGTTTAAAGTCATTGTTCCTTGGTCCTATCACTACCAGCCCTTTGGAGTTCCTCTCCAACTCCCTTATAGCCCCTTTAAGGATTGCAAGGCTGCAGCTAGGGCATCCCAAAGTCTTTTGTTTTCCTGGCTTAACAACCCCAACTCTCTCAGCCTTTCCTCACAGGAGAGCTCCTCCATCCCTCTGATCATCTTCATGTTCCTCTTCTGGGCTTGCTCCAACAGGTCACTGTCCTTCTTGTGCTCAGGACTCCACAGCTGAATGCAGGTGGGGTCTCCTGGGAGTAGAAGTGCAGAAATTGGAGTTATGATCCTCCAGTGGAGGAGACAGAGGAATAACCTGTGCTGAAAATGACCTGAAGAGAGGAATTAAGAGAAAAGGAAAACACCATGCATCATCAAAAGCCTGCTTGTTCCTCAGCTCTCAGCTTCTCCACCTCCTTCAGGGACCATGAGAGCTTGATTGATTCCTCCAAGTGCAGGCGAGGAAGGGACCAAGGAAAATTGTAAATACCCCTGACTCCAGCTGGTGAGCAGTCATGGTTTGTACCTCATGAAGTTCAGGAGTCTGACAAACAGAGGCTCCTTTGCTGTTTATGGCACACAAACAGCTGTTTGAGAAAAGAAACGTGTCTGAAGGAGTCTGTCATAAAAGTCATACCTAAATTTTTGGGAATTTCTGGCAGTAGGATCCCTTCTGTTCCACAGCTGTCTGAGCCAGGCTGAGTGCAAACTTACACCCCTCTGTTTCATAGAGATGCCCATAAATCTGATGGAGAAAGCAAAATTAACGCCAGGATAAATGAATTGACTTCAATTAAGCCACTTCTTATTTTCACCTGTGCACCCAGGAGAAAAATCAAGACCCGTACTATCTATCTTATCATGTCATGGTTTTGTAACACTGGAGAAGATTAATATGCAGTAAAGCAGGGACAGAGCCTGTGAACAACTTCATGGATAAATGCTTACATTCTGGGCTGGTTATAGTGGTGTAAGTCAGGAGAGGCAGCATTACCATCTGTGGCACATCTCCGGTGCTGATCTGACAGATATTTTGTATTCACTCCAAGGCAAGAATAAGCAAAAAGTGGCTGGAGCCATTGGCCAAACAGCAAAGGAGCTCAGACATCCCTGCTCCATGCCCAGTAGCAGAGGAAAACATTTCCAGCCATCCTAGTTATTCACCCCTGTGCAGTAGGCTCCAAAATAGAAGAGAATCACAGAATCATTAAGGTTGGAAAAGACCTCTGAGATCATTGAGTCCAATCTTTGATCAATCACCACCTTGTCAACTAAACCATAGCACTGAGTGCTACATCAGTCGTTTCTTGAACACTTCCAGGGATAAATCTTGTAAGAGCCACTAAACCTGTCAGTGGGTAGTTAACAGGATCTAACAAAATGGGATGACTTATCTTGCATTTAACAATCAGCTATTAATCCACACATGGGGGGGAATAGCAGCCTTTCTGCTACGTGAGCCACCTCGCAGGGGTTTTCTCAGCCCTTTGAAACATCTCTGTGCACGCTGGTGGGTGTTTAATTGTGCAGAGTGGGACGCACAGTGAGACACGTCTCCACTGAACACAGGGTCACTTCTGAAGGGGCTGCCTTTTTTTAATCATTCCCTGACCACAGAAGACATTTAAGGGCTGTGAGAACTTCCTCTGCTACTCGTGTGCCTAGCAAGGACACCCTTCTGAAATAACAACTGCAGGGGAGAATTGCCCCCACCAACAGCCTTATCTCACCAACACTCCCTCCTCCTGCCCCACTGGGGCACTTCTTGGTTACTGATTTTGCTACTTCACCCTCCAGAAAAGCCAAAGCAGTGTTTTAATGCAAAACCTGTGGGTGCACAAGCTAAAGGGGTTTTTTTCCTGGTGGGAACTCAGAGTAGGATGGACGCAAAAAAGCTGCTCATCCACGTGTAGCTCGGGGCTTGTAAGGAAGGAGAGCGGTGGGAATCAGCAAAGAGAACAGAGGGATGAATGCACGTGTCCACGCTCCCTGGAAATCCCCTGGCCGACAGGACAGCCTGCCTAGGGAAGAGTTAAAAGCAGAGCTCTGGAAAGTTTGGCCAGATGACTTCCTGATGGAGTTTATACAAGTATAGTGTGCGCAAGGACGTATGTGCCTACGTGCCACTTCTCCCGGAGCAGCCCGAGCTGAGCAGAGGGAGGAAAAAAATAATGAAAACATCACAGATGGGTCCAGGCTGAAAACAACCATCTGATGAATGTGCAGGGTCATCACACTCCTCTCATTACCAACCTGCCAGACAAATCCGTGTGATGCCTCCTGCGCTTTGTATCCCCCTTGCCACAGAACAAGAGGGCAGGGGCAGGGGTGAGGCAGGGCGGGGAGGAGACAAAAGAGGACATTAGCAGGAGGAATGCACAGTATCCCCGAGCAGCTGCCACTCGTTCAGCTCTCAGGACGTTCCCAGCAGCCAGGGAAATAATGCAGTCCTGTGCAGTCACTGGAATGCCAGGGTGATGCAGGGCTGAGGCAGAGCTGACGCCAGGGAGATTCCAGGGAGGCGCTGGCACGATGCCAGGGTGATGTTTGCAGGCAGGAGGTGTGAGGGAATGCAGCTCCAATACCTACTCGCATGTTGGCCTCATAAGACTTATCCTGGATAGAGACATCAGTGAAATAAATACTAACACAAGCCTCTTGGCACGGATTGTACAAACCCGGGCAGGACTTTGGTACTCAAACCATCCCCTGCCCCTGTGCTGGCCACGTGGAAAACCCTCGGGGTTACCTTATTACACTCACACGAATGTCCTGCTGTGGAGCTGTGACAGCCAGAGCTGCTAATCCTGAGGGGAATGGGCTTGCTTAGGTGCAGGAGCAGCTTAATTCCCACAGCTGTGTGCTCCCAGAAGAGAGGAGTGGGGACAAATCAAGGACTGTACAGAGCGGCCTGCTTGATCTTCTGCAGGCAGATCAGTGAGAAGGCAAACTCCATATTACTCTCATTTGGCAGCAAATCAACCTTCCTCTCAATTACAGGGCACATTTGCCTCCTCCTGCTCCCTCAGAGCAGGGTGACAGGGCACCATGTACGAAAGGATTAAGCAGCAGTCCCTTTAGGGATGCTTAGTCAGTGAACCCGTGCTTCTCCTCGCATACCTCCAACCTGCCGTCATTTGATAATCTTGTGGAAGCGTTTGCAAGTTTGTGCTGCCTCAGAAATTCCTGCTTGTTTCACTGCAGCTGCACTCGGAGGGGATTCTCTGAGCACAGCAAGCCCACAGCTAATTGCATGAGGAGGTCAGGAGGAAGGTCTGCTAAACTGCTCCTGGTGCAAACCCCACCTGCATTCTCAGAGCCCAGCCAGGTTGCTCACTGAGCCATCATTGGGACTGAAAAGTAAAAAGCTGCAGATAGAATTTGCACAAGGGAGAGCAGCAATAAATTAAA
>VXBN01006331.1:373952-462240 GCA_013397395.1 Sinosuthora webbiana | reverse complement strand
AAAAAAAAAAACCAAAAAAACAAGCAAGCTTTCTTCTCAATAGCTGAGCTGACTTTGGAAAGGAAGACTTATAAATATTAGAAACTGGCCATATATATAAAATAAATATTTTATTCATTGATTCCTTTTAGGTCAAAATACTAACACTGAATACTGTCATTTGACCTCACAGATTCCAAAAGTCATGTTATTTTATTTAGCTGGTCTCTTTATGTTTTATTTCTTATTAGGTCCAAAAAGTTACCTTTGACTAGAGCAACAACAGGTCCTAAACTCTTGAGTGCAGTTCTCTGGAAAGTAATTTTGCATTTTGACTTACTTATTGATTTTGTGGGAATTCCCATCTTTACATTTCCATCAAAGACCTCTGTCATTTTCATCTTATTCCTCTAATGCCCAAAGCAAAAGAAACCTGTTGTGTGACAATGCACAAGTCAGGTAGGGAAATTAGGAGGAATATATCTTACATTTTGCAGCCTTCCAGTACCCAAAGGGAGCCTACAGATAAAGGGATAGTTTTGACAAGGACATGGGGGAATGGCTTCAATCTGAGACTATGTTTAGATTCAATATTAGGGAGAAATTCTTTGCTGTGAGGGTAGTAAGGCACTGGGAAAAGTTGCCCTGGAAGTTGTGGGTGCCCCATCCCTGGAAGTGTTCAAGACCAGGCTGGACAGGGCTTGGAGCAGCCTGGGACAGTGGGAGGTGTCCCTGCCCATGGCAGGGGAGCTGGACCTGGATGAGCTTTAAGATCCCTTCCAACCCAAACCATTCTGTGATTTTGTGATACTTCTCTGCTTCTTTGCACTGGTAGCAAGAAGCCTGAAGAAGGTGAGATCAGGAAGGGCAGTGGCAGATTCAGAGCTTTATTTTCTACCTCTTTTCATTTCATCCTCTCTACAGATTAGCATGGGCTCAAGCCTGGATGAGTAGTATCAGGATGAAGCCAGATAGTGGAAAAGAAGTCATTTTATCTCAGTGCAAGCATTTCGCACTGGATTGTCTCCCACTTGAGCTGATGTGCTAAACAGAGCTGTTTACCAGCCTGTGGTAAATTCCATTTACCCTGGGTACACAGCCTGCATTGCTCTGCAGCCAGGAGTGTCCCTGCTCCTGGGTGGCTGCCTGAACCCAATCTGAGAGCACAGAGCAGGGTTCAGACTCCCTACCTCAACATCTGATGCCAGCCACTACAGAAGTGCCCCTGTTTGGGTGGGAAGGACAGACAGCGTAGAAACCATGTGGGGATTCATTCCAGGTTTATTCCAAAACCAAAGAATCAAACCCGTCTTTGCTGAGAAACAAGCTCCCTTCTCAAAAAACAGAAGAGTAATTTAAGGTCAAATACTTTCACCCTAAGCAACATTAAGTGAAGAATGGCAAAACTTGGTTGGCATCCTGTGTGGTTTACCAGCAGCGCCTGGATTTGGATTTGGGGGAGGACTGCAACGTCACAACGCTGCCTGGCAGCTGAGTGACACCAGGTCACACTACGTGGGAGAATGCCACTCAGAAAAGGTCATTCCCTGGGCTCCAACCCAGCCTGTCCTACTTGGAAAGAGGGTTCTGTACTGGGCAGTGGTTTGTTCTGGAAAATGCCTTCTCGGGCTCAGCTTCTGTCACCCGAGCCCCCAGCAGTGGCTGATGCCAGGCAGGGAAGCTCTGGGCATGCACAGGTGGTAGGGAAAAACAGAGATGTCTAAAGGAAGGGGTCATTTCTTAGAAAGAGAAGAGGAACAGGTCACTCTGGGGCTGGCCAGGCAGTACAGGGTGTTTCACAAACACATGAACTGCAGTGGCTGCTGAGAGTAGCCCAGAAATCATTTCAGCCCTCTTAGCACAGCCACAGCCTCTCTTGCAGGACAACTTCTCCCTCTCCTTCTTTTTGGAGTCTTTCCTGAGCTGCTGCAAACTAAACACAAATCCCAGGGGCTGGCAGATGCCATCAGTGTCTAGCATTGCCTCCATGGATGTAACCTGTCATATCTGTGTCCTCCCACCAGTACAAACTGCTGTGGTTACCATGTAATAAAGCAGGTGCCAGCTCTCCATGAGACAGCTCCATGTCCCTTGCTCATCCATGATCCCCTTGGCAGCAACAGCAGTGAAGCTGCTTTCTGCCCAGCCCCACAAAGCCCTGGGGAATGGTGCCAGTGTGATTCCCAAAGTGAGGCAGTGGGGCATGTGCCAGCATTGCCAACCCAGAACAGTCTCACCCAGCCATGAAGTGAAAACCAACCTCCTCAGCAGGAACTGTGCTTGACTTAGCAGGAGATATCCAGGAGCCCTCTGGTACCTGCAGTCACTGGGAGCAGAGCTGGTGTTCCCTGGTGGAGCTGCACTGTGCCTTGCTCTCCCTTCCATCCAACCACTGGTACCCAGAAGAGTGTGTTTCCAGTCTCAGAGGAATTCTGCCTTGTCTAATTTGTTATTTTTGTGCAACCAGAGTCTTACTACGGGATTGCATCCAAGCTAGGCCCTGGCTTATCTCCACTCAGTGAAATACCTACCAGTTTGGAAGCTTGTAGACCTGATGGTCTCGCTGTTGAGGCAGGTTGAAAAGGGAAGCAAATCCTAAATTCCCCTGGTTTTAGGGCATAACTGAGATTTTGTGGCCAGCAGTGAGGTCTGGTACACACAAGGAGTGGTGTGGTTCAGCTCTCAAGCTGTAACATTCAAAGCTTGGCTTAGGGCAGGTTAAGGAAATGCAGCCACCAAACCTCTGGCACTGCCCATCTTTAAAAATGCCCCATGACTTGCTCCCTATAGAAGGTGCAGGACAGGGATCTGCACCTTGTATAGTGAGGCAGAGAGGGAGGGCACTTGGGCTTCTCACAGGGATGCATTTCTCACCCATTTGGCACCCATGAAAAGGGTGATGTCCTCTCAGGGTGCCAGGCTCAGTGACCAAGCCATCATGAAAACACACTGTCAAGTGCTGGGACCCTAAAATGAGGTATCAGCTCTATATGGGCCATGCAGTCTAGCACCTGCTTTCACACACAAGCACCTTCCATGTCACCTCCCATCCCTGCTCGTGCAGCCACTGTGGCCAGCACAGCACCTTCATCCCAGCATCCCAAATATGCCTGCCTTCCTTCCCCACACAGGCATTCCCTTAGGGATACTTGGCTCAAAGCTTAGGCTGCTCGAGCTGGGCAGCAGGCAAAGTCCCACCTCCACTGAATTCCATGGCAGCTTTACCTTTGATTTCGATGGGGAGTTCATTTTGCCCTGTTTGGTCATAATTTGTTGCTTGGCTGTGACCTTGCAGAACATCAGGCAGATCCATTCTCATCCCCATCCTGCTCTGACGAGCAGTTGTCCACATGCCTCAGTTTCCCCCCCGTATCTAAAAGGAAACCCAAGATGAAAATGCACCTTCCCCTTCCTTATGAAGTTCTTTGATACAGAGATCTAAAATACAACACAAGAGCCAACACTGACCTTCACTTTCCTTTACTGTGTCAGATCCATTTAGTGGCTATTTATGGCAACCTGGTCATTAGCACTACAAGAACAAATTTGGCACAAAGAAAGCTTTAAACCACAGATTTGGGGTGTGCCAGGCTGTCAGAACACCATTGTACACTACTTTCCTCCCTGTCCTATCAAAAGACAAAAGCTGCATTTGATGATTGAAGACACAGAAACCAGAATAGCAACAGGAGCTCCTCCTGCAAAAAAAAAGGAATTCCGCATTTCCTAAACCCCACATCCCTCCTTTCCTCCACACTACTTGGTCTCCTTGGAGCTCTTCACAAAGGGATCAGAGCAAGACTTCTCCCCCAGCTTTCTGTTCACCTCTTGTAGCCCTTCAAGCCAGACCTGGGCTAAGCTACTCCAGCGGTGCCAGAAGAGCTTCTGATGTGCACTTTTTTTTTTCTTTTTGCTGCTTTGTTTTCAGATAAACAAGGGAGCAGGCAGATGATACGAGATGTGGACACCCTCTTTGTGGCAGGGAGCTGCTGCCACTTGCTGGCATCCCACTAAGTACAAGTGAAAAGGTTTTCCCTTCTGTGTTTCTTCCCATGGAAGATTTCAAGGGTGAAAAGTCACTGGAAGAAGGTGTTGCATCTCCTCCTGAATCAGGAGAGATTTTTCATTTATGATTTCAGGTTCTCTCATAGCTCTCTTAACACCCATGGGCCTTACTACTGCACATTTTCCTTTCTCTCTGTCTCCCTGCAGCAGAGCTGCTCAGTTCTGACTCTAGAGCCAGGGGAAGACCAGATGTCTTTCCCTCACTGGAACTCACAGACAGGGAGAGCACCTGAGTTAACCACATCATTCATGACTTTCCTTCTGAACTAAAATCAGGCTGGAATGGGATATTTATGTTCAGATGTGGACAACAGTGAGATTGTCTCAGAGACAAGAAGAACCTAAGAATCCTGTTGTGCAAACATAACGTCCTGATGGGGTTAATTTTAATGAAAACAGTTGTGATAGCAGCTTGGAATTCCTTGAAAACCTGCTCAGGCACCCACTAACATATTAATAGTCACTACCTCATTTCTTGTTTTTCCTTCCATTTTAATTCCAAGTGCTCATCTGGCCTACGTTGCCAACAAACAGCAAACCAACTTCAGTCTCGATCAGCCCTGGGACGTACTCACAACTCCGTGTAAACACCTCTGTGTAAGACATGGGTTTAGTAATATTTTCCAGCTTGGATGTGATGGAAGTGCACATCCATACCTTCCTCAAAGAGGCAGTATGTTGAGCAAGTGGGTGCAGCAACAAGGGAAACATAAAACTGCAGAATAAGATCAGATCTTACACACTGAGCACTTTACGGGGTGTCACACCCTGTGGATGCTTGGAGGATGAGGTGCAGTCCACAAGGAACTCTTTTGCCCCCTACATTTCCTGGAACAAGAGGCTTAGAGATAGTTTATGGTTGACATAGATAAGCTGTAAGGAGGGGATTCATTCCTCCCAGAAAATGCACCACACAATGGCTGGGGAGCACCACTGCCCAAGAGGTGAAAATGTGCTGTGCATCACGTAAACTGCAAGGAAATGCCATCCTGACAGAGCTCTGTTTGTTTGTTGACTGTCAGTTTAGCTGGAGATTAGATAAAGCTTAATTAATGCAGTGCAGTTACGCTTTCGAGGTTAAGTTCTGAACACACAGATAAAAGTTATTACTGAAAGTCACAGGCTGACTCCAGCAGAAGCCAAGTGAAGAGGGAACATTTTAACCACTGACTCAAAGGGGCCTTTTTTTACAAAACAAACCACATTAGTGAGCTGCTATCAGCTCCATGCTCACAGCCTCCACTGCTTGGCAGACCAGCATCACCCTGGGAAAAGCCCCAGAAGCAATCTCTCAGACATGGCCTTTTATGACCCCAGATATCTGTTTTCTACATTCATTTGCAAGTACCCTGCAACAAGTAGTCAGAAAGAGATCAGATGCATGGACTCAATGATCTTAAAGGTCTTTTCCAACCCAAATGATTCTATAATTCTATGATTCTATATTGGAGCTGGCCTTCTATCATTGGGAAAATGCCAACTCATTTACATGAATGTTCACGGGATAGCAGTGGCTTTGCAAACATCTTACCAGAAACCTTCAGGGTCACAGTCATCTATAAATAGGTATCAGCAGCAGCCACATTCTTACCAAAAAACTGACCAAAACCCCTTATCTTCCAAGCAGATTCTGGTCAAACAACTTAATGCATCACAATTAGTGCTTTTGGCCTTTCACACTATTTACAATCACAATACCATCCTCTGGGTGACAGCAAATAATTCCCCTTTCTATTCTACTGATCAACTGAATTCCCAATAAACACAGAACCCAATTCTTTCCAAATCCTTTTTAGGAGTCAAATTCATGCCTGGTTATACCACTACAGCTGCCAAAACCTTTGGATGGTTAAGTGGCAGCCAAATGGAAAAGAAATGGACTGAAACAGTGATGGTGGCTGAGAATAATTCTCAGCAGGAGGGGTGGCCACCTCAAGCTCCTCAAAACACCTCTCGAAACAGGACTAAATAACAAAAGGGCACCCTGAAGTCTGAAAACATCTCAAGTTTATGAACCAAAGTAGCAACACAAGAGAGAAGAAGGGAGGTGGAGTAACTGCAGGCAGAAACAGTTTGCTGAACCCTTCCCCAAACGAAAGCAAAGCCCAGGGCTGAGGGCAGAAAAGAGGTGAGCAAGAGGAGAGGCTGTGGCCAGCTGATGTCCAGATCTATGGCCACAACGTCAGTGGGAGCAAGGCCAAAAAGACACTGAATCTGCAGAAGCATCATCAAAATATCATCTCACAACAGAAATGCCACAAGCCTGAGGGTCAGCTCCAGGCCAGTCACTGCAGCCGAGTCAGGTGCTTCCCAGGGGACGTGTTCCAGCTCATCCAGCTGACCCAACCTTGGCTCTGTCCCCTGAAAATCCCTCCCAGCACCGTGTACAGCCCTCCAGCAGCACCTTTCAGAGGGACTGGGACATCACTGGGAGGGCACTGTGAGCCAGGAGCCATGAGGTGGCACCTGACAAGCTGCCCTGTTGGCAGCATACACATTACACCCCCAGCCAGCGTTTCTGTGTAAGGAAAGGGGTCTCAATTTATTTCTAGACATTTTAGGAAGTTTACTTAGAACTTTTTCATACTTTTCTGACAGGGGTTGGCTCAGTACTAAGAGAGAAGTACTTGTTGGACTTTGTTACAGCCCCTCAAACTTGTACCTCTTTCTATTGGCAGGTTGAATAAAACCATGCTCAATTGTTAAGTAGAAAAGAGAGAGAACAAAGAAGCTCCACTCTTTTCGAGGTGTTGTAGCAAGTATGAGACCTGTCTCTATACTGTGTTTGGCTTTGTGTTTGCATTATTTTCTTTCCTTATTAAAACCTTTTTGCTTTTTGAAGATACACTCGATCATGCCATCTTGCTAATTGATTTTAGCCACTTCTCTGCAAGGACTGGACCCTCAGAGGCATTAAGAATACCAATACTGCTCCTCTTCTAACCTGGCTGCATTTGTAGATGAGGAGCTGAGTGTGTCCCTCTGGACAGTGAGGATGGGTATCCCAAGGAGAAAAAGTGTCTGGGAAGAGGAAGGCATTCCAAACAGCCCGAGGAACCTGTCCATGCTGCCTGTGGAGCTGGCCAAGGGAGCAGAAATGGTGGATGGGAAGAGAAAATGATCAGTTAAAACATTTGTATTACATGTTAGTGAAACATTAATTTTAAAAAATTAAAGTTTTTAGCTGAAACCAAATATTGCTGAAGTAAGACACATAAACTTCCCTTGTGATAAACAGAAACCAAATCTAAAGAACTGATAAATCATGAAGCCTGTCAACTTATGTTTGTGTATTCTAACTAATCAATAAGCTTCAAGAATCACAATGAAATCATAAATCAAATACTCCTAAAAAACAAGATTCAGTTGTCACGTAACACTAAAAAATTAAAAAGTCAAAGCGAAGAAGACTCACTTACTTCATCATTTTGAAACCCTGCCCCATAAAAAAGACCACCGACTCATTTCAGAGAAACAAACCACGCATGCTTAATAGCTTTTTGGCTAATTACCATACAAAGCAAAGAATGAGATCTACCAAAGTTATGAATAAACATTTGTGTTTTGAGTATTCAATACTTCTGTACATAAAAAGACCCTGTAATCTTCCGTGGGTGCGCGTGTGTGTTTAAGAGCTATCCCACACACTGCCCAGCGTCGTAATTAAACATACACTTTCTAACTCTAAACTGTTAAAAAGTCTTTTGTCCGTCATAAATAAATATCAGCATTAAGTCAATATTCATATTTTGTTAATAATTCATTAGTACGAATAACAGATAGGAGATAAGTTACAGCGTGCTAAGATTGCAAACAGTCATTTCCATTTTCCTCTGTGACACACACATTACCCCCTTCTGCATGTTTTCCTGTGGAAACAAAGAACGTTTCACCCCTGACTCTAATAACTTTTGAACTTATTGGCCAATTCTGTCTGAATTTATTAAGAGGTGGTGATATCAAAGATGTCATCCCTTTGAGAGTTTGTCAGGCCAGGCAAAGAAGAGAATTTGTCCTATTTGAGAGACCAATATAACCTCACCATTTTCTAAGCAACGGAGAATCCATGGGTGCACAAGCCTCTGAAGGGCTGAGGAAGAAAAAGGGCAAGAGAGGTGTCCAAACACCAGAAACAGCTCTGGCCAAGCTCTCTTGATTGAGGCCAGTAAAGCACTAGACGCAGTATGGAGCTGGTAAATTCTTTGGGAGACATTCCACTTGAAATGGCAAAAAACAAGCTCCCTTTTCCTTGCATGTGCACCACAGATTTCAATGCCAGGGCAAATATGGCAGTGAAATTATGTGATATCCTTCCTTCTCCCTTTTTCTCCTGGCCCCAAAGCACAAGTGACTGGGAGGCCATTTGGCATGGCTGCTCTCCTGCTTTTTGGCTGTACACAGGCACAGCTAAAAACCAACCTACATAAACCATCGGGATAGGAATGCAAAGCGTAACAGGATGATCATACTCCTTGGTGGGAGGCCAAATGCTTACAGTGCAGAAGCCTGTATGGGTTTGTTAACCTACTAAAATAACATAACTCTTGCCCCACCAGCACATTTATATGTGGCTTCTGCCACAACAGGTCAGTAAAGATTTATTTAGCAGGCCTGCAGCACAAAATGCTGGCTGGGCCCTGCTGGGAGTCTGCAGATAAATGCAGTGAACAGCAGCAAACTCTTTGGTGCTTCTCCTTTTGCTGAAAATGGTAGCTATAAATCTTTTGCTGCCACTTGCAGAAGGTATTTACTAATTACAGCACCAGCACGTCTTGTGCCAATTGTAGGTCATCGGGATAGCCTAGAAAAGGAGCAGAAATAGTTTTGCAATGAAGGCAGGCTCAGAGAACGAATGTCTCAGCACTGATCTCTCCACTGCTCTGGCAGCAGCACGAGGAAACTAAGGATCACAATGCAGAGAACAAGGATGTTAATTCTGCCTAAATAACAGACCGCGTTTCCTCTACCCGGCTGTTCTGAGGAGCTAATTACACAGATTCCCGAAATCAAAGAAATATAAAACAGTCTGCAAATGATTGCAATGTTGATGTGTTGGCAGTCCAAACCATGACATATGGTCCTTCAGTTTGCCATCCTAGAGAACAGGCTCAGGAGCAACCCTCGTTACGCAAAATTGTGTCGTAAATAACAGAAAGAGGCTGACTCCAGAAATGAGCTGGAGGTGACCTCCCTCCTCAGCCCCACAAGAGACAGTCAGTGTTCCACAGAGCTGCTGCCAACCTGGTCATAGGTCCCCAAATGTACCTCCCTTGAAGGGGAAGGAAGGTGAATCATATCCAGGCACGATCCCGGCGCAGTCAATACCCACACGCAAACTTTGCAAAGCCAAGATTTCGGCACCAACACCGGCTGGACACGCCTTTGCCACCAGCCCTGCTCCAGGAGCCTCCCTGAGCCACTCAGCAGCAGGATGCAGACCTTCAGGTTCATCACTGGAGCCCCATCGTGGAGCTGGTGGAGTGAGGGATCCCTGCACTCACCAGGAGAGGAGAGGGTGAGACACGAGCTCGCCAAGGGCTTCCACACGCCTTCATCCACGTTCGTCACTCCGGCCCCAGCCAAGGAGGTGAGCATTGCCACAGGGCTTGGGCATTCCCAAAAAGGAGACCCTTCCCTCTCCTCTCTCCTCCTCCTTCCTGCTGCCCTTGGGTCAGAGGCTGGAAAGATTGATGCTTTGAGAGGTCTTGGGATGCAGGTGCGTGGGGCAGGGGCAGGTGGGGCCTTGCCCTGTGCCCTGCTTCTCACACCCCACTGGAGCCTGTATCCCAGCCCTGCAGTGGTGCCAGTCATGAGCACAGCAGAGGCAATGCTCCACACCCGCCCCTGGAGCCCCTGGCTCAGCTTCTGAGTGGCAAAGCAATCAGAAGTCCCACCTGGGAGAAGATTTCATGCGGGCCAAGGGGTATTTAAGGCTGAACACGAGGCCATCATGTTTGTCTAGACCCTACCTCTCCTCTATCATCTCTGGAACCCAGGAGCTGGTAGCTATTTGTGTGCTTTTCCATATCTTTTCTGTCTCCCTTTCTCCTTCTTCTTCTAATTCCTTCTTCTTGGAATACTTTGAGTAACTTAACATCAAACGGGCTTAAAGTTTGCTAAGTTGAATGGGCCAAGTTAAATGCTGTGAGAAGTGTTTCATGTTGATTGAATGTTGTACCAAACCTTTTGCCAAACCTCAGCTGATTTTCTGAATTTTGTCAGTGAGGTCTTTTGTGTTGTTTTGACCCCTTGGGAATATCTCATTGGTAATTCTCCTGTGCATCCAACTCAGAGTACATGAACTCTTTTAAAAGAGTTAAGCTCTTTTAAAAGGCTTATCAAGGTGGTTGACTGGGGGGCCTTACACCTTGCCTGAGTATTTCCTCTTCCTCCACTCCAGCAGTGCCTCACTTCCCACATTTGCAACCTGACCCAGTGTCACCATCCCCACCTCAGGCCCTGCTCAGCTCCCCAGGTCACTCTTTGTCCCCCATGGACACCCAGTGCAGCAGAACCCCTGAGGACCAGACCACTGCTCCTCCCTGGCAAGCAGAGAAGTGATTTTCCCTGTGCAAAGGTTAAGGACAGAGCTGATTTATTTTCTCCTTGCCCTCAGAGATACAAAGTTCAGCTGCACAGAACAGCATCCCTGCATCGAGCGGCTCAGAGCACTGAGATCAATATTTTGGCCCAGAAGACAGGTAACCCTGGCTCCCCTGCCTGCATCTTCAATCCACCCTCCTCCTGCCCCATCAGGACTGCAGGTCAGGAGGAACAGGCAAGGAGGAGTGTGACCTCCACTGCTCCTCTCTTAAGGTCATCATTTTGAGCTTGTTGTAGCTCAGAATGGATAATTTTTATGTGTTCAGCATCTGCTCTGGACCCTGTGGACTTCATTAATCCAGAAAAGGCTAAATGGGCACAGTACCTTTGCACTTGCCTGCCTTACTGCACACTGAAATCCCGAATTCTGGTGTGCTGAAGGGCTGTGGGTTGCCTTGCTGTCATCCTGCCTGTGTTTGGCCTTCAAATGGGCAAATGTAACTCTGGAAACGGAGCAGAGGAAAGCTCAGAGAGGCCACAGGAGCATTGTGCCTCTCTGGAAGGAGACAGCAGATAAACAGGATTAAGGAATTTTGCAGAGTTCAACCTGCCAGTTTCTGTGAAGTAGGAAATGTAGGCAGTGCCTGCAGCCCTGATTCAGAGGAGAAGCCTTTGAAATGCCTGCCAGGCAAAACGTGTTAAGATACAAGCTGCTTTTTCCTCTGTAGCAGGGCGCAGTGCAGGGAACAGCCCTCCCTCTGTGGAGCCCACCCCACGCCAGGCACAGTCTGTGGTGCTGAGACAGATTTCAAGAGCCCTGGGAGCCAAGCAAAGCAGTCCTGATTTTGAGTCACAGGCTGGTGCTGGAATTCAAACAGGGAGATCCCCTGCAAGATGTTCTGCTCTGGACCAGACAGAAAAATTTCACCAAGAATTGCTTTCTCAGGAAGACCATAATTTTTTCCACCTCTTTTTTGTTGTTGTTGTTGTTGTTGTTGTTGTTGTTGGTTGTTTGTTGTTGTTATTGAAAAGTGACGAAAACTAAAATATTTAGAAAGGGGCTGGTTGTATTTGGGGTATTCTTTAGGCAAAGGGGCTGGATTTGGGGTTATGTCTAGAGGAAATGTTTGGATTTTCAGGTGGAACTGGCTTGTTCTGGCCCCTGGTCTCACAGCAGCAGGTGTACCCTGTAGTGGTTTGGGCTGTGGGAATGCAGTGTTGGAGGCTCTGCCCCTCTGCCCTCAGCAGTCTTTCCCCCCAGGAGGAGAGGATATCCCTGTAACTCACCACTGCTCTGGGACAAGAGAAGCTGCCTGTGTCCCTCCCCAAAACCAGAGCCCTTCATGTCCTCTCCTCGCTGCTGGTCACGGCACCAAAGGATGAACACTGATTTCTGTGAGCTCTCTGTAGCACAGCATACAGTGAAGCCTGTGAGGGCTCTGCTTATTAAACCCAAGGGAAAGATACTGGGAGAAAGGACAGGAGCACTGCAAAAAGAAGTTACTGCTGTGTGATCAGCTCTATGAAGTGCCATCCCAGCCTGTACAGTGTCACTGGCCTGCCATGTCCTCTGCCATTGGTGGCTCTGCCTTTTTGCCCCTCAGGCTTGGCTGGAGATGCAGCACAGAGACAGATGTGGCCACTTCAGTGGAGCTGGGGAAAGAGGGGAGAAGAAAATCAAGGCAGAAAGCAGCACACCCTAAGCATGTGGCACAGGGACATCCATCATCACCCACTGGGGTGGGACTGAGGAAACCAATGCAAGGGGGTGGTGGTGTAAGGTTTTGGAGATTTCCTGAGTGCCCAGGGTGCTCATAGAAAATCTGTCTCTACAAGCAAAGGGAGTGGGGCAGCCCTCGGGCAGCTGCCAGAAATGGAAAGTGAGTCTTCTGAACCTCAGTGTGAGCTCCAGGTTAGGTAACCCAGTCCCATCTTTGCAAGAAGTCTGCACTCCTGGAGTATTACATTTCTAACCAACTCCATCTAAAATGAAGGAAAAATATAAGCTTTTCATTTTTTTTTAATTTATTTTTAGAGTTTGTTTAATTATTTATTTGCAGGTAGTAATTGGGAAAAGTTTCTTCAAAGTTGGTCTGGACAATGTTCTGTTAAAACTCCCACACAAGGGGCACCCACCATGAGTGAATTATAAGGAACTGAGTGAGGAGTCATGTCTGGTTTCCCTGCATCCAGTTGGAATTTTCTCTCTTTCACATCATATCATGCTTGTTCTACCCCTCAGGATACTCCTGTCCTTGGATGAGGTTTCAGTGTGGCTGTTAAATCCTGTTTGGATGGACTTCCAGCCAGCCTAGACAGCTGAAAGCTTGGCTGCACAGAATGCAGGGATAGGACTGTTGGGCTGTGGAGCAGGCCGGGGGAGAAGCTGCTTCTCCAGACGAGGTCTCAGCTGTGCTGTGCAGGTTTCCAGAGCAGCCCACCCCTTCCCTGCCCTGCTGGGCTGTGGGAAATCTGCTTTGCTGGCCCATTCCACAGAGCCCTGGGTCCAACTTCACGAGCTGTTGGCTCTGAGGAGCCTGCAAGAGCAATGCCAAATCGGCCAGAGAAGATGTGAGCGTGGAAGATTTGTCAAAGAAAACATTTTAAAAATATCATATATCCCACAGCAGTCCAAAGTAATAGCTCAGCTGTTAAAAAGGTGGAATTAAATAGGTCAGGCTGTAGAGCTGTGCCACTCTCTGCCAGCTAAAGGAACTAACTTCTCATCTGTTAGACTGTTTCATCTTCTGCTGTTCCAAGAATCCATCTCTCTGCTAGTAATGATGTCAAATAAATCTTCACTAAAATGTAAAAATGTTTATGATTATACTTACTGACCCGTTCCTTTATTAAATGAGGACAATAGGATGATGCCTTGATATTTACTAATGGGTTACTCCCATCTAACCTTTTCTTGTTCATCCAGATCATCTGTTTTCATTTCACCATTCAATGGCTGCCAATAAAATTAAGTCAATTAAATTAAAGGTCTATTATGTTCTTTCAAATCAGGCTGAGGCCTTTTTTCTTTCCTCAGTCAATGCCCTGAGAAGATTTTTGATAGGGCAGCTGGGAAATCTGGAGCAAATTCTCCTCTGCTGGAAATTGGTTTAGCTTTTCAGAAATCAATAGAGAGGCATCAGCTTACCCTCAGGCATCAGCTGAGGGCCTGAACCCTGCTGTGCAGGAATAAGCCTCGAGCCTTGTCTTTGGGCCAAGATTTAGCTCTGGAATCACTCCCTCATGCAATCCCAAAGACCTTGTCTACTTATCAAAGTGTTAGAAGTTACTTGTAACATATACGGTGCATTAACACCATCATCCCTTCCCCGTGGAAATACCCCTAGGCAAGTATAAAAATGACCTTTTATATTTAACTTTAAATGTGAGCTATTGCCAAGAGGCATAAGTGAAATTGATAAAAGACTCCAATGTCGTATCGTGGAGTCTGCATGAAGCTCTCTGCTTTGGTTCTCTGATATTAAAACAGATATTGTGGGTTTTTTTCCAGTGTAGATAAAACCTTAACATCTCATTCAGTGATTATTAAAATAAAAACAAAACAAACCAAGGAGGAACGTCCTACATCCTAACAAAATCCTAAAGATTGCAGACCTTTTCTGCAAAATTCTTACAGGGCTAGTGAAAATGGCAAGAATAAACCTAACCAAGGCACCACCAGCTTGGTCAGGTGACAATCCTGAATGCTTTTTTCAACTTCCAAGTGGTGAGCCTCCCTTAATGCTCTGTATGCTTTGTCAGAAGTCATCTGTAAACCCTTAACTCATCATCTCAGCGCTGCTGTTGTGTTTGAAGCCCCAGCCCCCTGTCAGCAATCATCTCAAAGGGCTGGTGCACAAGTAGAAAGTGTTTTGTCTTCCTGCAGACTTGGTGGCAAAGTTAGCACGATCCCCACCAAGCCTAGACAAACTCTGCTGTGAAAGGAAGGCAAACAACGACCTGCAAGAGCTCCTTCACAGGGGCTGAGAGGAGAGACAATGTTTACCCAAAAACCATAAAGCAAACTCGGGAATCAAGGCTGAACAGCTTTGTGTGTGTCTCCAAGTGAGAGACTTTGTAAGCAAAGCTTTATTTAACTCTCTGCTGTCACGAGTTCAAACAGTGAAATGGCTCCTAACCCTAATTAACTCAAAATGTTTGACATCTTAGGAAAGCTTTGAAGCACAGAAGGGCTTCCTATCAGCCAAACCTACAGTGCAGACCCAAAGTTTCCCTATTCAAACGTCAAAGTTTTTCAATTTGCATCAGGCATCTCGTAAACTACAAGCAACCTCACACAAGAGCCAGCAACCTTTTTGGCTCCTAGGGTGCATTTTTCTAGGATAAAAGCTTTAAAGTGATCCACGGATTTCTAACTGCAAGCAGAAAATCACAAGGAACTTCTTCTCAGACCCAAGGGGTGTGAAAATGGGTACAAGTGATACGGTCACACAGTGAAAAGGCAAAGCACAAATGTCCCTTGCATGGTGTTGCAAGAGGGGTTGGATAAGAGAACAAGGTCAGACCTGCCTCTGAGCTGATCTCTCTGCCACTGGGCAAAGGATGGATCAGAGAACACCCAAAATTCCTACTACTACTCAGGCTAGTGACTGCCTAAGGATAGGAAGTTTAAGCCACTCTTTCCTCTAAGGATCTTGTCATTCATTTGTGCAGTTCCAACTCTAAATGGTCTCTGAAACGATGCAAACAAGATCTGGCTGCTCACTGCCTGTTAATGGCCCTCTGCTGTGCAGCTCCATCAGCTCTGTGTAGATTGTTCAGCTCATTTTTGCTGAACAATCACAGCTCAGCGGCTGGAAACCCAGGGATCATCAATTTCAAGGACTGCAAAGGTGAGCTTCCTCCCGGGAGAGCCACACCCCTCCTGCAACTCTCAAGTTAGGGGAGTAGTGCTGGGGTAAAAGTGATGGAAATGAGGAGAACACTTACTTGGCAATTTATCTGCTGTATCAGGAAAACGTTATCACCTCTGAAATATCGGGGAGATTCTGTGTTTACTGACACCTTTGCAACACAGCGCTGATTTTGGTGAAATCCTTGGGTAATGATTACATCAGGAGAGTCACACCACTGAAAAAAAAATCTACAGCATTTTCCATGTGTGCTGCACAGTAGATACCAGTGCTGATGACTTCCGTGGGGTTATCCCAGTGTAGAAGAGAAGAAGGAGAGCTCAGATTTCTGTGTTTCATCAGGTGAAGCTGGGAGCCACAGCCAGGAGAGCTTGGTGAGAGAAAAAGGGATGCTCATACCTGATGTGCTCTCAGAAGGAGCAGGGTTTGACCAACAGAAGCACCAGGAAAACGACATCTCCATCTCCAGACATGCATCGTGTCTATAAGTCACTGACAATGGTGGGTTTTGACAGGAAGGAGTAGAATAAAAGCAAGAATAAACACTCTGAACAAGATAATCTGAGTTTGTATACAGCAACCTTTGCAATCCAATTACTTTTTTCTTAAAGCAAGATCCTTCTTTAAATCCTTAGATCAAGGTGGCCCCCATGAGAGCTAATGCTCCCTTCGACCAAAACTGAAGTGTTGCTGTGATAAGGATTAGCCTTATCAGCCTGGGGACTGTGGAAGAAAGTGCACCAGGCTCAGGGTAGAGGAGGGTGCTAGAAGGGTTTGCAAACATCTGGGACATCTGGGCTGCTGAGTCACATGTGCAGAGAGAGCCTGTGCTGCAGGCAATGGCCAGATGGCAAAAAGAACACAAGAAAAGCTGTGTCCCATGTGCCACTCACACAGGCCATGGGATTTGAGAGTGTAGTACAGGAAATCTGTGTTGAAAGGGGTGGCTTAGCCCTGGCTAATGGGGAAGGGATGTCCATGGCTAGAAACAGCAGAGGAGTGTTGGTCCCATGCAGGATGAGGCACCAGCAGTGGATCCTACCCATGGCACCATGGCACCCCTGGGGGGACCTGTCCACCCCCCAGGCAGCACCCCACGTTTGCTGAGGAAAGATCCTGCATGGATCTGCTCTCTCCACTGGGCTCTCTTCAGGCCAGAGCTGCCAAGGAGTCAGAGCTGTGCCTTGGCTGCTCTCCCCAGGCTCAGCCAGGGCCCTGCTGCGTTTGGCTCCAGCAGCTCCATGTAGGGAAGGCAGCACTCTCCCTGCAAGATTTCCCCTGGAAGAGCAGAAAACCACAAGCAGCTCTTAGCAGGAAAGAAAATTGTAAGAAAAGAGGGTGATGAGATGATGTGGATGGTGATGGGCAGCAGTGAGAGAGAGGAGCAGTCGTTTGCTAGTCTGATTTATTGAGCAGGGATTATTTGCCATGTCCATGGTGCAGTGATGGAGCCCCTGTGGGGCTGAGGTGTCTGAGCCCAGTTCTGACAGCCTGGGAGTTCCTGTGTCACGGGTCCTGACCTTCCTTCCCTGCCAGGTAGACTGGACACCTGGAGTGCTTTTCTTTCCCCACCTCTTGTTTGCTCGCGGAAAGTGGAATTTCATTGCGTGAATCCAGGAGCAAAAGCCACGAGAACAAAAAGCAAATATTGCAAGGCTGACAAAATGACAAGAGCTGGCAGCACTGCCTGGATTTGTCTGTTCAATACTCATTCTAGAATAATTAGAAGAGACTTAACCAGCCCGCTGGCATAGACAGGGACACGCAGTGCCTTGTAAAACTCAGGGCAGAGAACAAAATGAGAAAGTAGTGCAGGCCAGCTCGTGCAGACACAGAATATAGTGTGAGAGTCTTGTGGATCCAGTCTCTCTCTGGTCACAGCCCATGTTCCCGGCTGTGTTCCCACATCCCTGCAGATTTCAGCACAAACAGGTACTCCTTGAGCCTTCTACCAAACTGTAGGGTGAACAGAGGCCATATGACAAGAGCCTGAATTAAGGAAAAGAGCTGATTAACTCCAGGCATTTGCCAAGTCAATGTGTCTAGACTGCATCCAGTCAATGCTGCAGACCAGCTTTGATTCCCACTGCTTCTGGCATTCCAGTGGTGAGAAGCATTCTGTGGTGTAAACTTGTCCTTACTTCACTCACAGTTCTCTGCAGTTCTCCTGGGACTTGTTTAATATAACATGATCATCCCAGTGTCACCACAGCAAGGACATGTGAGCCACACCCTGTGCTCCTCAGGCACTTGGTACTTTCAGGGCTACAGGAACAACCACTCCAAGGCTGACAACTCAAACAAAATGTTAAAGATGCCCTTTCAGACAAATAGCATGGTTAGACTTTGAGTCTTCTCTCAGGTACAAAACTTCAAAGCCAGTCCCCCATGGTTTCAAGGAGAGCAGCATTTTGCATTTTCCCTCTAGGCAGCAATATATTAAAAATGCCAAGACAAGCAACTTTCCAGAGAATCCCATTTCTGCTTGCTGGAGGACAGCTGTGTTAGCCAGCCACCAGTCAGACCAAGGCCAACATCCTGCACCTTCTGCCTGGGTCTCCTCCTTCACTGCAGTCTGGGTTAGAAAGCATGAGAAGAGACTTTACTGATGGAAAACTGTAGGAAACAAGGTATTCCCAAATACAGTGGTCATGGTAATATGGTGCCCTCGCAGGACAGAAACAAGGCAATTTCTTATTACAAAAAACAGTAACAGCAGCACCACCAACCCTGGGAAAGGGGAGTGAGACCCATCTGACAGAGCTGGATGAACACTCCATCAGCCAAGACAACCTCAACAAGGTGATGGGTAAGCAGGACAGCTTTTTCTCTGTCTGTACATACACACACACATCTGTATGTGCAGGTGCACATGTGCCATTACATGTACTCAGGTAGAAGCATTATTCAGAGAGAGGTTAATTCCAAGCTGATGATGCCCAGTAGTGCAAGGCATAACCAGCAATTTGGAAGCATTCAGAAGTGTTTCCTTCTGTGGGTATAGAGCAGCTGGATTGGATTGTAGAGGCAGCAGTGGCTCTCCCTCAGGGATCCTCAGAAGGCGGGCTGGGGCCTCTGCTTCCCCACATACCTTTCATCACAAGGCAGAGTTAGGCTGCAAGGAGGATTTGCTGCCTTATCACCTCCTCCTGCCCCTTGCACTGGCATTTACATCAGCCTGAATCTGGCCTGGCTCATTTTAAAAAAGCCATTAAAAAAAAAAAAAAATCCCTGCATTTTCCTAATCTCAAATGGCCTCAGAGAGCCTAGTGCAGCAAAAGGCAAAGCAAAACTCACTTGCCTGACAAGCCCAATCTCGCTGATGGAAACCAAAAGACCTGTGCCAAAGGAAACCTTAATAGTCACCTGGAAAAAGCATTAACTTGAGTTACATCTATTTTCTAATGGCATATTGTGTACGTAGCAAACCACCCACAAATAATTTTGGGACCAGGGACGTTCCCCCTTCCAATTGTTTTCATCATGGGGGCCGACGGGGCTCTTACGTGCGCTTTCGACTGCCGCGGTGAAAAATGTGTTCCCTGTTTGTTCTTGTTCTGCCTCTGCAGGAAATCAGAGACTCTGGCTTCCTGTAGGCTACAGATGCTTTATTCTTTGTATTCCCCAAATAGGAAGTCCTGGGGTCACTGGCCAAATATATGGAAACTTAATTTCATTTCAACACAGGATTAATCACTAGGAAGTGTCAGGACATTGATGGGCTGATAACAAGACAGTTACAGCAGAAACCTTTTATGGGCACCAGGGTCACAGCACTTGGCAGCAGACAAGGAGCTCTGAGCCTCCCCTCGAGTGGGGAAGGAAGGCTACCTGATGAGAATTAACACCGGCAATTGTAATAGCACTGTTTGTTTAATGCCCTGTAAACCTCACCAAACTTTTAAGCCTTTTCATATTTTGAGAGGAAGGTAAACTGTTTTTGATGACTAACCCCTGTTTTTGATGACTAAGCTCTGTGTTTTCACTCTACAAATCAAAACAGTCTGCAATAAACATCCTCTCCTTACCACAGCCTGGCAATGGCACAACTCCACTCAGTTCAAGGAGAGGCTTCTGGTTTGCACCCTTGGAATCAGAGGATCATTAAGGTTGAAAAACACCTTTAAAATCATCAAGTCCAACCATCAACTCAGTGCTGCCAAGTCCACTACTAAATCCCTAAGCACCACATGTTTTAACACTTCCAGGGATAGTGATTCCATCACTTCCCTGGACAGTCTGTTCCAATGTCTGGCCACCCTTCCACAGTAAAGGAATTTTTCCTCATATCCAATCTACATTCCTCTGGTGCAACTTGAGGCCATTCCCTTTCACCCTGTCCCTTGCTACCTGGAAGTCACAGATCAGTCCTCTACTGCCACTGCATGTCAGAGGGTGTCCAGGCTAATGGGTAGAATGGGAACACTGGAAAACCCGAATTCCAATCCAGGAGCAATTAAATGGAGTTCCACCAAGTGTGCTCAGACTTTCTGTTTAAACACAGCCAATACCACACTTTATAATGGGAATAATAACAAGTATTATTATTATTCCCATTATAAAGATGGGAAAAGCGAGGTGCAAAGACTGGGAGCTTGATCTGTGCCCACAGAGTCGTGGTCTTTGTCAGCACTCAGGGACTGACAGCACCAGCCATAGAATTAAAGAATCATAGAATGGTTTGGGTTGGAAAGAACCTTAAAGATCATCCAGTTCCAGGCCCCCTGCCAGGGGCAGTGACATCTTCCACTTGAGCAGGTTGCTCAGAGCCCCGTCCACATTGGCCTTGAACACTTCCAGGGATGGGGCATCCACAACATCTGGACAACAAATGCCAGGGCTTTCATAAATATTATGTCATCTCCTGCAACAGAGGAAGGGATATGTCTAAATTATAGGACTTTGTGAAGACAGCGTGCTTCTAAAACCATCTTTAATTCAGCATTTTCTACAATGAGTAAATGGTGTGGGAGGAATCTCCTTTACAGAAATGAGGATCCCCTTCACAGAGACCAGCAGGCACATGGTGCCCTTCCCAATCTGCTCTTGTGCAGTGTACAAAGGGAGCTGTCACCTCCTCCCCTCTGAAAACACACTGCAGCAAGTGAGCATTTCAACTTCTGCCCTGTCTGAGCTTGTGTGACACCTGCTATGGGAAAGCTGCCACATCAGCCCATTGTGCTTTCTGTGCATCCTCCACCTGTGCTGTCTGAAGCTGGAGGTGAGTAGAGCCAGGTGTGTAGAGGGATGGCCTCTGAGTGCCAGGTGAGATCACCCAGCTGCCATCACCCTTCCCACACCAGCAGAGCTCAGAGGCTCACCAAGGTCCTCAGCCACCTCAAAGGCTCTTTCACCAGGCAGATCCAACACCATAAAAATATCCCTTGATGAGCAAGATTAAAGTATCAACACTGTACCCTGAGAATGAACTCTTGGATGCACAGCTGGTGGGGAGAGAAGCCTTGGGGTGGGAGTGCACCAGCTTTCTGTCTGAGCCCAGCTCTGCAGAGCTCCTCTCTCTCTATTAATCCCTGCCTCATTCAGTGGTGCAGAGTGGACGTTCACCTAAACCCATTAATAAGCTAAGGGATTTGAGCATGAGTTTAATATCAAACTCACAGTGAAGTGTTCTGCTGAATGGAAACGGAGCCAGAAATTGGCTTATGTGCTTTGCTGAGTAGGAACAGCTTGCAGCAGTTCAGCACCAGTGGCAGAGGGAGATTACTCTGTGAGGATGATTCACTCCACTCAAGCCCAGACAAGCCCAAGCTCCACCAGCCACATCCCACCCTGCCTGCAAAGAGACTTGAGAACACGAGAGCCTTGAACTGAGCAATGATGCATATGATGAGTGCTGCCAGAAGACACCCAGGATGTGAGAACAACAAATGCAGAAAGGTTCACTGCAGAGCATCTCTCCCTTGGGGATCTGCATGAACCTGCAGAAAAGCTGCACTGAGGGGAGCAGTGACCTTATCAGGGACCTGATGTGCAGCAACTGAGTCAGACCACCAGCACTTCAGCCAGCTCCACTTAGGAGCACTTGCCTACTCTACAAAACCTTTACCAGCAGGCTGAATTGGCTGATTTATGTCAGAAGACTCAGCTTATATTTAGAGGGGGGTAATTTGGAAGATTTATCTTAATGTTCTCCCTGAATAAAATAAAGCTGTGTTCTTCTGCTGGTCTAAATTCTGCTTACTCTGCTTACTTTCCTGATCTACCTAACCTGGTTTGGGAAATAATTGCTTTTGCCCAGAAAAAATGTCAGCTTGGCTGAGGAGACTGATGCAGTGGCAAACACACAAAGAGGTAAGTCTAGCAAAAAAAAGATGACAGGACACAGAAAATCTGGGATAAAAAACAGGCAAGGAAAGGCTTCCCAATGGTAAATCATTTTTGTTACAGGCAAAACCCAAAGGAAAAAGAAGTAAACAACTTATCACAGGAACAGTCATGCTAAAAGCCCGTCACAGACAGAGTTTACATTAATGGATAAATAAAAGACACCAAGAAAGGCATAAAATATTGCTATAAAGGACATGTCCTTTACAGAAATGGCCAGGCTCTGGAGGACAGAGACTGGGGATGAGAAGGAATAGTGAGACCTAAATCATGGAATCATAGAACAGTGGAGGCTGGAAAAGGCCTCCAAGATCATCAAGTCCAACCATTAACCCAGCATTGCCAAGGCCACCACTAACCCATGTCCCCAAACACCCCATCTACATCCTTTAAAAACCTCCAGGGATGGTGACTCCACCACTCCCCTGGGCAGCCTGTTCCAATGCTTGACCACCAAGAAAATTTTCCTAATATCCAACCTAAACTTCCCCTGGCACCACTTGAGATCATTTCCTCTCCTCCTGTCACTTGTTACCTGGGGGAAGAGAGTGACCCCACCTGGCTACAACCTCCTGTCAGGGAGTTGTGGAGAGTGAGAAGGTGCCACCTGAGCCTCCTTTTCTCCAGACTAAATACCCCCAGCTCCTTCAGCACTTCCTGATCTGACTTGTGCTCCAGACCCTTCCCCAGCTCCACTGCCCTCCTCTGGACACACTCCAGCCCCTCAATGTCCTTCCTGCACTGCAGAGCACTCCTGCCCAATTTAGAGTCATCTGCAGACTGACTGAGGGTGCCTCAATTGCCCCATCCAGACAATTAATAAAGATATGGAACAGAATTGGCCCCAGTGCTGAGTCCTGGGGAACACTGCTCGTGCCTGGTCACCAGCTGGATGTAATTCCATTCTCCACCACCCCTGGACCTGGCCATCCAGCCAGTTTTTAGCCCAGCAAAGAGTGCACCTTCCAAAGCCATGAGCAGCCTGTTTCTCCTGGAGAATGCTGTGGGAAATGGCATCAAAGTCTTCACTGAAGTCCAGAAAAGACAACATCCCCCAGCCTTTCCCTCACCGGCTGAGCAGGTCACCTGGTCACAGGAGATCAGGTTTGTCAAGCAGGACCTGCCCTTCCCAAAGCCATGCCAGCTGGACCTGATCCCCTGGTTGTCCTGCATGTGCCACATGATGGCACTTGGGATGATTTTCCTCATGACCTTCACAGCACCGAGGTCAGGCTGGCAGATCCGTGGTTTCCCAGGATCCTCCTCCTGCTCCTTCTTTTATCTGGGCAGCACATTTACTGACTTCTAGTCAACTGCAACTTCCCCAGTCAACCAGGACTGCTGGTAAATTATGGGAAATGGCTTGGAAAGCTCCCTCAGCACCCTTGGATGAATCTGTACAGACTTGTGTATGTCTGTATGTCTTGTAGTAGGTTGCTGGTGATTTCCCCTTGGATTAGGGGTCTTCATGCTGCTCCCTGTCCCTGTGTTCCAAATCAGGGTACCCAGAGAACAACTGGTCTTACTGCTAAAGTCTGAGGCAAAGAAGGCATCAAATATTTCAGCCTTTGTCACTGTATTTCCCCCCCAATCCAAGAAAGGATGGACAGTCTCCTTTAGCCCTCCTCTGGCTGATACTGTATTTACAGAAAAAACTGTTATTGTTGTTTCCAGCAGTAGACAGATTAAGTTCTATTTGGGCTTTGGCTTTTCTGATTTTCTCCCTGCACGACCTCACAGCATCCTTGTAGTCCTCCTGAGTTGCCTGCCCCTTCTTCCAAAAGTCATAAAGGCTCCTTTATTCCCTGAGTTCCAGCCAAAGCTCTCTGCTCAGCCAGGCCAGCCCTTCTCTCCCTCTGGCTCATCCTTTGGCACATGGGGGTGGATGGCCTGTTCCTGCTGTGCCTTTAGGATTTCCTGCTTAAGGATCTCTGTGTCCTCCTGGACCTCTTTGACCTTCAGGGCTGCCTCCCAAGGGACTCTGTCCACCAGACTCCTAAACAGACCAGAGCCAGTCCTCTGGAAACCCAAGGTGACAGTTCTGCTGATCCCATTCCCTACTTCTCCAAGAACTGAAAACTCCACTATTTCATGGCTGTGATTAGAGGATCCTGCTGAAATTTGTTGAGCACCTTTTTCAGTATTTGAAGTCCTAGCTGAAACAGCCCCCAGAAAGTGTGAGTGGGCTCCAGCCAAGCTCTGAACCAGCCAGCTGGAGCTGTGGTGAGCAGGAATCTCCTGAGCACAGGAACTGGCACCAGCGAGGGGCCTTCAGGGCCAGACCAAGCCTTGGGGGAAAAGCTGTTCTTGCAACTTCACTGACCTCTTTGTGCAGCTGTGCAGGGCTGGGATCAGGGAAAGGGGCAAGGGGTCCATCCAGAAGGGGATATTCTGAGAATAAAATGACCAGGGAGCAAGAATTGCATTTCCCAGAAAAAAAAGGGGGGAAAAAATGGATTTCAACACTTGTTCCCTACTCCAGCAGGAATTCAATTTTGGATAGCCCCAACATGAGGAGAGGAGGGAGGAGAAGGGAGTGGGGGAAAGGATGAGGGGGAAATGTGGAGAAAGCTGGAGAGGAGTGCCTGAGGCAGCTTGGGCTGGGGCAAAGCCAGCATGCCTGAGGTCAGACATGGGGAGCACTTAATCCTCAGCAGGCCTGCTCACTTCCTCACTGTTTAAAAAAAAAAAATACATCTATTTACAGGACCTCTCAGGGAAGGGAAGTTCTGTGAATCAGTGTCTGACTATTAGTTGCTGACCCAGATGAAGGCATTAGCAACTTGGAGTGCCCCTTCCACGTCGGCTCCTGAGGCATCCTGAGAGCTGTGTGCCATCAGAGCCAACCTCACCTGACCCTGCATCACTGCCACGTTGACACAGCACGAGTAATGTCTCCTACAGACCTCAGCTGACCTCAGGGGCCTTTGCTTCCTGCCTTGAAACTCTTCTTTCAAGGTCCTCACCTTGTTGTAGGGCAAAATCTTTCAGCTTCACGTTAGAAAACTCCGCAGAAGGAGGTGTTTTCTCCCTGTGCCTCACTGTCCTTGGAGCTTCTCACAGCAACCAAGTTAGAATCATAAAATCATAGAATGGTTTGGGTTGGAAGGGACCACAAAGGTCATCCAGTTCCAACCCCCTACCATGGGCAGGGACACCTTCCACTCTCCCAGGTTGTTCAGAGCCCTGTCCACCCTGGCCTTGGACACTTCCAAGGATGGAGCAGCCACAGCTTCTCTGGACAACCTGTCCAGGGCCTCACCACCCTCCCAGGGAAGAATTTCTTCCTAACATCTCATCTAAACCTACCCTCTTTCAGTTTAGAGTTCCTACTCTCTTTCAGTTTGAAGTTCTTACCCCAAGGCCCCTTTCATCACATAATTGCTCTGCAGAGCACCCCAAAATTCATCCTACCAGTTTCCAAGATCTAGAGAAACCTTGAGGATGCCCACCTCCTGGTGGGTATTAAAGAGGCTCCTCCTTTTGAACTTCCCTGAGGCTCCAGAGTGCCTTTCCCAGGCTGAAGGGTCACATTTGGATCCAGGCTCTGCCAGTGGTGCCTTCCCTGTGCTCCACAGCCCTGACCCTGGGCCAGGGAAGAGTGGGGTTCAGTCAGGTGCAGCTTCCCGAGTTCCTCCAGGAAAATCCTTGGATTTTGTAAATTGGAAGCCCACGTGAATTTGGTTAAGTCCTAAATTTTCTCCATGGCATCTTCCAAAGTGCCAGCCAAAGGCATCCCTGGGGGATGAGCAGGTGGGTCCAGCCCAAGGGAGCAGGGACCACAGGGGAAGGTGATGTCCAAGTCTGTGGAAATGATGGAGAAATTCCGTAATTCCTGTGGTTTCTGGTGAGAATTCGGCACCAGGAGGCACATTTGTGAGGGCACCCAGAGGGGTTTTCAAAAGACCCCACTTTCCCAATGCATTTGTTTCGGTGGAGGCTGGGGACCAAAGCCCCACTGCCCTCCCCTGGCAGGACAAAGCTGAGCTGTCACCCTCACACTGTTGCCTCTCCATTGCACAAGCCACAACCCATGGCCCAGTGTCTCTGCAGCTCTGCCCTGTCACCCTGGCCTTGTGCCACCTCCAGGAGGACACAGAGCACCCCTGTCCTTTTTTTTTTCCTTTTTGCTTTAAAGCTGCTTTAATAACATTAACCCATCCAAAGCTGTGTTGTCTGGTGAATGAGATGCAGCAAAGGGATTCAAGCAGCAGCTCAGTGTCCTGTGCTGTGTGGTTGTAATGGATTTGGGTCAGTGCTAAGTGCCCTGAAAGTTGATTTATGATCTCATTGAGCCATGGCCTCAGCTACTTGGGAAATCTGAATAACGTTTTCAAAAGTACCTAAGTGCTCCTGATATATTCTGCTGCCAAAATTCCATTTGTTTCATTTCCTCTTTTTCCTCCCACTTTCCCTTCTTTATTCCCATTATTGTTTCAGGAGTAAAGAAATGTTGTCAGTGTCACAAATATCTCTGAAGTCATTTGCATACAGCTTTTCATGGGTTTTTTGGGGTTTTGTTTTTTACCTCAGTCCTCCCGAGGCCTTCTCATACACACACCTCTTATCTCTGCAGTCACTGTGGATGCATCAGGAATGGGTTTGGAAAACTCATTTTGATAATTTTCCATGGGAAATAGATTTCCCTGTTTTGTTTCTGCTTTTGCTTTTCTGCTCTGACCATTAGAGCCCTGAGACCTCCTCCTCTTTCTCATTCTTGCTCTTCTCAGGGCTTTAATGGGAAAAGAGACCTAAATTTAAGGATATTTATGCAAATTAGAGGATGTAATCCACACAACAGGGAAGCTGCTGACATGCTTCCATGGCACAGGCAATTGTCTTTCATGGGAAAAACGAGATCTGAACTAAAGGGAGAGCTTTAGGGTTTGCACCTTCATTTTCTGATGATAGAGTTTAGCAGTGCTTGGGGATTTACATTAATAATAAATACAGAGGGCCAAAATTCATGTCTGCATCTGGGAGAGATAGGGGAATTTGGACACACAGAACTTATTCTGTTGTTGTGTCAAATCTTGATTTGGTTGAAGTGAATGGAAATATTTCCACAGGCTTCAGCCAGATGGCAATTTAGGTTTCTTTTCTGGAAAAGATTGTCCCTGTGGAAGGAGCACTATTGCACACTCAGGACTGACTGAGTCCTTTTTATAGCTGCTTCTTGTTTATAAGCAAAAGTACTTACATTAATGTTGCAAAAACAAATAGTCTAATGTTATTGCATTTTAAGGTCACCTTAGCTTGACAGAGCAGCCAAGTTTGTTGACTAAAATGATTTACACAACTCTAAGGCCACTAAACAAGTATTTCTCAACGTCTCAGCAGCAGCTCAGGGGAGCAGAAGCTAAAAATGCCACAGCTCAACAAACAGTTCTGTGTTCTGCTGTTGATAAATACATACTTCTTTACAATTAAGACTTTCAGAGCTGTTTTAAAGAAAAAGAACCAAACAAACCAAACAACAAAAATCAACAAACAAGCTGTAATTAAATAAATAACATGAATGATTTCTAAGTGCATACCGTCTTCTTTCCCACCTTCCATTTCCCTCATATTACTCCATCACAACTGCCCAGAAAATCATCTGCAGTTGGCCCAGGATTCCCTAATCACCTTCAGACTGGCTGATGGCTGGCCAGGAGGCAAACCCTGGGGTGGGCTGTTCAACACAGCAGCCCTGAGCCTGGCAGGGACGGGTCACTGCAGGTGTCAGGAAACTCCTTTTGCACAAGCTCATCACCCAAGGCTGCCTGAGGGACACAGAATGTCCTCCACCAGCAGATATTCTGGTGGGAGGTGAGTGTGTCCACACCACACAGACAAGGTAAGCACCTCCCAGGACCAGCCCTAAGAACAGCCTGCACATGGCCATGGAGCCCTCTGTGGAATTGCAGTCACAGAGACACCCCCTGATCTGTCAGGTTGTGGTGGGAATAGGTCCCTGTCACCCATTAGAGCTCGGTCAGGATCTCTACCAGCTCCCCAGAGGGAAGTGTCCAGGTGTTGCATTTTATCTTCTTTTCTGCCAGAGTCAGGATTAAATGCTCAAGATGGTATTTCGTGTTCAGACTCAGATGTTTATTAATTCTTATCTGTGTTACATTCTCACAAGCCGTGAGTTCTACAGCACTTCTAGCTATCTAAGTAAAAATGGCTCTCTCTCTATCTCTCTACAAGGCCTTTTAAGGGTAAATTGTCCAACTGAGAAATGACACCTAAATTATTTTTACCTTTAACCCAATAACCAACCACCCAGGTCCTGCAATGTGGCTTTTTTCTACCCAGTTACAAAATACCACCCAAACCCATGAAGAAAAAGGTGAAAAAGAAGGACTGGCCTACATCCTAAAACCTCCATCTTGCTTTTTTTATATATTACTATATTCTAAAACCTTAAACTCTAAGTTTTCCACCCTGTGATATCACACACTTCTATTCAAACTACACACCCATAATCCCAGTGCTGTCACTCAGTTTTGGAAGCCTTTTCCAAGGCCTCAGGTCAAATGCAGTGTTTTCTTGGGGGGTCAGTGCCTGTCAGCACAGAGAGTCTAAAATTCTCAGTGCCCAGCATTCAAACATGCAGGTGCCTTGCCAGGGGAGCCATACAAAGTGGAGATAGTTCCATCTCAAACCAGGCAAAGAACTGGTAAAGGGAGCAGAGGAACTGAATTGAGGAAAACAGTGTTCTGGCAGACATCCAACACCGAGCACAGTCAGTCAAGGCACTCATTAACAAGGCCATTACTCGATTCCTTTACATCTGGCAAAACTTCCACCAAAGATGCTGTTCAACCAAAAGCTCACCCGGCTTTTGGAACTGGAGCTTAAAATTCAAAGTCTTCCATCATACAAAGGTCAAGGAAGGTGATCTTAGAACCACAGAATCGTCACAGAATCATAGAATGGTTTGGGTTGGAAGAGACCACCAAGATCATCCAGTTCCAAACCCCTGCCAAAGGCAGGGACACCTTCCACTCTCCCAGGTTGCTCAGAGCCCTGTCCAGCCTGGCCTTGAACACTTCCAAGGATGGAGCATCCACAGCTTCTCCGGGCAACGTGTCCCAGTTGTGAAGGATCAAAAAACATTGAAGACTACGAAAGCAATAATTTAAAAGGTTTGAAAAGCTTTTGTCCCTGCCAGAAGTGTTGGAGAGGGAGAATGGGAAAGTGTGCTCTGCAGCTGGACTGCAGGCAGGGAAAATATCAAGCAGCACTACACTGTGCAGTCTGTTTTGGTAATTTCTACGGCCATGGCTGCCAAACAACAGAGATCCTCACTGATGTGCTGACTTCCAGCAGGCCTGGTGCAGCGTGCACACAGCCAGATTTCACAGCTCCAGAAAGGGACGAGAACCAGTGGTTTATGTCATCCAGTCACATAAAACATAAATATGTCCTAATGGAGGCATGCAAAGTACTTGCCTTACTTCCTCTCCTAAGCCAGCTGAGAACGTGTTTTGCTGCTGCAGTGAAAACGGCCAAACCACTGAATGTCACATTCCAGGCACACGTCCTCCATCATGCACAGCCTGGCTGTTCCCTTGGTTTTCCTTATTTTCTCTGGAAAGCAGCAAGAAAGCCTCTCTGTAAGGAGATAGACATCTTGCAGACTTGATTCTCACTCGGGCCCTTCCCATGCATATTCATCACACACACATCTCTCCTGCCATAAGAAGATGGCTGGTCTTTTGCCTGCCATAGGATCATTTGCCAGAAATCACTTTAAATAGAGCTGACAATGAGCCTGTTACTTAGAAAGGTTTTCTGATAACTATGCTCTGTCATCCAGAGCCAAAGTGGTGTAACATCTGTGCTCAAACAGGTCCTACACAGATGCTGCCTGAGCCCCGTTTTTCCCTGCAAACATTTGGTGAACAGTGAAAGACAGAGAAGGAATACACCACTTGGAGTCACGCTGGCAGTATTTCCATGATGCAGGAAGAAGGCCATGAGCTGAACTCTCTTCACATAAACACCAATAGGGGATAAGTCAGTACTCTTGAAATCGGGGTGTCACCTTATTTCAACATCAAACTAAAGCTTCATGTGAAAGTTCAGTCAGAGCTGAGTCCGGCTCCACAATTTATAATATTTATCTAACTTAGGAGCCAGCATGATAGTAAAATGTCTCAGTTGTCTCTTTAATCTGGATAGTTTATATCCAAAATTGCATTTAAAAGTTGGAGGATGGGAAGGAGGGCAAGTCACAGTTTGGACCAGGTTTTATTGGTTGCAGAGGGAAGTGCCTCTGGGGGACTTCTTGGGGTCCAAGGATGGAGGAGAGGCTCCAGAGCAGGGATGAACTCTGGCCTTGCAAGCCAGAGGAGAGGCAGGAGAGGAGTGGGGAGGCAAAAACATCTCCATACAGAAGGGCAAAGGAGTTGGAATTTCCCAAAAAATATGTGCTGCAGGGCAGGAGGCTCAAATGAGAAAGGCACAGGCCAAGCTTGGCACAGCTCGACCCACTGTTCTGCCCTGGGAGGAGACAGGAATTCATCCACAGGCAGCACACACTGCCTGCACTGCCCTGCCCAGCTTCCCCCCTGCTCCCCCTCTGTGCCTGAGGACACTGCATCCCCTGCAGGAATACAGCCCAAACCCCAGGGGCCAGGCTTCAAACTGTGGGAACACATTCCCTGCTGGGGACTGTGAAATGGGATCCTGCCACTGCAGCTGGAAAGGCTGATCCCTGCTTCCAGAAAGGCTGCTGAGGGGCCAGATGGGCATGGGGGACTCCCCCAGGTGTTCAGCAACTGGCTCCTGAGCCACACAGATCCCCTCATGTAAAGGTTGCTGTTATTTGAGGTTCATTAATAAAATTATCTCAGACCAGGCTGCTTCACTATGGAATTGTATCTGAATTCTCTTCAGTTTGGGGGTGCAGGGGCAGCAAGCAAAACCTCAACAAATTACAAAACTCCTCACTGTGACACATTTGGATTTTTCAATCTCATTTTTGCATGCTATCTGGAATGGAGACATACATTTACACACATATGTGTATAAAACCCAAGAGACTTTTTGTAAAGACGTTGAAGTGCAGCAGAAAGTTTTCCCATGTCCCTTCAGGCAGGGCTCTGAAATGCCTCTCTTGGCCAGATGGTATTCCCTGCCTTTCTCAGCTGATGTACGAGAAAGTGATGGAATTATGTGCTTGCCCAAGAGCTGGACCCCTCAGGAATTACCAAGAAATTTGCGCTGCCCTTCTCACACTTGGCAGGGGCTGGGCCTGCCACGGGCAAAACTGGGCAAGGCGAGGCCAGGTGACCCCAAGGCAGGAGCGCTGCTGTATTAGGTACAAAAATAGCCAGGCTGTCATCCAGAGGGTGCTGCATGTGAAGCTTTTGGGTGCAGGATCAGGCCTGGCACATCCCAAACCAGCCACAGGTCCCAACACAGTCGTGCTGTGGGTGGCACAGGCACAGTGGGTGTGCTTGGACCAAAACCACGTCCACCCACAGCCACCGTGGTGAGTGCTTTGGCTCCTTGGGATGCTGACAGGAGCTAATGAGGCCTGAGGCCCTGCTTTATCCCTTTGCTTGGTTTTGGTTATCCAATGCCAAGATCTTCTCCAGGACACCGTGACAAATACCTTGTCTAATGGCTCCCCCTGAAAAGCCAGGATTTTCTGCGTCATCGCCAGACGGTCTCGGAGGCAGACCCGAGTGATTCAAGCAGCGAGCAAATGCCAGAAAAGGGGATGATTTCACTGCATTATTGAACACATATTGGGCAGATAAGCCTAGCAACAGAGCCCCTGTCTGCAGGCTGACTCCCAACAATCAGCCACTGCTGCTGTGGCTCCCTGTCATTCAACCGCATGAATAAATAAATGAACACCTATAGCTTTCCTGCAATAAGCAGAATGTTGGCAGTGGCTCTCAAGATGGCCTTTCTCAAAAGGAAGCAGCGTTTATGCTCGAGAAATCGATCTAAAAATAAATGATTATCACTCATGTATACATAGAAATACCAAGGGCAAGATATGACTTTCTATAATGTGGAATGACTCATTTTCCCCCTGAAGTTTCGGTGAGTGTTGAAGATACTGCTAAGAGTGAATCACTCCAAATGGCCACTGGGTGATTGGCTCAGTTTGAACTAATCCCGGGGAGGAGAGCTGACGCAAGGGCCAGGGGCCTGGGACTTGGAATGCCTCGGCTATTTGCAGGGCAAGGATGGCAGACATTAGCACTCAGTTGTCACCAGCAAATCTCAGATTGCTCTGACAGGTGGCAGATTTCGAGAAGTGAATGGCTACAGCTTCCAGGGCAACACTTCTGCTCATGGAAAGTGGGATGAGGCCAAGGGAACGGCCCCTATTTCTTTTTTGTGTGTATATACATGTGTCCACACTCCTGCATAAATAGCTGTAAAAAAACAGGGCACCCCTCCAATGGATCAGCCAACTAACTTGGACCCTACTTTATACTTGTTAACTCAACCCCTGGGTAAGAGTTCAAGCTTTCTGGGAGTGTAGAAGTTCTGGGAGTGTAGAATTTCTGGGAGTGTAGAATCTGGGAGCTGAATTTCCAGCCTCCAGAACGAGCCCAGAAACGTTCTGGTGAGTTACCTTCAAACTCTGGCAGGATGAGGGAATTCAGCAATTCTGCAGATATTCATGGGGGCCTGTGGAACCCCCACCACTCACGGTGTTCAAACCGCTCCTGGAACAGTGACCACAGTATGATGCTTAAAGGATTTTTTTTTTCCTTTCAGTTACCTCAGCGAGGTTTGTCCCCTGTGTCATTCCCAGGTATCCAGGTCAGCATGGATGCTGATCAGCACCCCAGGGAATGGCACAAGCCCTGGGGAGGGGAGGCATTCCCCCTCTTCCTGCCTGCAGCCAGCCTGGACAGCATATTACTTGTGACAGCACCGGGGGAAGAGCTTTCTTCTCTCTTCCCAGAGGCAGAAATGGAAATTGAGCACCGAGCAGGCACACAGCAAATTCCTGACTCACTTAAGGGGTGCCTCCCCCAGGGCACAGGCACTACACGAACTAATACCAGCTTCACCCTGGAGACGTGTCCCGAGGAGGGAGGTGAAAGAGAAGCAAGCCACGACTTTACAGATTAGTTCACAGCTTTTTTTGCAGCCTCCCTTTAAACTGTGATCAGAGCGGCGTGATTTTTGGGAAGGGAACGATCCCCAGAAAACTCTGGCTTCCAGAGGCACCCAGCAGCCTCCAAAAGCGATGTAATAGCACATCCCAGCCCGGTGCAACACCACACATGTTGGAATGGGCTGAAACAGCAATGTATGGGTGCCTTGGAATTTGCTGCAGATGGAAATTCGTGCTCTGCTAGATGGAAATTCTGTCCCTCTGCTATGGACAATTCCCATCTCACAGCCCAGTGCCTGCACTCCACAAACTCAGTTGATGAACCTGAGTCCCACACAGGTTTTTACACCTTGCCAGGGGACTGGCTGTCTTTCATTTCCCACTCCCACAGCATGCAGTCAACATAGCTTGCCCTGTATTTCATAGGGAAGTTTTTGAAAAAATGGTTACGCTGGGGTAAAAGTTTTGTTGTGGGTTATCAGATGAAATAAAAATCAAACCGAACCAATTCAAGGAAAACTTGTTATGGACAAGCATTTCCTCAGGTGACAGAGCAGTCAAACAAAAGGTCTTTCACAGAACAGAGAAAAACCTCTTTTGACTAACACAGTCTTCCAGAAAGAATAAAATCTTGGAAGGATTTTGAAAATGAGAGGGAAATGCGGATATTTCCACTACAGACACAGAGATTTTTTTTTGACTTTAGTACAACCAAAGTGGTTGAACTCTCCCTTTGAACTCTCACTTCTCCCTCCCTCCAAAGGCGGGGAGATGACAGGAACACCTGCAGTTCCTCCCATTCCTAAGGGGCATCAGCAAGTCAAACACACAGGACAAGCAGGGATTTTAAGCACATGAATTATTTGCTAGAAACAGTCATTTCCACTTGGCTAATTATCCTCAGACCTACTTGGATGACTATAAATTCGTTCATGATTATGAAACAAGAGAGGGATGCAGCTGTAGTTCATCCTGTATGCAAACCCTTTGCACAACCAGGATGGAGCCAGCCCTTGTCCCAGTGCAAGAGCTGTGCAGCTGCACAGCACAGCCAGCTGCTGCTAGGGCAGGGAAAAGGGTAGGGATCTCTTACCCAGCCTCACACAGGAGTTAAACAGGACTGCAAGACACTAATTTTTTTGCTGCCATGAAGTTATTCAGTTGCACTTCCCAGTCCCATGGCACCTGATGGTACAAAGCTACAAAGAACTGTCAAACTAATCATAGAAACTCTCTCAAATATTGATATATTTGCATTTTACCTGCTGAAGGACAGCCTGAAAAACCCCATGCAAACTCCTCAAGTAGGTGGAGTCCTCAGTAGCTGGTAACTTACGCGGTTTCCAATGAAATTAAGGTTTCTGGGTCCTTCTGGGACAAATTTAAACCATTCTGCTCTTAGCGATGCAGCTTGTCTAGAGGGAAAGATAAAGTATAAAAAACCAGACGAGCTAACTGCAAATCCCACTGCACCCCAGCTCTCTGTCATTTCAGAAAAACTGGGTGAGTGTTACCCACAGTTTGCATTTTCCACTAGAGGACATTTAAAGGACAGTTTTATCAATGACTGAGAAGAGCTCATAAACTACACAGGTGACATCTATGACCATTTGTAGGTGAGGCAGGGGACCTCGAAATAACATTCATATCTCACACAGTCACGTTTCCCTTCATATAACAGGTCATAGTTGAATCCTGAAGAACGGATTCTTGCCTGAAGAATTTTGTTAAGTACATCCCGTTTTCAATGGCTGAGATTCTCCTTCGGAGAATAATTAAGTATGCAATATATGGTCTAAAACAGCCAGGAAAGAGATTGAAAATACAGAAAATTGAAAGGAAATTATTTCAAACTGGAGTGCTCTGGAAACTAAGTTATAAATGCTTTTGAGAACCTGCATTTATTACTTGCAATAAATAACTTTTCTTCCAAACACGCCTTTGTGTGAGAGATTAGCAGTGCAAGTGGAGCATATTTCTGCTGTGCAGAAGTTACTTATTTTAGAATAATGGACGTCACAAATTGGCCCTGCATAGCAACACTCATTGGAAAAAGATCACAGCTCCACTTAACACAAAAGTGCAATCTTGAAGCCCATTGAAACTGAAGTCTCTTCACAGGGCAGACACTGAAGTAGCTCCTCATTTGCGTAAAGCCGGACAATTGTTCCACTTCCATACACAAAAAATTGCTTAGATATCTGCTATGCATGGGCAAAGGCTCATTAATCACATTACAGCAAGTGAACATCCCAAGGTTAAATCCTACTGCTGTGGAGCACTCCAGTGGTTTATAAAAGTCATCTAAATGGGATTTATATCTGCAAATCTTCACGGTGTGGTGAAGATTTGGAGCTTACCTTTAAACTCCAGGCACTTTTTTCTTTTTCCCTGTAAGAAAGGCACAGCTCTAAAAAACAAATCTAGGTACATAAGGTTTAATTCTCCACTACATTAAGCCTGTTTCACAGCTGTGTCATGGCAGTGAAAATCAGTGGAGTAGCACTGGTGAAAAAAATCCCAACATAATGAGGATGAGAACTAGCCCAGGCTCTTTCAAAGGCTGTTCATGCAGCCATTCCCTCTGGTTTTCTTCAAGTCCCTTTGGATAGCTGCTGTGTGGCAGGAGGATGTAGGAAAAGAAACAAACAACTGTGAGATGGCAAATCTTTTTCCACCCTTGTTTGCTTGTTTTATGGCATTCCTGTCTTGCTGCCTCTGCATCACAACTCTGCTTTCCTTCAAGGAAAAGAAAACAGTGAGACCTAGATTTATCCTCACTAAGCGAGCTGCCTTTCCTAACAGTTTTGTTTTGTTTTGTTTTGTTTTTTTTCTCTGTGAGAAGCAATTACACCTGAATTTGTTCCAGTGCTGCTCACTGCCCAGGATGATGGCTGGGAACACGGGCTGGGAGCCAGAGTAGCTCTGATGGGACCAAGGGGAAGGTGCTGATTTACATCCACAGGGGATCTGTCCTGGGAGCTCTGCTTTCGGGGATGTCATTTCACTCCTGGAGTCTCCACTGGCAGACACTTTAAGTTTCTTCTCAGAAATCGGACAAAGCTGCTCAAAATCCCACAGACCACTTCAAAGTCACCTTGAAATCGCCTGTGAACAAAAAGGGGCAGCTCCTCTGCCTGTGGCCAGTCACATGTGTCCCTGCCAGTGCCCAGTGCCTCCCACATCAGCTCCCACCCACGCTGCCCCAGGACATCCTGTGTGGGGCCGGATTCACTCTGTCTCAGACAGAGACAGCTGATAAAGCACATGTGCTGTGCTTTCTCCCCATTCCTCACACCAAAAGCTTTTCTTTTGTGGTTGGGACCCAGACATGAGAAGCCTGAGTTGCTCTTTCAATTTGCCACGGGCTCCCTGCGTGAGATTAGGGAGTACAGTTGAGCCCTCTGGCTCTCAATTGCCTGTTCCCAGTGCTGACACCACGGCTTGTCTTCTCATCCACCCTCTCTCCAGCTCATCCCCCTTTGGGAACACAGGGGGTTTTTGCATGGCCTCCCTGGTGGGCCCCATCCTATCCCAATTCATTGTGTGAAGCTCCATTTGGAGCTTTGAAAGCAAAGGTGGTTTGTACCCTGTGCCTACATTTGGGTAGAGACACCAGAACGTGTCCCAGAGTTTGGGTACAATGAGACCAAGTGGCAGGAGAGCCAAGTTTTGGGCTGCAGAGGAAGCTGGCACAAAACAGTTGGAAGCAAGGGATTACCTGAGTCAGAGGAGCACCAGAGTGGAAGAAGATGTGCATGAGCACAAACCTGCTTAAGGAATGTGGGCCACTCCTGCAGCCACGGCTCCTGGGGAGCTGAGAAGGAAAAGGAGACAGGATGACTGGGCAAAATCCTGGGGAAGAGTCAAGAGCCCTGAAGGGACAGAGCAGTGCAAACACCAGCTTGAATTTTTCACACCACTCTGAGTGAGCCAAGAAATGTTATTTCTGTGAAGCGCCCTGTGTCACACGGCTGCAGTGCTCTTTCACCCAGGACAGAGAGCTCCAAACCCAGATTTCCCACCTCCCCAGCACATGGCCCTGCAGCTGAGGCTGTGCCCACGTTGGACACAGCCCTGGGAAGGGGTCCCTGCACCGAGGGAGGGTCTCTGATCACACCCCCAGCAGGCACTGCTGCAGTTGTGATGTGTGTGTGTGGCTGGCACAGCTCAGTCACCCTCCCTTAGATTAACAACCTCTGCAAAGGCCACTCTGCAGCTGTCACGTCACCCGTCCCAGTCCTGGGTCAGACTCTTAATTTTAGCAGCCCCACATACCTTCAGGGCTACTTACAAGGTTAGAAACAGGGGGATTTCCAAGTGAAAACTGTGGGTTAGCCAGACCCACCCTGAGTTTCTTCATTCCAGAGGTGACATGGCTATAACTGGACCCTGGCAATGGGAAGACAGAGAGAGCTCCAGAAGGCAGCCAGGAGGCATAGGCCTGGGGTTTCTATTTTTCTGATTTGGTCAGAATTTACCTTCATCTGGAGGTAAAAGTGAAGTGCCAGGACTCCCAGGAAAATGACAAAGCACGAAGATGAACTGCAGGGATTCAGCCAGTGACAAGGTAATGAATGAGGTAGGGAGGATACTCTCCCTGGAGGACTCTTCTGTTCATCAGAGCTGGATGAATTATGACTCCCAATAAACCCACTGGCAACAGGGTGGGCTGGAGATTTTCTGCAGTGTCCAACAAAGTACAATATTCAGCACTCGTCTGTGGGGTCGTGAGGCCAGGTAGAATGGAATGAGGTGAATAAATTACATATCAGGAATAAAACAAGCTAAAATGTTAGCTTTGTCTGTGGTCAGGAGGCCAGAAGGAAACACAGGTAAGCACAGTTTAGCCATTTCCAATGCAGGTATTTCCTTCCCTGGTGTATGAGGGAGCAGACAGACAAGTGAGTTTACCCAGCTCCCACCAAGCTACACTGTATTTTCCTGACTTGAACAGCCACCTCCAGCACTGACCTTTAAATCACCATAAAATCCTTTCTAACCACTCTGTAAACAAAAGAGCCTTCTATCCTAAGGACAGGCAGCTGGAGACACCCAGACCATGTCCAGAGCAGCGTCTCAGACATGCCCAGGTCTGTCCTCTGGCACCAAGGCCAGCCAGCACGACATGCTTCCAGTCTACTGAACTTCCTTATCATCCAGAATAAGGCAGTTTCATCTCAAGTGTCCATCAAGAATGGTCTCCAGGCTCTTCTGGCTTCCAAGCCTTGCCTGGGAAACATCTGAAGGACCACAGATGTGCTTTGGACAGTATAGATGACTCAGCCTTAAATGTCTGGGAATGTGCCCTGGCATCATTTAATTAAGCAGCACAGAAGTAGCTTGAGGTGCTGAGGTGCTGAAGTGCTGCAGCTCCAGCCAAAGCCAGGGGACAGTTTCAGGCAGCCCCTGGCAGCCAGCCCTTCAGTGGCTGGAGCATCCCAGAGAACAAAGCAGCTTTCTAAAGATATATCTTTATATCTTTACTGCCCCACAGCAGGTCTTGGAGGTCTCTTATCTCCTACTAGAGAATGATGTGGGAGTGAAACATCCTTTCTCACATCCCCATTGCACCCTGGTTCCCACACAGAGGAAATCTGAGTGCACAGGCTGAGCTAGACCCACGTCACAGCCGGTGGAAAATGCAGATGCAGCTGCAGTGATCCAGAAGAACTGGGAAATATCCTCCTAGGAACCCTACCTCCCCACACACTCTCACAAGAGCTCTATCTCACCCTGCCTTTTGCCCCAACTTTCTGGCCAGTCACCTTCTGTGGCTGGGTCATGGAATCAACCCTGATCTTAACTGCCCAGATGACAGCACGTCACTAATTAATGACAGCCATGTCAGCCTCCCAGCAGGGAGCTGCACACATGCCCTGCATTTTTAATGTCACTCAGTAAACAGTGGTGATGAAACACGATAAAAAATGCCAAATGTTTAGCGCTGATACGATGCCCAGACAGGTCTGAGTGCCTTTGGCAGACAAGGGAGAGGGTGAGCTCCTTTTCTTTGCCATCACAATAACCCAGCGGCCTCACTAGAATCGTATCTGCAAGATCTCAGAACTAAGCAGGATGTCCTGTTCATAAATCAAATCCCAGCAGACCTCTCCCTCGACAGGCTTTTCCCTTCCTGGACTGGACTTTCTGGAAACTTAACATTTAAGATTCTAATCCTGCAAACACTTGTACTTGTGTTTTCCTACCTAGAGGCCCCATCACTGAAGGCAGCTCAATGCACAAACGTTGACCAGGGACAGATTTTTGTAACGTTTCTTTTCACACCATTACCTATTTCTAAACAAGTTATCTGTATTTTTCCACATGACCTCATAACTCTGGGGCAAAAAGAGAACTGCATACGCCCACTGAGTGACTTTACAATCACTTGTCTGGGCTGCCTTGCCCTGTACCAGATTTGGGATGTGCCCTGTGGAGTACCTCAGATATAGCTCAAGCCGGCTGCACTTCCCTCCCTATTATTTAAGCAATAATAGCTGATGGGGAGGGTATTTCCTGAGAGTCATCTGGAGAAAATGAGGTCTCTGCCTCAGGCCCATAATTCAGTGAGGAATGTACTGCCAGGATGTCAGTCCCACCCTGTCCCCCTACGCTGGGCCCACCACTGTTACAGCAAGTGGCTGCTTGGTTTGGGCTTTTCAGGTGCAACAAACACCTCAGACTTACACTCGTGTTGCCCTCAGCGAGCTGCTTCTCAGGTTTCCAGAGTGAGAGGTGATTTTGGAGGCACAGAAAGCTGCCCCACTTCCAGAGGGAAGTTTTGCCCCGAAGGGTCAATGCATCACGGGGTGTCAGGCTGCAGAAGGGGGGGTGTACACAGTGTACAACAGACAAGAAACACAACCCATGCAGGATTTCTCCCACTGCTGTGGTCTCCACAGGACACATGGGAAGATCTGTGAGCAGCAGGGGCTGCACTCAGCACTTGAAAAACCTCTGCATTTTATGGGAACGAATTTGCCAATCCAGCTACACATTCAGAGCGACTGCTCTGAGCCATAAACTGCCATCCATAAGCTGAGTTTCTGGCTATATTGAATTCCCAGAAAGCTGCACAGCAATCAGAGCTCATAGAGGAATCTGTGCAATTGTTTTATACCAGCATTTCTTTCACTGATGTGTTGTTCTTTGCTTTTCACAGAACCATTTCTTGCTTAAAATTGTCACGATAGCAGCACTTATTCTTCTCAGCAGTTTTATGTAAACATATTTTCACATGCCTATACATATGTAGGGCCATATTTTCTACTTTCTTCTTTTCTTAACAGAGAAATTAAATTTTAAAAAAAGCCACAGGCATTTTTAAAACCCTTGGATTCAAATCTGGAAAAATGGCAGTTTTAAAGCTTTATTCATGAGAATAATGAGAGAGAGAGAATGAAAAAGAGAAAATATTTTTTCAGCTCTGTACGTGTAGGACTACAAATGATGCAGCACAGCTCTGGCAGCCTGCAGAGCTCATTGCCACAGGACAGTAACCTGTTCTCAGGCTGGGTGGGATTGATGTGGAGTTTTTGGAGCTATGGGATAATCTCTAAAATCACTGCTTGCTGCTGCAAAGTATAACTCTTCTAACTTTACCAGACAGCTGTTACCATCAGCAGAGGTTTCATCTGCAGAGGTTCCTGTGGACAGAAGGGCACCAGGATTTACAGGCCATGGTTCCACAACACGAGGCCATCAGCAGCAATTCTGGCTCAGACAATTGACACTGCCCTCCCTTCTTGTACCCTGTGCCACTCCCTCACACCACCAAGCAGAGCTCTCTGTTTGGGACTGGCTTAGGGAATGGATCCAGCAGAAAAGCCAGTAGGGAAATTGTGCAGAATACCCACAGCAAAGAACCCTTGGGGCCTGACCCAGCTCAGGTGTCTTGGCAGCACTGAACAAAAGAACCTGGGCAGCACAGGAGGAGGCAGGTGAGCCCCAGGGTGAGGCAGAGGTGAGCAGCTGAGGGCATCCACCACTGGCTGTGCTGCCAAAGATGCCACAGTGCAAAAGCACAGCCTGGCTGAGCTCCCCTGGCCTGCCATGAACAGGGCAGGGGTATTTAGTGCCTTTCCTGAATGCCCTTTTGGCCCAAAAACACACCTGTGTCCCAGCTTTCCTGAGCCACCTGCAATGTCCACAACCCTTCTGGTGATGCTCAGTGGATCTCCCTCTGCAAAGTTGTTTAAGCTCCTCCTGGATCCACACAAACTTCCTCAGCACCTACAACACCTCCCTAAGGGAGAGAGCTGCTCCATCATGGAGTCATGGGATGGGTGATGCCTTGGGAAGGCTGACCTGAAACAGAGACTGGACAGAGCTGGAGAATAAAGTAGGTATTTATGAAAAGGCCTTTAAGGGTACACCTTGGGCAGGACAAGAGCCTGAGCAGGGTTACACCCAAGGTGGACCCAAAATGGTCACAAAATGGACAACTGGTCACGAGGTCTCACACTTTTAAAAGTTTTGGTCCATTTGCATATTGGGATTTAATTATCCAATTACAGCTTCAGATTATGAACTCCCATCCTTCTTGTTTTTTCTCTTGTACCGTTGTTTGTGCTTTTGGGCCTGAAACTTGTACTTGTCCTTGGTCTCAAGTTGGAAAAGGATTTGTTTTGTCTACCTACTCTGTGAAGAGAGCTGACTGACACCTTAATATGAGGCTCAGAACTGCACCCCTAGGCAGAATCTGAAATACATGAAAGTTAAAACTTAAGGCACCATGGGAACAGCCAGAGGTGGGCCCAGGCAGGGAATAGAGACTCCTGTGCCTCCTGGCAGGGCTCCACAAAGCCCTGCTGAGGGCTGGTCAGGCTGGCCCCTCGTGATGCCTTAGCACTTTAGCTTTTATATTTTTCATACATTTGTAATCTTGCAATTCTTCAGTGTATAACTCTAAACTCCATATACAGTGTTAGCTACTGCTTTCCCATTTTGGTCAGACAACACAATTCCTCTCCAGGCCTGGGAATCAAGGACACCTCACAGTCTCACACCGTGAGAAATGTAAACAAAAGTGAGTTGGGGAGGAGAAAACATGGAGTAAATGACTTCATTACCTGAAGCTGTAATTGAAAGATTAACCCCCAATGTGCAAATGGAATAAACTTATAAAAGTATGAAAATCTGTGACCCATTGTCCATTTTGGGTGTAGCCCCTTAGGGGTCTTCTTCTGCTGTAAATGTACCTGAAGACCCTTCAATAAATATAACTGTTGGAACCCTGGAAGCTGAGAATTTTAAGCTTTCTGTGCTGACAGGCACTGACCCTCAAGCAAGCACTACATTTGACCTGAGGCCTTGGAACAGGCTTCCAAAATTGAGTGACAGCACTGGGATTGTGGGTGTATAGTTTGAATAGAAGTGTGTGATATCACAGGGTGGGAAACTTAGATTTTAAGGCTTTAGTATATAGTAATATATATAAAGCAAGGTGGAGCATTTAGAACATAGGCTAGTCCTTCTTTTTCACCTTCTTCTTCATGGGTTTGGGTGGTATCTTGTAATTGGATGAAAAAATCCACATTGCAGGCCACGGGTGTTTGGTTATTGGGTTAAAAGTAAAAATAATATAGCTGTCATCTCATAACTGGACAATTAGTGCTTAAAAGACCTTGGAAAGAGTTAGAGACAGCAATTTTTCACCTTGTTAGCTGGAGCCCACAACTTGTGAGACTGTACTATAGATAAGTATTAATAAACATCTGAGTCCAAACACGAACAGTATGTCTCCCAAGTATTAACCCTGGCTCTAACAACAGAAAAAAAGAAGGTAAGAAACCCACAGATAACCTCTTTGTACTCCTTTTTGTCTGGCCTCTGTTTTTAGGCAGCCCAAAAAGGCATCACTTCCCCTGGGATGATGGTGGGGATTGTTTCGGGGCAGGAGAAACACTGTGGGGCCTTCTCCTGGCAGAGTGTGAGGCAGTGGCCCAGGAATGTTTGTTGAAAGCCAAGGGGTCAGCTCATGCTCCAGAGCAAACAAGTGTCCTATCCCCCTCCTCTTCCCTAAGAAAAGTTCCTATTTCCCAGACTTCCAGCATTCTCCCTGGTGGTGTTCCCTGCTGGAGACAGGAATCTGGCTTATGGGTTGTGATTCCACCTGGTACAGCCGTGCCTGTCTGCACAGTCCCACCACATGGAAACAACCTGCCCGTGCAAGAGCTGCTCTTGCTGTTTTCTCAGTGCTGATGGACTGCACATTTTGGGTGGGAATGTCTGTGTTGCTGCTGAGGTGAGTTATGGCAGAGTGGTCAGGTCGTTCAGCACCCAGGAGGTTTTGGCTTCTTGCACCTGATGCTGGAACAGCCAGTGCTGGCATTTCACACTCTGTTTGGACAGAACTTCAAGCCTTTTGCCTTTTTGCAGGAGCTGGATTTTCAAAGAGGCCAAATCTCCTGCCATGACGAAACCAACAGCATTCCCATATTCACTTCAGTTTGTGTCTCTTTATATGAAATTGCATCTACACCCCGGAGTGGCTGAAACCCTGGATGTACAAATCAATTGAAACTGAGTCACTGGGCTTGATAAAAGCAAACAGATGTCATCATAACAGGAGTGAAGCCCTGCTTCAAGCCTCAACCACCCTGCTGAGTTACAAGATTAATTAAAGGAATGTATGAAACTGAAATGAATAAAGCAACCATTAAACACGTTGCTAATATTTAAAGAAACTTGGCCAAAAAAAGAATAACTAGCTAGTGGACGAATGTTTACATTGTAAAATGTAAATTTACACTGTTAACTTACTCCAGAATGAACAAACAAATATTTTAAGCAGGCAAGAAAAATGCACATACTTTCAGCAAACACTGACACCTTCTTACACTGGGGAAATTCTTGTCGTGCTTAACCCAAGTGTGACACAATGCCTTGTAATAATTATCCATTACTGAAGCTTATCTGGGCTTGCTGATAGCCTGGTGTTCCTGTAGCACATAAAGCAGTGCATATTTCATCCCATTTGTCTTGGGCACCACTGTGTTTAATAAATAACTAATAATTTATTTAGGAGGCCCAAGTGTATAAACCAAGAAACACTTGGGTGCTTCAAATGACTCACTTGGGGCTAAAGTCAGCCTTTGCAGAGCTGAAAAATATATCAAGTCAGATGGCTAAAGCAGGGCAAGGTGATTATTTACTAAATATTCATCTCAGGAGCTGAAGGTTTGGTTGCCCTCTTCCAGTGTCACCAATGGGAAAGTCATTGTAAGTGACTTCCCACAGATACTCCAAAAATTAGCCAGAAATAAAGTCAGGGCTTCTTTTAAATCAGTACATTTGTGGTGTCTCACAGGCAGATGCTCCAGTACTGCTGGGAAGTGGATCCTGTGCTGAGAATGGGAGACAGGAAGGGTAGATGGTGACAGAGAGAACAAAGCCTCTCATCCAGGGAATCATGACACAATGCAGAAAGTAGAGTTATTGATGGCACAGGCTTGATTCAGTTGATAAAAGTCTCACCTGTTTCTGCCTTTTTTTTTTCCTCTTTCCCAGAGAGCATTTACATCAGGTTACATCAGTGGACCTGTCGTTTATACTGATGTGGAGAGGGGAAAACGCTTCCCACTCACCACAATTCTTTTTATTGGGAATAGCAGTTAGAAAGTACTATTTATCCTTCAAGCAGAAAAATAACACCCCAAACCTGTTAAAAAAAATCTCAGCAGCAGAACCTGAAGGTCTTTATTTATTCCTTGAGCCCTGATCTATAATCCAAAAATCTGAGAATATTGTTGAGCAAGTCAAACAACAGATGCATGGGGAACAATGAGGAGATAGGGAAGAGAGTAGTGAAGACAAACAGCCGTGTAATATACACTCCTCTCTCTTTCAACAGATCCACATTTTCAAGCCACAGAATGCAATTTTCATGCTGTCTCTAGACATAAGGATAACTGCTCTTCAGGAGCTACTTTGTGTGTTAAACAAATATGACATTTACAGATTGTTTTCTCTCAGTACTTATTTGTTATGTCCTGAGCTAATGACCTTAAAAATTGCTCTCTCTGATGGCGTTAGTGTGAGACGATTTCCAAAAAGCATGAAATTGCAATAAACTGTCAAGTTTGCACAGGTGCACTGGAGATTAAGAGATCAGCCACAGAGCCATTAAGATCTATGGCAAAATGCCCAATGGGACCGAGATCAAACCTTCAGAGTGTTTTTAAAAATGTCATCATTAGGGGAGAGATGCCTTCCCAGGAGCTCCACATAATGCTGGATTTTAACCATACCCTTCTGCACTGCTCCTCTGAGATGGCAGCTGCTGGAATTTCCAATTCATCTCTAAATACATGAAGCAAATATTAATTCTGCTGGAGCAAGGATCAGTGGCACATCCTCACTGAGATACACTACAGAGGCCTTCAAATTCTTCCTCACTTGCAAGGAGATGCACCTTAGAGGTGCAAGAAGCCCATTTGCAATCTTTGCACAGGGATATAATTTTACCTACTATGAAAAACTCTAAGGAGCCAGGTTTTGGAGAAAATTTGCCCATCAAAAGGTGGATTTCTCACCATAACTGTGTTCTCTGAAGACAGACAAGACATTTCATTCTTACCTCACTACCTTTCCACCTAGAAGGACTCTGGCTCAGGGAAATTCCACTAGCTGGTTTGGTCAAGGACAACAGTGATGCCCTGAGCTGCTGCTCTGCACAGAGAAGGTGTGGAAAGAAATCAGTTTTCAAAACCTCCCACTGCTTTCCCTGATACTTTCCTGGAAAGACAGGCAAGTTTCCTTTTAACTGCCTGGGGGTGAACTCCAGAGCATCCCAGAGCCAAGAGATACACCCCAGGGTGCACAGGCAAATGCAGAACCCTTGGTACAGCAGGAACACTGGCAGAGATTTGTTTTATGGTGCTCACACGTGGGGTTGGCTCTGCCTAAGTGATAGGTGAGGAGCAGAGTGTTTGTAATGGCTCGGGAATGCCTTTCAGTGCTTCTCATCTGGAAAATGACATCATCAGCGCTGAGGTTACATTTTGCTTCATTTCTCTGTTGGCAAAGCCCCACTTCTGTCCTTCTGTGCTGTTGGCTTTGCTCTGTATCATGTCTTACACCGCAAATGAGAAAAAAGAGAAAGAGTAAAACCTGATCCAACTTTTTTTTTTTTTTTTCCCCCAGACATTCCACACGGGTTTTCTAAAGAGAAAACCTGTGTTGTTCACAGAAACCCACACCCTGTGTCCTGCTGTTGAGCACACACTTTCAGTTGGTTCTCCAAATATTTTTGTAAGATAGAGAAGTCAAGCAGGAGGCGGGAAATGACCAGATCTGAGGGCACACATGCTCAGCAAGCTGAGTCACCCCTGAACCCAGCCAGCTGCCTGCACACAGCTCCCCTGCTGCTCAGAACTGATTAGTTCTGGCTTTGGGCAGAAATTCTGTTAAATAGGACATAATAGGTGCTGCTTCTGTAGCATTTAATAGTTAATGTTGTCCTGGCCTCCTGTGGCACAGGCTCCTGAAGGTCTGCAGTTGATAGCTGGCAGGGCATGATGCTGAAGGTGCTTTCTGCAAGCCCATCACACAACTCCAAATCAGACCAGCATCAGGGACTGCTGACAAGATCCAACACAGCACCTGTCAGCATTTTCCAGTACAAAGGCTCATCCACATCTTCTAGTGCTTAGTGGCCACGGGAGGAAAGAGAGCAGAACAGAGGAAGATGCTTGTCTTAATGGAAAAGAGTAAAAAGGGCAAGAAATGCAAAAATATTCCCATCACCAGACAACTCTAAGACATTCTCCCCTGTCCCTGTTGTTGTATCCTTGGCCTTGGCTACTATTCTGAATTCAAGGACAGGAAGATTTTCATGGTAAAAAAAAACCCCAAAGCATCCCCTGCAGGGCAGAGGAAGGAAGGGAACCACAGTGAGTCCTTGGGAGAGGGTCTGGATAAACAGAAGCTCACAGCACTCACCTGTCTGCCTTCCTCTCTGCAGGCTGTGGCCATGGGGCAGGCAGAAGGCACCCTGCCACGGCAGGGTGAGCCCTACTGCTCAGATAACTTTAGGCAGCACTCTTGGCACTCTTGCTGCTGTTTCCCTTTCTTCCCCTGCTGCAATCCGTGCTCATGGCTGATGCAGAGAAGCTGAAGTACCAGCCTGGTTGGTTAGGACAGGCTTTGCAGCCCCTCAGGGGTGGCATCACTGCGGCTTCCCAGCTGCCAGCTGATGAGACACACAGCCCAAAGGAACCAGCGGCTCAGCAGGATGGGGAGGTTACTCCTTGTGAAAGGAAGGAATGTTTTGAGGTCTGACAGGGGAATGAGGTGTAGGAGCAGCACTAACACGGGCTGTGCCTGCCTGAAGGCCTGGAAGGTGCTGATCTCCAGGAAAAACAATCCTGTGAGCTCAAGCAGCTTCTCCAGGCTCCCGCTAGCATCAGAAACAAAACGCATGGGACATTTTCCAGTTTCTAAGACACACTCCAAATCTTAGGTTGCCTGCTCCTTGACTTTACTTTTTATTTTCCAGGGAAGTTGAGCTCTTCAAGAATGAACAGATTCAGTATTCCGTAAGCATCCAGACAGGATCCCCGCAGGGGAGGGAAGGGAGCCAGCTCTGCCTGTGCTGCAGCAGGAATGAGAGCACAGCACACAGAGGTCTCCTCAAAGCCTGGCCCACGGGCAGTGCAGCCACAGACTGAGGTTTCTGCTCCTGGGAGGGCTCCCCAGGGAACAGGCCACCTCTGTGCCCTGTCCTGAAGGACGAGCTTCCCTTGGCTAACTGCTTATCCCTCCCCCACCCTCATTTCCTTTCTCACTTCCTCAGTAAACAGAATCTCCTTCTTTCTACGTCACTGTGCTTCAGGGCTGAGTCCTCGGAAGCAAGCTTCTTTTTTCTCTTCCTCTCAGTTCCAGAATGCCCTTTGTCCTTTTCTCTTCCCTCCAGATCTCCTGGAGGGATTGTTTCGTTCTCATGTAGGATTTTAGCATATAATTTAGGATCTTTGGATCCTCATTTAGGATCTTAGTAGTCTTCCATCTGGAGAGGCAGAGGAGCACAGGCCTGGAGAAATTCTCCCTCCCATAATTTATGGTGATGAGAGCAGGAACACTCTGGGCAATAGGGGAGCTGCTCCTTTTGGCTTCTTCCACGTTAAGCTTTCATAGCATGGGCCAAAGAGAGTTCACACAAATTGAGACTGCTGAGAGCAAGCTAGGCTGCAGACAGGCAGGAGCTAAAAGCCCAGGGACTCTTTTTCCACGGGGTTCTTGGTAACCTGCCAGGAGCAACATCTCCTGGGCTGGAAAGGACTTGTAGGACTTAAGATGGGCCCATTTAGCAGCTTGCAGGGGTCTCACTCCTCACCACAGGAGGACTATCAGGACAGCAGAGGCCATGTCACAGCTACACAACTGTCTGGGAGCAGGACTGGGTATCCTCAACACCTCAGGCTCCCTCTCCTCCTTCCCTCAGCCACTCATTACTTGGACTGCAGTATCATCCTCCTTGTGCCTGCCAGACACTTTACTTACTTACCCCAAAGACTTGCAATCCAAGTAAAAGTGATCAGGCCAAGGCAGAAAGGAGGGGAGTTACATGAAAAGAGAACCAAAGCAGAAAACTGATTTGGAGGACTGAACACTCCAGCATACTCCCTCTGAAATCAGGAATGCTCAAACAGAAGCTCAGCCCCTCAGCAAATTTGCTCCATGTGGTTTACCTGTGTACACAGGAGGTCTGTGACTGCACAGGGAACTGAATCCACATCCCCCAATCCAAGATAAGCCCAGCAGCTTATCTCAGGCCCCAAGGCTGCATGTCCTGCCCCAACAGGGGGCCATGGAGACAACATCTCCTGGTTACCTGTGGAGCTCAAGCTGCACAATCTTCCTGTGCCCACAGAAACTGCAATGCAGGTCTAAGAAACTGAAATTTCATAGCAGCGGGGCACTTCAGAGGAAATGCTTAGTTTGTGTAGTAATGTTTCCCCTTTTTTTTGTGGCATTATAGCAGTGCCTTAGTAGCACTTTCCTGCCCTTCCCTCGGTTCTCCTCTTGTGACAGCTTTCTCAGTGAGAAGGTTGCCAGTGGGTCAACCCCTGACGCAGACAGCCTGTGCAGTAGAAGCTCCCTATCACTACAGAACACTCCATTATAATTAAAAATTAATGGCAAATGCACTCTCTCCCTCTCTGAATCCTGAGAAATGTGTATCATTCCGGGGACAAAAGCTTGTGGGATACCAAACGCTTTCCGTCGAGGCTCCGTGCACGGCTCTGTGGCAGCTCCCTCATCAGTGTCACTGTGCTCTCATGCTTGTAATCTGCCCTTGAAACCTCGCCTCTCCTGCCTCTGACAGCAGCACTATTGTTTTTAGCAGCTCAGCTTTTCAGCTGACTTCAGGATCCCCAGAGGCCATCCCTTTTTTTTTTTTTCTGACTGTGCTCCAGATCGCCATCAGTGCTCATGAAATTACTCCAGCACCGTTTGGCCCCTTGCCATTTACAGCCAAGAGGGCACCTCCTTTCTTTCTCTTGGCTTCCTTGCCCGGGATCTGTCTGCTGCTGGCTGAGCTGCCTGGGCACTGGAGACTCTGGCTGTGCCTGACAAGCAATCTCAGAAGGTTTCCGGGGCAGTGTTACAATCTGTCAGCATTGTTAGAGCTGAGCAGGGCTGCACAGGATCGTTTCTAGGGAGGCTTCCTGAAGGGGCTTCCTTACTGGAATGTGGGTGACTCACCACACTCAGCCTCTCCTGTCTCCAAGAGATCACGCTCCTGGCTGCACCAGGGCAGTGATGATGCTCGTGAAAATCCCTAGGAAGAAACAGTTGCTGCAATATTAAGAGGAGAGAGGATGTTTGGGAAGAGCAGGCGCTGTGGGTAGCTTCTTGCTGCTCGACCATTTCTGAGTGCATGGAGAGCTCTGTGTCAGCCATGGGATGATGCATCCACTGCATTTTCCAAAATGCAGCTGCACCCAGCCAGGCTGTGGGGTGCAGAGCACAGTGATGAGAGCATGTGTGTTTCTGTGTGTGCCTGCTGGGGAGCTTGCACGTCCTCTGGAGAGGCTGCACGGGTGAAGCAGAGGTAACCACCTGCCCACCCACGCTGTGGGTCCATTATGTGTTACAGATCCTGCAGAAATCCCGTTTTCCCTGGGAGCAGCTCTGCCCACACACCTCCAGGGTCAGCAAGGGTTGCCAGGGGACACATGGGGAGCCCAGCAGGAGAGCCTGCATTTGGGTTTTCAGTGGCTGGCTGCCCTTCAGGTTGGCCACCCTCTCCTTTGGTCCAGGTTTGTTACTTGGAAAAGGCATCCCACAAAATGCCAGCACCATTTTGTGGCACAAGCAAGGCCCTGGTGTTTTTGGTCACCTCTCCGGAGTCAGGCAGCTCAGGACACTCACTCAGGACCATGTATCCCAGTGTCCCCCAGCCTGAGCACAAACATGCTGCCCCACTGCTGGGAGAAGAGCCTGGAGCACTGCTGAAAGCCTGGGAATGTCTGCCCCAGCCTCTGGGCCCTGCCTCCAGCAGCCTCAGAGACCTCACTCCCCCTTAGGGATGACTCCCAGCCCACCCTTGGGCAGCAGGGGCCAGTCTGGCGAGGTTGAAGCTGGAAAGGGAACCTTGTCAGAAACTGCAGTGACAGGACAAGAGGGAATGGGTACAAATTGAAAGAGAGGAAATTTAGGTTAGATATAAGGAAGAAATTCTTTCCTGTGAGGCTGGGGAAGCCCCATCCCTGGCAGTGTTCAAGGCCAGGTTGAATAAGACTTCGAGTAACCTGGTCTAGTGGGAGGTGTCCACTAGAATGGTTGGAATGAGCTGATCTTTATGGTCCCTTCTAACCCAAGACATTTGGGATTCTCTGATATTGATTCTGGACACCACAGATCCTGCTCAGGAGGAAGGTGTGCACATCCTAGAACTGGGCTTTTTTCCCCCTACATTCTCCATTTTCTGTTTTGTGCTAGTAGAGGGTGACTGCTGCCCTTTATTTGACCCTCGTGGCGATACAGCTACAGAAGCAAGGAGGGATTTATCTCTGCAGAGAGCTTCAAGCAGCTCACCTGCTCTCCTAACACCCAATCCTCTGCCTCAAAGCAAGACTCAGAAGTTCAAACTTTTCATACAACTTCAAAGCAAGGCTCAGGTGGCACGAAAGCCACTTTAGGCAGCTCAGTCAGGGCTGACCTTCTCCATCCAGCCCAGGTCACACAACCCCTGCCCATGCCAGCCCTGCCCTCGGTGGTTGCTGCCTCTCTCACCTGCAGCCCAAGAGCGCAGACAAACACGTGCACTTGGAAGGACCTGGCATTTGAAGTGCTTTCACTGCAGTGACGCCCACAGTAAAAATTACAGTTCCCATAAATGACATGTGCAACTATAATTTAGTCAAAGTCTTTCCAAGGTTTCCGACCGAGCAAGTTGTAAGTTGTAAAGGTCATCGTAAAGCACTGGAGATATTTAAATCTCTATGACCTCGAGAGGTCTCTAATGACTTTTTATCAGCTGTGACTTAGAACTCACATATTCAGGCAGCGACCAGCAGTTGCAAAAGTTCCTGCATAGAAACCAGGAAAATTCCAAACAACACAGACATGGCCAGATGCAGCTGCAAATGAAATGCTATGAAGGGAAATGAAGGAACAGCCATGCTTTGCATACCTCATAACTTGTAGTACAAGCACTGGGCAGGGACAACAGAGCAAAGAAGAGGTTCCCTATTCCCCAGGAAAACTCCTTTCTCCTCACCTCCAGCGTCCTTGCAGGACTGGAGGCGTTAGAGGAGATGAATCATACAATATTTGCAAGACTGGTAAAATCTTATCAATCCTGAAAGCCAATCTGTGCTAATCAGCACGTATCGTGAGTGCAAACGATAACTCAAAGGAGCAGCTAAAAACTGGCGCAACCAGCTGAAATCAAATCATCTGAAAGTTCACTTGTGGCCACGAGACCAAATTGTCACATCTTCCATTCTTCCTCCAATTCTTCCTTAAAAGGCACTTATTTCCCTCTCTTAAGTAACCGTAACAGGATGATGTTCCTTGAACTCCAGTTCACTGCCTTTCTCATGAGCGCTGGGAATGGGCCAGTGTCCTCATGTAACCAAACACCTCCTCCCCTCAGGACAGCTGGTTGCTGTTCCCACCCAAGCTCTCACAGTGCCCTTCAGAGATGCCAGGCCCCTCTTGCTGCCGTGCCCTGTCCCTCAGCACAGGGTACAGAGACACCAGTTTGCTTTCTTCTGCTGAGGTTTGCCAGTTTCTTTCCAGCCAGATCGTGGTCCAGCCTGAACAGCAGCCTGAGATACCACACAAAGAACTGGCGGGGCAGTACATTCCACAGCTAAACTTCTTCAGCTGCAGGAAGTAAGTTTAGGGGATCCCCATTAATTTTTCCTTTGCATCTAATTTACCACCAGCATCAACTATGAAGAGCCAGTATTCCTCTGGAGCACCAGCAAACAGGCATCATTCCAGGGCTCTGTATGGCGTACACAGACTGAGAAGAGCCAAGTTCACTTTTCACTGTGCAGCTGATATTGTGAACTTTCTTCTACAAGTTGTTAAAACAGATTTTTAATCTTTTCAGACAGCTTAGCCTAAGAGTCAGATTTTACTCGCAGTTACACAGGTTTAAGTCTGGAGTAATTGATAATCTCAAAGCAACACCGAAGTCACGTCTTCTCCACTGAAATTCTGAGATTGTGCAACAGAGGAAATGGCAAAGCTGGAGTAACTCTGGACTTTGAACACAGCTACTGAAACTCATGCTTTGTCTGTGTGAACCCCCTTTACTCCTGTAAGCTGGCAATCCAGTTAATCAAGCAATGCAGTTAATGAATTAAGTACTCCAGTTAATCAATTACTCCACAGAAGAATCCCAATTTTTCAAAAGGATCCAAAAAAAGCAATACTCCAAAGCCGGTGTTTTTTACAGTCCAGGCTGAACTCTTGATTTTAAACCAATAAAGCTTCCTAATGGACCTGAGTTTCAGAATTAAGCAAATCTGAAGCAAAATAAAAGCTCAGATTTACCATGCATCAGTCTTTAATTGCAGCAGCCCCTTGTGTCATTCTGTGTCCCGTGTGCCACCCATTGCTCAACTTCATACGCAAAGCTTTGGCACACTCTGAGTTTTCAGAGACTCTGCTATTCAGAGACTTTCTTTTATTCATAACCTGTCAAAAAAAGATGTCTTTCAGGAGAAAGGGAGACTCAAAGGAGATCTACAGTCACTTAACAGCCTAATTTCTAGCACTAACCACATGAAGACAAATTAGGCCTTCAGACACTCTTCCAACAGGGATCTCTCAAGCTTATCAACACACAAGATTATAAAATGCTGTCTGCAAACAGTAGGGCAATCTGAAAACTTGCTCTTATCTGTTATTGCAAAATAGACACCAAAGGGCAGGATGCACCTCACCTAATTTTAGCCATCTAAATAGTTGACTTCCCATCTCAACAAGTCCCTGCAGCTTCCTCTACAGACAATGGCATGAGATTCCCTCCTGTTTTAGGATGGAAAAACGAACAGCAAAGAAGGCGTTGATGCTGCTGCTGGGGGATCAATAGTTCATGACAGATGCCAAGGGGAGATTCTGGGAGAATCCCAGCATGACGTGTCCAAGAGTATGCACAGGGTGAACAGACTCCTGTGGGGAAAGCTGCAGGCTTCACTCCACAGTGAAAAGATTCAACTAATTGTACACAGCCCTGAATCTGTGGAGGAGCAGGAGGGGCTCCAACAAATGGGGGTCATGGGGAGGGAGGAACCAGGGCTGGTCCCTGGCTCCAACAAAGTGGGGTTTAGGGAAGGAAGTAACCTGAAAAACAGCAGAATGATCTAACAGCTCATCATGCCATCTGCAACTACTAATGTCCATTTCATTTCGCTAAAACATTTAAGTTTGAGACACCTTGAGCATTTCAAATACTCCGGAATGCTAAAGGGTCAGGCTTATCCCTGGCTTTTATGCACTCACCTTGTTTCAGCATCATTTGACTCCAGTGACACTTTCTTTTCCAACCAAAAAAGTACCATGAATTTGCTTCCCTGTGATAAGTTTCCCTCAAATGCTGTCTTTTTATTTTCCATAAACTCAGTTAATTGTGAACATCTAAAAAAAGTAAGCTTAGGGAAAACACACAGACTTTCCTAGAGAACTGTTTGACACAGGTTCTTCTCTGATGTTTCTGGTACTTTTCCTCTCTAGTATTTTTAAATACACACTGCATTTCACGGATGAGGTGACTCTTATTTTTCAGTCTTGCATAATGAAACACTCTGTACAGAAAAAAGACTTTCTTGAGGTTGGTGGGTCATTGATGATTTGGCTCTGAAGAAACAGTCCTGGCAAGCTACACCTGAAAATAAAGTCATCTGGGAGACACTGAAAGAACTTACCATCAGATCTGAGCAGCTTGCTGGGGAAAACTGTATCTCAAATCACCACTTCGAGCACGGCTGACCATGCCAGGGGACACACAATTAAGATGAACAGTCCTGATTGCTTTGTTTCCTGATTTCACATGGAAATGAGGTGCAGATGCAGTGCCAGTCCCTCTCATAAGGTTGAATTTGGCTCATCACCACAGTTTACTGGCCTGGCTGTGAGCACCTGCATCACCTCCAGCTTGTGCACATCACACTGACCCTTGGAAGGTCTTGGTTTCAGGTTGGGAAGGGCAGGGAAATTTTCAAGAAATATCTCAAATCCACAGGACATGAGGCACCATCAGCTTTTCTGCTCACAGAACTGCTTTTTTCCTTTTTTTATTTACTGGCTTCCAAAGTTTGATGAAAGACCTTCGTGAGCAGATAATTCAATGCAAAGTGGATGATGCCCTTCAGTGTTTCTTAAACACTTTCGTGAGCTGATATTCCAGGAAACTACCAATTATCATTTTGATCCCTTTAGGATTAAACTCTAGGAGGATTAACTAGGATAGCAAGATAAGAAAACAAATCCAAAGAAAGCACACTTTACAGAAGATTTAAAGCCTTCCTCAAATCTGCACTTGGCAAGTTCAATGTAGTGCTGAATCAGACATGGCAGAACCCTGTGCAACCCACCTGTGTATGTGAGATCTCCATCTTAATCTTCATTTTAAGCCCCAAACCAGACTGTTACCATCTGCAGCATCTGAGCCAAGTAATTTCAAGCTGAATTATTACATTTCTAACTCTGAACATCCACCATTCTGCAAGCAGCCTAAAGGGAGATGCCCTATACCTTAACTTACACGTTTTACAGTGGTCTCCCTCTAAAGCTGTCTGCCAATCATAATATTTGAATCCTATGAAGTTTACTTTGTGTTTTCTGTAATTTGAAGTCTGCACTGTGTTTTGTTAACACACTGGGTTCCCAGATGAGGTGCAATAACTTTAGTATGGAAAAAGGTGCTGCCACAGCACTGCACTTCCCATTTGCTGTTCCCTTGAGTAGCCTCACATAACTGGCTCTGTTTCTGACATCACAGGAATGAATGCTATTATTTTCTAAAAACATCACAAATTCTACCAATATCCAGCACCAAGTGTTTGTATTTGCCCCTGAGGTGAGCAAGCTGTACTCTGAAACTCCAACAAACCCCAGGGTTGTGAGGGGATGTGATGCTGCTCACAACAGAGAGGCAGCTCCTTTTAGCCTCTTCAGCACACAACTGGGTACCACGGACAACAGCAATTTATTTCCCTTCTCAGGGCTTTTCTAAAAACAATAGCCCAGTTTCTAGCATGCCTGGCAGCCACAGACCAGCCTGACTTGCAGTTAAGAGTGAATCTGAATACAAATTTTGAAAGCAGAATCCATTACATGCTAAAGAATTTCAGTTTTCTTCAGCTACAATAGAAAGAGAGAGAGATGAGTAATAACAACAATAAAAACCTGGAACTTGGGGTGCATTCTGACACAGAAGACTTAAGAATGGCATAAGAGTTTTCCTCACAGTACAGTAATTCCTAAGGATGGACCCAAAAGGATTATTTATCCCTGCAATGAACTGTTATCAAGGAATGAGAATATTTTTACCCCATCTAGACAGCAAATAGACAACATAGCCACAGACCATTTTGGAACCCATTATCATTCTGCTTAAAGAAATTAAGCCTGTCCCATCTCTACCAGATCACCCAAGGTGTTATTTGGGCATCTAAAACCCAACAGGTTTTCCCAAGTACGGGTTAATTCCAATCCCCGAAAAGGATTTTATCAGAGGACCTTCGGCAGCGGGTTTTCTTTCAGTCATTCCCAACAACTCCTGCAGCGTAAAAACACAGGGAAGACGTAGGCAGTTGGTGTCGCGGGGCTCCTCTAGGCCTCGTACTCAAATATTTTCAGGTCCTCGAGGAGCTCCTTGGCGAGGGCCTGGAGCTCGGCGTGGCGGCTCTGGGACAGGGCGACGATGCGCTGGAAGGGCAGGGTCTGGCGCACCTCGGCGCCCGCCCGCGCCAGCACCTCCGGCTCCAGCAGCACCGACTGCAGCAGCCGCAGCGCGTGCAGGCAAACCTCCGTGTCCGGGTCTGAAAGCAGGGGGAGAAAAGCATCCAGGTGTTTGTTAGGAGAGGGGCTGGAAGGATGCAGCAGGCAGGAAGGGAATAGTGAAAGTGTAGTGCTCAAGTGCTGCTGGCTGGGTGGTGCCTGGGAGGTGCCTGATGTCTTGGGTTCAGTGCAAGGTGTATTTTATTCCCATGTGTTGAAACCGACTGGGGAGGTGTTTTCTCTCATGGCCCTGGGGTGGGGAGGGGGCAGGTGTCTTCTGTTAATGAAGTCAGGTGGGGCAGTGTTCTTTATCTCTTCCACCACCCATCCTCCCTCCAGGGGATATCTGCTGTTCATGGGCCATCGAGGCTCACTGCAGGGCTGATACAATTACATCATCCCACTGGGAGATGCTCCACCCAGGGGGAGGAGCCAAGCATTCCTACTTGGATAAAATCTGAGATTTGGAACACCAGGACAGCCTGTTTGCACTGCTTTCCCAAAGGAAGACTGGAGCCATCTCACCACTGGACCCTTCTACAGGATCATCTCTACTCCAACAGAACCACATCTGTCACTCCAGGAGGACTTAACTGGACTGTTACCAACACCCTGACCAACAGGGTGTCAGGTTGTGTTCTGACTCTGTCAGTGGTTTTATTTTTTTGTTCATTTGCTTTTTTCTACTACTACATTTTTAATATTCCTAGTACAGAACTGTTACTCCTATTCCCATATCTTTGCCTGAAAGCTCCTTAATTTCAAAATTATAATAATCCAGAGCAAGGGGGTTTACATTCTCCATTCCAAGGGAAGCTCCAGCTTTTCCCTGGCAGACACCTGTCTTTCTAAACTAAGACACCTGAAAACCACATTTTTGTCCTCCCTCAGCAGCTTCTGCCCAGCAGTGTTTGGGAGGGAGAGAGAACCAGGAACCTTTCTCTTGTTTTCCAGATGTTGAAACTGCTGTAAAGCAGGGAATTTATCAACCTGAATTTATCCAGTCAGTACCCAGGATGTACTGTTGGATGCAATCCAATTTAAGAGCAGAACAAACTGTATCCCATGATTATTCAGACTTAAAAAACCAAACAGACTAACAAATCAAATCTGCAGTAAATCATCAGGCCTTCCTTTAATTTCTTTTTATATGAGGCTTTGGACTTCCTCAAAGCTCAGTAAAATACTCATTTTTATAAAACTTTCTAGCAACCACGTATCAACCTTCCAAGTGTTTAATTCATTCTGCACAAAATTGAAATGGGTATTGAAGCACTGCTGCTCAGGAATGTGCCAGGGAAATGCAGCAAAGACCTTTGACTGACTTAAGCCAGGAAGACATGTAATAACTCCACTGCTAAGAACACAAGATGCATTTTTAATTACTGAAACATTAGGAGCATTACATTTTAATCATTTGCAATGGCCCATTTGCATTTAGTGGTTTACAGCTTTATCAAAAGCATGTGGTAGAAAGACTTCCCTATTCTGCATATTCCAAATGAAAACATCTAATATATTTTTACAGCTGAAGCAGTTATTTGTCCCACGTGCCATGCATTTTTAATGTGTTTTTCATTAGCATACCTAGTCTTCAGCAAGCTTTTGATAAAGGGTTGTGCAGAAAGGTTGAGAAAATTAATTCAGATCACTTTGAGCACAAAATCACCAGAGAGACCAAAATCTCACTGAAGGAGCATAAAACCAGTGCAGTGATGAACCAGAGTGCACTGAGTTTGGAGGAGGTATTTGGCGGGGCTGAGGCAAGTTCTTTCCTTTTCCTGGCTTATTTCACACATAACACTGGTGACCTGAAAAAAAGGACTGAGGAGAATTATTCATTAAAGCATAAGGGTTGAAAGCACCCAGGGGGGCAGAGAACAGGATGTGATGGACACTGAAGAAGACTGCAGATTTCAGCATGAAACTCACTGCTGAGATGGGGATTTTTAGGTAATTCCCAACAGCACAAGGCTGAAGAACGATATTAAAGATTGTGACATCTGAACTACACCCAAAAGCCAAGCATGCTCTCTCGCTTCTACTATTTTCCATCATAAGTGGAAATAATCATGTGTTAATCTCTCAAGAAAGGAATTCTTTCTCCTGGAAAACGAGCAGAGTGGAGTATAATCTGAGGACAAGGTATTGTCCAAACCCAAAAAACAAAGTGCATTTTCTCCTTTTCTCTGCAACAAGAACTGTAGCTGCTGGGCCTGCTGGACAATTTTAAACATGTTAAATCAATAAAAGCCCTGTGATTAGTGCTGCACACCCATGGCACAGCCACTCTTATTGCTGACACCCAGGCTGAAGGCTCTAGGGAGTCTCTTTCCATCATCATCTCCAGCAGTACCTGCAGGTGCAACTTCCTGAGTGATGAGCAGTCAGAACTCTTGGGGAAATGCTGCAGCTCAGCCTCACAGACAGCAAGACTTTGTGTCCAATTTCCTGGTCAGCAACACTTCAGAATCCTTTTGAAAAAACACCTGGGTACAAGTTTTGGTTTTCAGACTTATTCTGACCTAATCAAAATATAAAAGCCTTGAATTTGTCCTCCCTTGCATTCCTTCTTTGCCTCCATGCCTTCCACATTGTGTATTTTTTAATGCCTATTTTTTTGCCTGATATTGTGTTCAAACTCTGCACACATCACTTCCCCCTTTTCCTGTTCTTAGGATTATTCTACATTTATTCACAGGAAATAGCAGCCACAAACTACAGCTCAAATAGGTAAGAAGAAAGAAGCTATGGGGAGTGAAATCTTTGTAGTTCATTTACAATCTTCCTCTGTGTGACATTATTCCCCCACGAAATAAAGCCACTAATACTTTTAATGGCTTGCAGTACTGCTGGGAAGCTTCATATATGTAAGATGAAAAGAGCTTTGTTACTCATACTGTTACAGGAATCAATATTAGTATTATTTGCAAGTGTTTAAAGGCTGTAGAAATTAAAGAATCGATCAGGGGAGAAGCCTCAGCAGGGGAGCCAAGAAAATGAGGATCTGTAGGAGATCAGGAAATTATTTCCAGCTTGATGAACAAGAATGTTTTCCAGTAAGAGCAGAGAGGTTCTAGGAAGAATCTCCAGCAGCAGCCAGGGAAGCTCAACAGCTTGAGTCACTCAAATGAAGAACAGATTAGGCACGTGGGCATCCAGCAAAGGAAGGAAATGATCCTGCACCAGAAGATGACTTAATACACATTTAACCTCAGATTGCCATTGTTTTGAATGTATTCTGAGATGTTCTGAGTTAAATAAATACATATGCCTTAAAATACACTCCCTGAGGATTACATGTGGTTTTGAGAATACTACTTATTGAGGATAATCATGTTTCCTAAGAGGATTTTAAAAAAAAATACCAGAGAAATCTTTCTCTTGTCTCCAATATCATTAGGGACGTTTTCTAAAAGCCCTGTCTACAAAGCACTCAGAGAAATGTAAGGAATCTTCATTATTCAGCATTATATTTATGTCAACAGCTTCCAGATTTAGTCATTTCTACACTAGCTGAGTAACATGTTGTTTGTACAAGATCAAAAAAAATCCTTTAGCTGTAATCAAATCAGTGCATCACATCCTCCCCACCACCAGCACACACATCTCCAGCTACAATTTCCAAACTATCACCATTATTTCTGGAGAAGAGGGGGAGAAATCAAGCTGCTTGCCTCAGCCGGGATCACAGGCGTAGCACAAACCTAGCACCATCATAAGGTGCTGATGTAATTTCAGCAAGGTGTTGAAACTGCTGGAGTTTGCTGACGTCCTGCGAGCTGCCAGCTCAGTTTGATGTCACTGGCTTTCAGTCACTGACAAAAGGCAGCTGATAACGTGGAGGGATTTTTAGTCACATCTGTCATTAGCACCAGGCTCTCAAATGAACTGTCCCCTACAGCAGTGTTTAAGTAATTGCATTACATCAGTGCTGAACAGCTTATCCACAGTTGGCTCCGAGTTGTGTGAACTCAATTTACACGTGGCCACACCATCCCCTGGCCACCTGAATGCAAGATTTATTGCCAGTGCCTGTGTACAAGAGCACACAAGTTCACAAGGCCAAGTGCAAGGTCCTGCACATGGGTTGGGGCACAATTCCAAGCACAAGTACAGGCTGGGGGATTGAGAGCAGCCCTGAGGAGAAGGGCTCAGGGCTGTTGGTGGATGAGAGGCTGGATATGAGCTGGCCATGTGCACTGACAGCACAGAAAGCCAAAAGTGTCCTGGGCTGCATCCAAGGCCCTGTGAGCAGCAGGGGAGGGGGGATTCTGCTCCTCTGCCCAGCCCAGGTGAGACCCCACCTGCAGAGCTGCCTCCAGCCCGAGCTCACAATATAAGGAAGACATGGATCTGTTGAAGGGAGTCCAGAGGAAGGACATAAAGATAGTCAGAGGGCTGGGACACCTCTGCTATGGAGACAGGCTGGGACAGTTGGGGCTGTTCAGCCTGGAGAAGGCTTTGCAGAGACCTCAGAGCCTCTTCCAGGGCCTCAAGGAGCTCCAAGAGAGCTGGAGAGGGACTTTGTACAGGGGAATGTAGTGACAGGACAAGGGGCAATGGCTTTAAACTGGAAGACGGGAGGGTTAGATTAAATACTAGGAAGAAATTCCTCACTATGTGTGTGATAAGGCACTGGCACAGGTTGGCCAGAGAAGCTGTGGATACCTCATCCCTGGAAGTGCTTAAATTCAGGTTGGATGGAGTCCAACTATCTTCTGAGCAACTTGGTCTAGTGGAAGGATGTCCCTGCCCACAGCAGCGGGGTTGGAACAAGATGCTCTTTAAGATCCCTTCCAATTTAAACCATTCTGTGACTTTCAGAAAGCTTCCCACCACTGCTGTAGATATTATTCTATTCAATTCCTGTCTGATTCCAGCAGGAAGGAGATCTGCCTCTCAGCTTTTCCTTGTAATGAGCCTGTCAGACTACCTGTGTTCACAGCATATCCAACAGAGACAGCCACGGCCACGGCTTCCCCTGTGTAAGATCCCTTTGCATTGCCAATGCTGGCAGCATCTGCAGCAGCAGAGTTTTCCAGACATTTCTATGCTGTTGATAGGTCTGAGGAGACAAGAAATGTTGTGATAAAAATGCTCTGAGGGGAAGGAGCAGGGAGAACACCAACCTTTGCTGCTCCAATTCTTGCAGACACAAATGCACTTTCTCTCTGCAAAATTTTTGCCCCAGCTCCCTGTGTTACAGCTGGGTTTCCATCAGTCTCCTCCCTGGCTGGGAGGCTGCTCCCCCATGGAGTTCAGCTAAGGAGAATTCCCCACTCTCCTACAGACACATGTTAGTTATGCTTTTATCAGGGAAATCCTTGAGAGAGACTCCCAGGATCCAAACTGAAGCTGCAATTCAGTCCCCATTTGCCTGGCCTCCACTCAGAGGATGAGAGTGATCAGGAGTTTGCAGAGAGCTGGTGGGTAACACTGCTCCTCACAGAACATCCATTTGCATGAGTTGTTAGGCAGGGCAAGGACCTTGTCAAGAAGCTCCTGCTCAGATGGCAAGGACAGCCCAGAGCTCCATCCAGGCAAGCAGCTGAGTATGGAAAAGCATGAGCATGGAAAAGGGCAAACATTCCATGAGACTTGCCCTGGCCTCTCTTCCAGCCTCCCAGATAACTGAGGCTCAGGGAACTCTGCGTCAGAGCTGACATCCCTGCAATTACCCAAATGGATATGGTCTTAAAGGGCAATCCTCTCCTTAAGATTAATTTAATCAGCTGAAGAACAGCATGGAGATGAGTCAGGGGAGGTTTAGGCTGGCTATCAGAAGGTTTTGCAGCCAGAGGGTGGCTGGACACCAGATTAAGCTCCACAGGGAAGTTGTCACAGCCCCAAGCCTGCCAGAGTTCAAAGAGCATTTGGACAACATTCTCAGGCACATGGTGGGATTCTTGAGATGTTTTGTGGGGACAGGAGTTGGACTCAGTGATCCTGATGGGTCCCTTCCAAGTCAACAAATTCTATGGTTCTGTGAGAAGAGGATGAAATTGTTGAGCACTTGAAAGACTGGTTTTGATTTAGGAACCAAAATTTGTTTTAATACAGACATCAGTTTACAAATATGACGGTTCTGTTTGTCCAGATGTTTTTTAAATAACATGCTGCCATGCAAATCACCTGAAATTTCAAAAAGCTCTCACAGCCATAACGAATTCAGACAGAAGAGCAAGGCATTAGAAACCTTCAGAGTTAGTCATGAAAAGCAAATATTGAGGGTGCAGGCAGCAAAGTGAGAATGTGCCTCATACAGGCATTTCTAATAGAGACCATCATTTGCAAAGAATTTGGATAAACAAGGTTGGATTTCCACATGGAACTGTGGTGGAGGAAACTGAAGGGCAAGATCTAAAATTAGTCCTATGTCTCTTTTTGTGTTTTGTTTAACGAAGCACCTGGAGCAATTTCCCAGCTATGGACAAGAAATGTCACTGACAAAGTGTCTCTGAATTCCACGCTTTCTCAGGTATCCAAAGAGACATTTTTTTCAAACTGCATTTAAAGAAAAGGAAAGTGGGAAAAAAACAAAATACAGATACACAATGTTAAAAAAACCCCAACCAACCAAAAACCCTCAACCACACAGAGAAAGTAGAGAAGACCCTAGACTCCTTTTCTCCAGCACTCATTTGCTGGCAGATTCTGCACGATCAAAAATTAAAAACATTAAATTTAGTCTTTATTATTATAACCTGAACTGATTGTTACTTCTTATTCTTCAAGAGATCCTTGGCAGAGTAATGTTCCAATCCACTTCTTTGGGAGATACAGAATGGAGGTCTTACTGATCTTTAGATGGAAAACACCAGGAAAAAAAAATATTGACAAATCTCAGGTGGATTTCTACCCAATATGATATAGGCTTCTTTTTCTGTGGTTGAGGACAGGGCTTCTTTAAATCTGAAAGCTATGTGAAACCCTCAGCCAGGACACCAACACAGGGACAGCAGCTGATGGAGGAAACTAAAGCTGCCTATTTTGTCCAAGATGGGAACAGCTGCTCTGCTAACAAATGGTGCTCCACAAGAGGAGAACTCCATTGATCCCACAGGCTGCTCCACAGACAGACATCTGAGTCATCATTCATGTGCTTTATGCTGGCACCAGGCTGGGAAGGTGTAGGCAGGCACAGCTGATACCTACACAGAGGATTCAGTGATCAGTGTTGGTTATTAAAGGGTGTCCATCTTCTAGAAAGTTTTTAAAAGGCAGAAAAAAAAATGAAGAAAAAGACAGCCCACCTCATTAAGTGTTAAAACTACAGAGACCTGCATTATCTTCAAAAATTGTGGCAAACATTTCGTTTTCTCCTATCATCAGTACAGCCTCCAGCAGAAAGAGCTATTAAGAATTCTTGTTAGTGAACATGAAGTCACACCAGCTCATCCAAGTTTCCCAAAGACAGTAGGACAGTTTGCTGTTAACATTCTTACTTCTTACTTAGGTACTTAGGAATCTTTATTAGATTTTTTCCCTTCTTTCTCTTCCAATCAGTGTATTCAACGTCAAGGCACATTTCTGTCTCTTCAGAAATGCTGTGAGACAACTTGAATCAAATCCCTCTTTGCTTCAGATAAAACAAAGGGAAATAAAGACAATCCAGTCAACTATTTTCTCTCTTCATTTAATGGAAAGGACATTCTTGTTCAGGGAACAAGGATGGGCAGAGACTGAGAACTCAGAGAAGGAGGGGATTTATCAGGTGCATACAAGGCAGTGGGAGAAAGATGGGCCTGATGCACAGGCTGAGGTGGTGGACACTTGTGGAATGACAATGGAAAAGCAAACAGGATGGTTCTCTGAAAATAAAAAAAAAATAATAAATCAGAGGATGATTTCTGAGGCCTCTCTTAGTGGGAATGGTGATAAAAGCATACAAAACTGGAAAGCTGAGTCATGTCATAAGCCTTAATCCAAACAGGCTTTGAAGAAGCTTCCTGCAGGCAGGCAGCAAGTCCAGGATACTCTGCCAGCACAGGGTAGTGCTCTACTCCCCTGCATGGAAAAAACAGGACTTTATACTGTAGCAGCTCCAGGTGTTTAGCAGCTGAATCCTGGCTAGCAGAACCTGAAGATGCTGGCCAGGGAAATAGGAGGAGCAGGAGTGGGAGGAAACTGCTGAATTTTCCAAGTAGAGACATTTAGGAATAGATTAAATGTTGGAAAACTACAGAGATCTCACACAAAATGATGGGAACAAGATCGGGTCTTGGATCTGACCCCTCATCTGATATCCCAACCAGTCAGCTCTCTCCTGACAGTAAGCAGACTTCCTCCAAAGTCAGGAACCTGAACCTGCAGAACTGCTTTATCTGAGAATCTTCCTCCCTTGCTGTAACTGGAGAAGTTTATTATCAAAAAGTCAAGGAATTAGCCGTGATCATCCTTCTTTCTACAACCCAGCCACAAACAATTAGCACTTCCAAACTGCAGGGTAGCCTACTTCTTATTTCCATTAGTAGCTGCAAATTAATTATAAATGCTTCCCATTTCATCCTCTTACTTGACCTAGGAGCCTTTTTCAGACAACAGACTGCATCAAATTATTATCTTTTTTGTTTTATCACAAAAATTGGAAGGGCATATTTAGGAACCCATGGTCAGACAGGATTCTTTGAGGGTGTTTTGGGTTGGTATTTTTTGCCAGAACAGCTTATGTATGTATGAGCCAACATAAATGAAAAGGAAAACCTGTACTAAGACATGTAAAATTTCAAAAGCACAGCTGAACAAAAGACCATGTATTTGATGTTCCCTGAGGAACCCATTTTTACCAAAATATATTAAAAGAACCCTATAGAAATGGTGTTTTCCCTTACAAGGATTACTTAATTTCCTGAGACCTTGGAAGAGAGAGCCTGTGGCATTCCACAGCAGGAAATTATTTGATGAAAAGCTTGAGCAGCTACATTTTCTGTAAAATAGTTAAGGGAGCCATGAGCTACACAAATAGCTCACAGTTTACCAACCCTACCCAGAGCTTTTTCAAAAATTCAGCATCAAAATAACGTCCAGAAAAAGCAGATGCAATCTCTCTCTCATTTCAGCTGCCCCAGGTATTTACCAGTCCTACTTTAGCAAGGTTTTAGCAGCACAGAAGGGATAATTAACCTCCCCAGTACTATCTGCACACCAAATCTCCTCATAAATCTTGAGACAGCCCAGGCAGGGCAGTGTCACAGCTCTGTCCCCCTGCAGCTGCCAGCCCAGTCCAACGCAGGCTGCCAACGTCAATCCCTGCTGGCTCCTGCACAGGGATTTGAAGCCTCCCAAAGAGCAGAGCCTTGATGTCACTCATGTACCTGACAGTGACAACACAAGTCCTTGACGTCCTTGGAGTCCTGCACTGGCCAAAGGCAGAGCTGGGAATAGCTCTCCAGCCCTGGAGCCCCAAATCCTATTAGAGCACAAGGCTGCTCTTCAGCAAGAGACACTTTTGCAATGGGTCAGTGAAGTTACAGGCTTGGCTTCTTCCCCCCAAATGTGGACATTTTCCTTTGTTAATGGTAGTGAACTGATATGCATATTCCCCTTAAGGTTTATTTTAAAGTTGGTATGTGAAGACATAAGTGGCTTTTTATTAAACCACTTCATCAAATTTCTCCATTCCCTGTTCTTAAATGCACCCTTAAATTTCACATTAATGGAATACTGCATACAGTGCCAAAAATTCTGTGGGAAATGAACATCTTCTCCCTGCAGCTATTTGCCCTTTCTGTTTACTTGTATTCTGTCAAAAACTAATCAGGTTACAGATATAAATTTCTGGCTTGTTATTTCCAACACCTAATGCAAATCTATGAAATCCTGAAAGTCACAGTTTACAGGGTTCTTAGAGCAACTCACCATTCAACAGCCACCAAAGCAGGGGAATAAAACCTGGACTTTCACTGATGTACTTCAAGCCTTTCAAGTTGATACTCACATTGTAAAGTGACATTAGCATTAGCCTAGAATTGAAAGAAAGAAGATGTGAGGGCCTTTGATTCCTTTGCATGCTTCAGCATCTTTTGCCACTTTTTGCCAAGCGTGTACCAATGCAGAAGCCCGTGCTAATAATTTGTATTTTGGTAACAGAGGTAAATCTCAAATTATGTACAAGCAATGTTGTGTGAACCTTTGTTTCTACTGTTAAATCACATATTCCAAACACGTGGAAAAGAGTAAGAAGGTCTCAGGGAGGGGCTGGAATGTTCTCTGTTCTGGAGCCAGTTTGGCTACTGCTCCTTCTCACGGCTGAGATAAACCTGCGTGTCACTGCACTGCCACCACGTCCAAACAAAAGGGAAATGATAATTCCAAAGGGACTTCACACCTCACATCCAATTCTCAAACAAGGACTCATGGCTTAGGCTCCTATGCCACCAGCAGACTTTTGGACACCCTCAGAAAGCAGAAAAGGCAGTGACCCATTGCAGGCTAAACTGAGTTCTAAGAGCTGTCGTTTATGTGCTCTGAGTTTGATCACCTCGGTTATTAAGGAGGAGAAAGAAGGAAGAGCAGATTTATTAAATCTATTGCATCAGTGGCCACTGCCAAGCGGGGAGAGGTGCTCTGGATCTGAAACTGCAGCTGGTAAAGCCCACAGATTGCTTTTCATCCAGCCCCTGCAGCTCTGGGCTTCCAGAACAAGCCCTGACAAAAGAGCACAGCACTCCCTATAATCAGCCAGAATGGAAATGATCAATATACCATCATCTTATAATGGCAATGTTAACATTTCTTGAGAATGTCTTTCACCCTTAATCTGTTTGACATTTGCAGTTAGAAATAAAATGACGTAAAAAGGCACTGCTGTGTTTGTGTTTTTATTTCACTTGTTTGCTTTGTGCAGACAAAAGGGACTGGTGGTGGTGATCCAGGGAAGTGCTGAGGTTTTTGGAGTGCTGGAACATCCCACAGGCCAACGCAGTGGCATATTAATATGTAACAGCATATTTAATTAAACACACTCACCTAGGCACAACAGAGAAGCATTTCCAGGCCCTTTATAAGCACCTTCACCTCCAGTATCAGCACATCTTAGTTGGGTTTGTTTTTTTTGTTTTTTTTTTTTGCAGTAATAATTGCAAAAGTGCTTATTGAAGCAAACCTGACACAGATGATTACTGGATAAACAATACTTTCTGCTGTTTTTTTCTAAAGTGTGGAGTGAGTCTTAATTATGCACTTCATAATCTTCCTACTTAGACAAGCCAAATTTAATTAACATCTTGTACTACTGTATCTGTCAATGCTTTAAAATCTAGAACTAAAGGCACAGCTAAAGCCCCTTCTTGTCTTGTTAATACATGGGATTAGTATGTAAAATGTACTATTAGGTTTAAATATGTCTCTTTACTGACTACTTTCAACTGCCACAAAAGCAAAGTTGAATATTCTTAACCATTTAATTGTAGCTACAAACAATTATGTAAATGTTTATTGACTGTGTAACAATTACAAACACTGAACAAACCCTACACCAATGAGAAGAAAACCTGCAATCTTTCACATCTGCTATTTCAGAAAGGCAAGGACACCCCTGAGATTTCAGTCTCAGCACTCAGGTTGATGCCTGGGATATATTTATTCCATACTCACAAGACTACAGTGGATATCACAGCACTTTTGGAGTAAGTGACAGGTTCTCCCTGTAATTTTTTTGTTTATATATTCATCCAAATAGAACACAGGATTGCTAGAACTAGAAAAGAGAACTCCTCTTTTAATCAGCTTACTTTGATACTGCTGTGTGTAGAATTGGACTCCCAGTTTCCCCTCATCTGTCACACATCAATGAAAAACATTTTTGGAAATAAAAGCTGGACAATAATTGTAAAACCTCAGAACTAAACAAAAGACAACCACAGCATGTAAAATTAAAAGCCAATGTTTTTGTTCAACCGATTGGATTATAAGTTGATTTCTCCCATGGAACACCATGGTGATGCTTTAAGAAAAATACATTGTGTTTCCAGAATAATGGAGAGACATTTTCACCTGTGAGGTGTAGTTTTAAAAATGTATCTGTATGAATATATATATATAAATATTTGTGTAAACATTATTTATGATGACTCCAGAGTCCATATTCAATTAACTTTGAAATTGCACTAGAATTTATGGCAAACTTGTCTCACAGTTGTCTTTCATTTTGTTCTGGCTTATGTTGCCTATGGAAGGGGAAAAGGGAGTTCTTCTGACACATCTGCTTGTGCAAATGCTGATTAAGGTTAACCAGCAGCTAAAAAACATTATGTGTAAAGAACAATTTAAAAACAAATCAACCAACCCTCCCCCCAAACCCTTCTTTTCTGGGCTGGGAAATAGTAAAACTCCCCAAAAGAATAAGAAAAAAATGGAGTGTTAGTTAGTAACAGGTTTTTTGAACTGAACAGTGACAAGATACATACAGAGCTAACAAAAAAAAAAAAGGGACTCTTTTTTTTATTATGGACATGAAAGACAAACACAGGGAAACACTTTGCACGAAAACATTTGAGCAAATCAGGCTCCCTCACTCTCTGACAAGGCCATGAAGAAATGTCCTTTGTGGCATTTGCTCTAATGTCAGAATACAGCATTTTTAATCCAATGGCAAGTTCAGAGTAAGGAAAAAAAAATGTTGGTTCTATGGGATATCAGAAAATATCATCACTGCACTGCATTCAAGCTATTGTAACACATGCTTAATATTTCTCACTTATCAACCACCTTGAGCAACCTCTTATCCAAGCCTCCCTCCATTTGTTAGCCTACAAAGCTGGCCCCTGTTGAATTCCTTGCCACCTCACAGGATTGTTCTGTGTGTATTTTACCAGCAGTGCTGTATTGGCAGCCAAGTTTACAACACCATGGGTAATTCTTCTGCAAATCAGGCAGATTTTGAAGTGTAAAAACAAGCAACCCAAGATACAAACTCAAAAGAAAGGCCCTCAAATCCAATTAGATTAATACAGTATGAAATGATGAAAAATAGTTTATCTGGACCCATAGACACGTATTCACCTGAAATTCAGAGTGTGTGGGTAGGAACATCTTCCCTCCTCCTCTCAAAGTCCCCTTTTATTTTTACCCCATTTACAGATTCTGAAACAGTTATGGATCCTCGTTTCAGGGTTGTTTTTTGGTTTTGTTTGGTTGGTTGGTTTGATTTTTTACACACATGAAGGCACAAATTACTTTTTCCTTCGTAAATTGAGATTCTCATACAATTCTTTCAATTGGGATGTTATCAAAAACTCCCTACCACTCACCTTCAAGCCCAGTGTTTGGGAAACAGGAATAAATAACTGATCCCAAATCATCAAGGCAGACTCAAATCATCAGCAATCAATGATCTCAAATCATCAAGAGCACAGACTGTTCATCTTTTCCCTCACCACCCAACAGGGAAAAACAAACACCTCCAGAGGACAACCTGCTCCCCCTCACATGAGCAATCACCTGACAGCACCATCTCCTCCCAGTGACTGTGGGAAGGAGCTCAGTCAGTCAGCAAATGCTTGACATCCCCCTCTCTGACAGCTGAGGTTAGGCAGGATAAAACCTCTCCAAAGTGAAGACCAAGCCTGATTTCATGACTATCACATCCAACCTGCCTAAATGTGTGCCTGGACGTGGTCAGGTTACTGTAGCTGATAGGGCTGCTGTTTGTCAGCTGAGCTGGGACAGCTGCCTGGGGGATGAATTGTTTGTGTATTCATGAAAAAAAACCACCACAGTGGCTCAAACCACCTCCATGAACAAATGAACCAGGCGTACAGGACCACTGCCCACAGTTCAGCAGATGAGCCACTCTTTAAGCCACAGTAATTTGCCCAGTCAAGGTTATACATCCTCAGCTTGTAAGGTCTTGGGGAAAAAGGCAAAGACAATTGTTTATTTCATCTCTCCATCAGCTGAAAAGCACTTTTGCAGTGGCTGAACTGTGCAACAGGGCCCTGCCTTTAAAGCTGTATTGCAAGGTCACTTTACAGGCATTGCCTCTTACAAACTGAAGTGTGTCGTGAGTCTGGCTGCTGAAGAGCCTAAAATTATTTAATTTTTGCTCTTAGCAGATCCACAACTCACTTTCTTCACTAAGGACACGTGACATTTTACACTTCATATTACAAGGGAACAAAAATGAGTTCACCTTTCCCACATCTTCTCTGTTGCAAAACTTAACCTCACACCTTCCTTATTTCACACCAAACTCATGACCCCTCCCAAGGTAGAAGAGGGCACCCCTGCTCACCTTTAAAATATTATGGTGCTTAAGAGACTTCCCAAGAGACACAAAACCTGGATAAAGCTTTGTAGTCAACCCTAGTATATCTGCAAGGAATGGTACTGGGAAAAGAGTTTCCAAAAATTGTTTTCCTCTCTGGGAAATGAATAATGGGGGAGTGGGAAAACTGCTGTCATCACTTGAGCTGCACTGCAAGAGAATGCATTTCATCTGAAAGGGGCAAAAAAAGTCAACGTACACTTTAAATTTGTTACAGAGTCCTGGCTTCATGTCTCCCAGGAGATGCATCATCGTGTCCAGCAATTCCCGACTGGAACTGACCAGGAACTCACGGCCGCACGCCAGCGCAGCCACGTCTGTGGGAAAGCACAAAGCATCACCAAAAATCACGTTCCAAACAAAAGTTTATGCTAATTATCACTGAAGAGATAGGCCAGCTGTGAAGAATGGACTATGGCTGTGATTTAAACTTCAGAGTACATCCACCTGTAGAGCAAATACTGACCAACAAACACTGGTCAAGCTCCTTCAAAATCCTGCATTGGTAACCAAAGCATTTATTCAGAATGTGTCCCAATAGAAACACAGTAAATCGTGAAAAAAAAAAGGCTGTATTCATCCACAGGTAACTGAAACAAAGTTGATCATTACAGGTTCCACTTTAAAGGAACAGGACTGCAGAGTTTTACAACCACTCAATTCAATACACCCAGCACATCACACAACCAAAACTCTTATGAACATTACTCTAAAGTTTCTTTCCTACCTCTCTGCAAGTGTGGCATTATTCAAGCACAAACAAAAGACAAAATTATTTCCAAAGGCTACTGTTCCAAAGCAGGTTTTCCTACATTATTTTCCCTTATACCTGCCCCCTACTCAGTACAGTGGCATAATGCATCACATAATAATTTTATTTGTCTTTATTGACATCCCAACAGCTAAAAATCCCACATTCAGAAAAGCTGTTCAGTCAAGATTTACTTATTTATACCAATAGCCACTGTTCAGTCTATCTTGCATCATGTTTTTAGTGTAATTTTAACAGTTACAGTTTCACAGAAATTCAGATGATGTATCAACCTTATGCCTCACAGCCTCCCAAACCAAGCACAGCCATTCTAAAACAGATATGTGGCTTTTTACTTATTTTATGGCCCTAAAAAAAAATTCTTAGTATCGAAGTCAGGTTTATAACCTTCTACTTCTCTTACACAGTGAGAGTGAGGTGTATCTGACAGTAACAAAATTTTCAAGCACTTTCAAAACCCTTAGTCCATGCCTTAAGCTGGGGCTGATCTACTTGCAGCATCAACTAGATGTCATCTTGTAGATGTTGGCATCACTGGTGATTCACAGAGGGAATTTCTCAATGTGCACCAACTGATGTGAGCATACAAGACTGGCACAGTGGTCCTTGTTTCATTCCACACTGAGGAATGCAACAGGGAATTTCAGAACTCAATGGCTCTTACCTGTCTAATCCTTAACGATGCCACAGGCAGCACAGAAGTGCCTGTAACAGAAGTGTCAGTAACAAAATCTGCTAGAACTTCAGAAAACCAGAAAGTCACCCAAGATATCACCGTTGACAACTTAACTTTGAAAAGCTGTATTTTCTGCTTTTCTGTTCTGTGAGGTTCTGTGAGGCAGTACACATTCCCAGTAGGTGTGGAAGGTTATTCTGAGACACAACATTAACTTACTTGTTACAATCCCTGCCAAAGCCAATACAAACTGATTTTCCTCAGAATCCAGATCCTGCTGTTTCATGTCTTCACTTAATGACTTCACAAAGCTCTCCATGGTCTGGGCAGTGATTGTGAAAAACTTTACTGCTTTACTCTGCAAGAATGGAGGAGAAGAAAGATTACACACACTACAGCAACTATAATTATTAGAATTATTAGATGCTACAGTAGAACTGGTCAATCTTCCAAATTATTAAAACATCCAGTTACTTCAAATAAACAACAGAAAATACCAGGTGTTCACTGAGTGACAGGTTTGATCCCTTAATATTTGAAACCATTACCTTAGAAGAAAAGAGGAAATTACTCAATGCTACATTTATTCACAAAACTGAACTACTTTGTATCTACCTCTTAAGCACACAAGAACATATAATCAACCATCAGAATTTAAGCTTATTATCAGAAGTGAGAATATTATCTGTTTTGTGATAGCTGCACCAGGTGTTTCACATTTACCTGGCTTACTACAGTAGCTTTTGTCAAAATCAGCTGAAGACTGGAGATTTAATATGAAATTCCTATGAAAACAATGAAGTTCCCAGGAAAAAAAAAGCAGAATTCAAATGGATCCTAACTGGACTCATTAATTGCTCATTACAGCATGGAGAGAAACAGGCTATGCAGAAGTTCTTTGGAAAAGGAAGTGGAGGTCTCAGGTGGAACTTAAGTCAACCATGCTATGTGAGAAAAAACAACCACCACAGCAGAGCACACGAACAGGAGCACAGGCTGTAATTGTGGGACAGTCTTTCCCCCTCAGCTGCAATCCTGCTCCATTTGGAGGAATCTCAGCTGAGGAAGCACCACCTGGTACAAAGATCAGGGCAGGACAAAGAGCCTGGCCTGAGGTGCAGAGTCCACAACAAAGAACAGAGACCTGTTTCTGTTTATTGACAATTCTGACTAGTAAAACACTGCTGGAACTCTGTTTCACACGGAGGATGAAGGCTTTCATAACCAAAATAGTGTGGCAGAGAGCCCATAATGTTGGGTTTCCCAGTGTCTTTAATAATTTTTCCAATTGTTTCATGAAGCAGCTGAAACTTTTAGTCATTCCCAGCAGTGACCCAGTGGGAGAGTTCAAGAAATGCCTGAACTCTTATTCATTTTCTAAAGTGACTAAAATATCTTAATACTTTTGCAGAATTACTGCTTTCACAGTATGGGCAAAGCTAGTGGTAACATTTATTTATTCCTCCATTGCTGCACATTCACCACATTAAAGATGCACTGTTCCTGTGGGGTGACTTCAGCAAGGGGGGACAAAAAGGAGGCTCAGTCAACACAGTCATCTTCACAAATGATGCTGTGGCCCCAGAACAACAGGAATGAAGGGCTCATGGAGAAAGAAGAGGAAGGTAAGTGCAATTCTGCATGTGCTGGGTGTAGTTTTTATATAGACACCACTCCTCAAGGATAGCAATTTTAACACAAGCACTGACTGTAGCTCAAGAAGCAAGAGGGCATGAGAGAAAATGAAGAGCCCAACAAGTGGTTATGAAAATACATATTCACATGGGAACATGAGGACACCAAGCACCCTGAGCAGTTGGTATGCTGCACAGAAAACAAGAGTAATCTTCTCTCTGTCAACCTCTTGAGGTTTCACTGGTGCCCCCTCTGCTGATCCTCCTTTCCAGACAGCCACTGCTTAACTAGTGCTGAGCTCCAGCAGAGAGCCATCAGGTTTATAAATAACAAACACTGCACACTCTGCACAGTCCCTCATTAACTTGACGGCATTTTCATGGGACTGAAGAATGTCTCACCCACACACGTTGAGATAAGGACAGTTCTGAAAGCAGCCACTGAGGTGCTTGAGCTCAGATGGTGCAATGAACCTTCTGCTGCCTGTTGGAACTCCTGTGTGAAAGCTCCAGGTAACGTGAAAAATTGCTGCCACAAAATATAAAGTCGTTTGTCACCGTATCAGACAACTGAAGCAGCAAAACACCTTGTAGGATCCAAAACTTCTCAAGTTGAAGCAAGCCTTGATGCTGTTCTGAAATCAAACCTCCAGGTTGTATTTCCGTGTGAGAAGCCTGTCATATCTGGCTGAAGCTTTTTGAAAGACATCCAAAACAATCTCATGGGAATTAATTTACTTCTTTTTTTGGTGCATGCAGGTAGGAAACCTTGAAAACCCTCTCATGGTGCTTCTCTGGATGTGTCTTCAAATTCTCTCTAGGAACACGGGTAAAACCAGCAGGCACTCTCTCCCCCACTGCCTTGAGAACTACCTGTGTCACATTTCTGCTCAAGTTCTGTTTTTCCCAACCCTTATGGACACAAAACATATATTGGTCACTAACACCATTTCAGTCCATTTGCATTACAGGACTGGAAGAAAGACCTGCTTCTGTAATGCTTCAAAGACTGCAAAAAGCTTGGCCATTGTTCTGTAAAGCGTGACATGATTCTGAATTGGTGCCACCTCCCCCATGTGCTTAAATATCAGCAACAGTTTCAAAGAACCCTTGATGTTCTCCTACATTTCCGTAGTTCACAGCACCTTCTCAGGGGAGGAGGGAAGAAGCTACAAGCTGTACAACTTGTCCCAAAATAACCCAAACCAATTATGTTGTATGACAAATCTCCATCATCTTTTAATGACCTGACTCACTGCCAGTTGCAATCTGTGGTTGACACAATGCCACACAATCCATTTATGCTTTTCCTGGGAGTCTTGTTGCAAACCCAGGCACGTTTCTTACAGTGTTACGTGCACCATCCCAAGAAAATGATGCCCCCAAATGTTGCTCTGATCTTCACCACAAGTACAGCAGTTCAACAGGCTTTAAGGATTGCTGGAAATGACTAGGAGAAGTGTTTTGCATTTCAAACCAACCTAACCCCCGAAGTATTGCATCTTGACAGTTGGGTTTTTTACCTTCAAACAAATCTTCAGGCAACAGTTATGTTTTTAACTAATTCGACTGAATATTAATCCTTAAGACTGCTTTCAACAAACAGCCTTGTTCTAAAAGTTTTAACTGTTTTATACAGTGTTTTACAGATGTTTTTCCTAGTAACTGCTGGTGCTTGGATTTGCAATCATCAGAAGTTATCATTAATAACGCATCACTGTACAGCTTTCTAATATCCAATATAAAGTTGTAATTGTATTTTGGAACACCCAACTAGAACAACTCTTACAAACACATTGGTTTCTCACTTACTATAATGAGCTAATCCTATTCACTCAGCTGTTCATCATTCTGCTCAAAAATCAAGCCAAAAGAAACTGTGGCATCAGTTCACTCAGATTAAAAACAGTAATTCCTTCTCATGATGGCTGTGTCAAAAATGGAAATCATATTTTTATCAGGCCTGTTGCCCTAGTCCCTCCTAATTCCATCAGCTGCACTTGGCAGTGAAATTGTGATAGTTGCAATATTACCATTGTCATTAACTGTTGTTTGGTTTTGTTATTTCTTTTTTTTTTTTTTTTTTTCAAATAGTCTGCTTGCCCATGTTTAACACTGATGATTTAATATGATCCACGAGCAATGAGGGTCTCTAAATTTCCAAAAGTGATTCACATATTAAGGCAGCAGAAAGATTTAAAGAGTTGAGAATCAACAGATCTGTCTTTTCTCCATGGAAATAGCTCCTCCAAGCTCTCCACAGGCATGGAAACTCCTGCATGTGCCCAGGAACTCTTCTATCCTTTTGTTAGCTTGTGAAGATATTTACATTATGCTAACTGTAGCCTTACTTCCAGTTTAGCTGTGTGTGGTGGAAAACAGATAACCCTCATTTGGTACCAAAAGAAATAATTACTGCATTTATTCATAAGACTTCACAGCTCCAACCCTTCTTAAACGAGAATGGACGATTCCCAAAGAACATGCAAACCAGAAAACGTTTTTGCTGTCCAGACAATTTCTGAAGTACATCCTTCAAGTGTGCTCCACAGCAAGACCCTTCTTTCAGAGGTCCTTGTTTTAAAGGCCTGGAGCATTCCCAGGGGTCAGCATTCACCTGCCATACTTACTCCTCCTAGGATGGATTTCACAGCCTCCTCGTTGCTGGACACCCCCCAGAGCAGGGTGCACACTGCTGCTCCCATCTCTGTGCAGTACTCTGCCTGCTGCAGGAGCTGCTGCTTGGCCTCGTTCAGCTGCTGCCGCAGGTCCAGCTTCTCCTGGAACAGCGTAAGGAAATTTTGGTTGCACTTCACGTCTCCCACACCAAGTTTTTAGGCTAAGGGACAGAACAAGAAACACAATCGCGGCCATCTCTGAAGTGGAGGGTGACCCAGAGCAGTTGCAGACACGTTCCTTCTCTCCTGAGCTGTCTCTAAGCAGTGCAGGCTGACAGGAACCAGAAACTGTCCACAAGGTCAAGCCAAGTGACCCATGCAGACTGAGTGGCACCTGGAAAAGCCTGACAGGAGACATCTCCCCCTGAGCAAACAGCTCCATGTCTCCTCAAGAGAGAGGGGATTTCAGCATCAGGGGCCAGCCTTCCCTGACACCTTCCAAAAGATACAGCAAACATCTCACAGGAGGGGAGGGTTGTTTTGTTTTTCAAAACAGGCTTCTGCTCGAGCCAACATGGAACAGTTGCTGGATATCTAGGATAAATACTGTTGTCTCTTCCAGCTCTTTTCTGTTGACATAATCCTGAGCAGCAGTGGCAAAGCAAGACAGAGTCCCCAAAAAAAAAACCTGAGGTTTGAAGTTTGGACCTTCCATTGCAAGAAAGCTGAGGCACCACTGTGCATCCATGAGGTTCTGAGCAACCTGATCTAGTGAGAGTTGTCCACAGCAGTGGGGCTGGAATGAGGTAACACAACTCCAAAATCCCTTCCAACCCAAACTGTTCTGTGACACAATGATTCTGTGATCACTTAAGTGAGCTGCTAAGTGGTTCTTGCCACAAAGCATAAAGAGAGAACAGATCAAACCCTACAGAACCAGAGCACAACTTCCATTTGGCAGTACATTTTTTTCCAATCACATGGGAAGCTGGCTGGAAGAGTATCATGGAATTGGGCAGGATTCTAGGTTTCACTGGCTTCCTATCAGCTGCCCACAGGAGTGGCAAAGCTGCTGCACTTCTCAGTTTAGAGGCAGCACAGACAGCAAGATCAAGGCAGGGATTCTGCAATCTGTGTCCCAGGGTGGGTGGGGGCTCCCAAACTCCAGGTAGGGTGGTATTAGTCAGGACTGCAGGGAAAAGACCAAGGCCAGTCCAGAAAAATGATGCAAATTCAAGTATTAAAATAGAGAGAATCCCAGATTGCACAGTGTCAAAAAACAGAAGGCTCTTACTCTGCCCATTTTACAGACACGGTATTTTGATATTCTCTGCAGAAAACTCCTCAGCTCAGCCTTCCCAGCGTGTTTGGCTGTCAGGATGAAGCATGGGGAAATCAGAAGGAATCTTTTCTATGTCAATTTTGAAAGCAACCAAACACAACAAGACTTTCAACCATGCATTGTCATCAAGGCTTTAAGTATCATGTTGGTTTTGGGGTTCACCTCAATGCTTCATGCTGAGGGTTTGTAAAGAATAGAAATGTAAACTCATCTGAAAATTTACATAATATGGTGTCAACCAGTACAGAGCTGTGTGTGCTCTGTCACCAACTACCTACTGAGCCTCCTGATCACACCCACCAGCCTGATTTGCACTGCTGCCGATAGAACATGCAGGTGAGGATTTGTAAAGTTCAAGTTTAATTTCTCAAGTTTCCCTGTGTCTATTTACTCTCTGGAGTCTCTCCTGTCTATATATGCAAAAGACTGACACTTGCTGCTGATTCCATAGGCAGAATCTCCCAGGAAAAGTCTCTTATTTCTTAATACTTTGATCGTTTTTAAGCAAATTAGCCAAATTCCATCTTTTACATGACTCACTGTCAGGTCTGTCAGCTTTTCTGCCACCGTGTGCAACCACAAAATGTCCTCAGGCATCTTCCTGCCTAATCCCTTTATCCTCCCTGTCTTTTCCACACTGTCCTGGTCTTAGGGAAATGTATCTTTAATACATTTTATTTGCATTTGGATGCTAACACTGAGTAAGACACAAAACCCAGTAATACCAAATCTAGATCCCCCCAACAAGCATGCAAAGCCAGCAGAAAAAATAATAAAAAAAAAAAGCCAGTATTTTTAATAGATCAAAAGCAACATCAGAACAAAGACATGAGGCAAGGAAAACAAAATAGTACATGCAAGAGCCAGGAAAATAAACGGAGCTTGCAAAAGCAAACAACCTGGCTGGAAGCAACACTCTTAAGAGCTCACACCAGCCAGCAATCCCTGTGCTATGCAACACCACCATCTTCAGGAAAAGGTCAAGGCACGAGAGCACAGCAGTGCCCAAGTATGGAACTGCAGAGAGACAGACAAAGGAGACATTAGCCAAGAATAACATGTGCACTTCAAGTTTTGCTGGGGTTCAGAAAGCACAGGAATTCCCTCATCAGTGGTGCAGCTCTGCGAGGAGAATTTGGAATGCAAAATGTTGATTTATGACGGCCTCAGAACAGGACACTGCTCAACCAGACACGCATGTATTCCGTGTTTGTTTCAGTGAATAATTGTATTCTCCTTTAGAAGATAAATATGTAGAAAATAATTCAGAAACTCTATACAAGGATGCCTAGAGCAGAACAGCAACCAAATGAAAAACAGCAGAAAAGTGATTAACAGGAACAAAACTCATTCATACACACAGATCATCTTGTTGTGCCCCAAAGAGCTATAGGACTTCACAACATCATGAGCACAATCCACTGAAATAACACCTTCCTGGCATTTCACAGAACCCAGTCAGACAACTGCCACACACTGCACAGCAGCAAAGACATGAAGACAAGAGCTTTGAGCAGAAACACCAAAACAACTGCTCCTGGTAAACTATCCATGCTTCAAGTAAAACTCATCCAAAAGAAACCATAAACCCAAACCACCTGCCCTTTATTTTGTAGTATTAACAGGAATCATGGGTGGGACTCAGGTCATTAATATCTAAAGCAACAGCATTCGATTTTACAGGGATTTTATCCTGCAACTGAAGAACTCAGTGCAAAGCAAAATGAACTCTGTACCTACTGCTGAACTGCAACATCTATCCCAGAAGATATTTATTTGAAATAAGGAATATCCAGACTGACAACTATTCCATCATACCAAATTTCATTCTAGAGTGTCTCATCTATGCAGATGTGCACTGAAAGTGCATTTCTGAGCTCTTCATGATTCCTTTTCAAAAAATGAAGTAAGTTTTGTGGTTCATCTGTCTTTGTGCAATCCCAGGGCTGGCAAATGCCAGCTGTACAACCCCAACTGCTGACTGCTGGTGATGGCTCCAAGGAAATGAACTTTTGCAGCAAATAATCACCACTGACTCTCACAGAGACTCATTTGAACCCAAATGGCTTCACAGCCTGAGAAGTCAGTGTCTTTGCTATCCCTTAATTGTTAAGGATCTCCCCTCTCATAATCACTAAATACAATATTGACAAGAGCAAGAGGAGCCCTGAAATTGCTCTTTGATTCTCAGCTGTACGTGGCAATTGGATCAATTGTGCTTTGAGAAAGACTATTAACACTAAACAAAGGTACACAGCTCACAGCAAACCAGGAGAGGCTGCTTTCATTCTGTACACTGCACTGCCTAAACTACCTTCTATTGTCCTCTTTGCAAATATGTTACAGCAATGTTAAACTCACCAGAACTGATTTTCTGAAGGACCTTTTGATTCCAGCTATGCCACAATCTTCCCAAATACCCAGTGTTTTACTTCAACATGTTAATATGGATAATGGATGGCTATTTGGATAGAAATCCCAAATTGTTTTTGAGACTGAGAATTCATTTTGTGGCACGAAAATGATCATTTTATCATTACTGCTTTTGTTATTAAAGCTCAAACACACAGATATCAATATCCTGGCAGCAAATCTACCTTTTTCTCCCTCATGCAATCTGCCTGGGCCGTTTCCAGACGGGCTCTGAAGTGTTCACAATCCATTCTCAGCTGCTCTACCTCCTCCTCCTTTTTCTCCAGGTCTGTGACAGGATAAATCACACAAAAGAAAGAAGGAACACGTTAAGGTCATCGGGCCTGCATTAAAGCAAAGAGGATCCACCAAGAGTAACTTCACTGAGGCGCCTCAGCCGTTTGCTTGTGCGAGATCACCTCCCTGTGGCCAAACGGGAACCTCACAATTTGCTGTGTGCCAACAGCTCTGAGAAGGCAAAACGACACATCTGATTTAAAAGAATCACATCTAGCTGTTAAATACTGAGGGTTGAGAAGATTTTTTTAAAATTTACTCAGTTTTCTACTTTGTTTTCGTGTTGGTTTCCATGAAAACTCCGTGAGTGAAATCTCACCCAAGTCAGTGACTATATTAAAAACACGAGAAAAATACCAACAGTAGTCAAAAGTGAGTGTTTCAATCTACAATTTACAACTCACATGGATAGCAAGAACGAAAAGCAACTATTCCAAATATTTTAAAATAATATTTACAATGAAAAGCAACTATTCCAAATATTTTAATATTTATAAAGTAGTATAAGCAACCTGGGCTAGTGAAAGGTGTCCCTGCCCATGGCAATGGGGTTAGAACTGGATGATCTTTAAGATCCCTTCCATCCCAACACATTCTGTGATTCTAGGATTATAAACTATTTAAAAATTATGTCAGCTACAAGCAAATTTTGTGATTCCCTTATAAAATTAATTTCTGATGTCATTGAATTTCTGATGTTATCAGAAGGCACTTTATTTTAGTGAACAGAAATCAAGTTAAAAGCGTTCATTTCACCAGCATGATGCCTGCTTTAAAAAATTCTCTTTGAAGGACAGTTTGAACAATAGCTGTGTATTGTATTTTATTTTAAAAACCCACAGTCTTGGATGCTTAGTAGTTATTCTAAGGAAAAAAAAAAAAGGAAACATTTTTTAAGTAGTTCCAAAAAGTAAAATCCAAACAGCATCTGCTGTAACCTTGGTTAGTTAAAAAAAAATAAATTACATCCCACTTCAAACACCTTACCCTTGAACATGACAGTTTGATCTATGGCTTAACACACTTGAAATATTTCCCCCAACATGTGACAGTATTTTTAATGTAATTACCAAAAATCGTAACAAATTCTATCATAAAAAGACAACATCATTAAAAATTATCCAAATATGTTCTTATTAAACAAAGGACTTGGCTTCTGGCATTCCATTTAGTAATTCTACATGATTAGAAAAGAAATATCTTCCCGTTTTGGTCCTAATTGACAAGTTTATCATCTTAAATATCCACACATTGCTTTGAGTAGCCTGTACAAAAGGAGAAAAGCTGTCTGTGGCTGATTTATCTGAAGAGATAAAACATATTTCCACTCTGCCCTTATGTGATTCCAAGCCAGCAACACTTTTTTAGCAAAAAGCAAAGAGGCAAGGCAAGGGCTCACTGCTCAAAAACATCTCTGCGCCAGGACATGCTCTCTCAGCAACCCACTTCTTTTCAACCTGCAGTCCAAAGGAAAAGAATGAAGGGAGAAATGGATTAACTGAGTTTTTGAGGATAACTCTGGTCAGTGGGAAGAAACTTCCCTTCTGTCAAGTGAAGAAAATTCAGTCTCATGCACTTCTTACTATGTGGGTGTGAGTCCTAGATGTCTTGAGCAGGAGTAGAACATGCTCTGCTTACCCACCTGTTCAGCCTTGCCAGATAAATCCATCCAGTGAAAATCTCTGTCCCTGCAAGGAAACAAGCTCTCCAGAAAGAGAAGAATCACTTCCAGCCTTTGAGGGCAGGGATCCAACCTGAATCCAGCCAGCAGACACACAAAGATACCACATCCTTCAAAGGTGCTGGACCCAAACCTGAACCAGGACAATAATATTGACTGCTGAGTATTAACACAATGCAACCTGGACTTCTAAAAGGGCTTCAGATAGAAGAAGCATGTGTCAACATCCTCAAAGGTATCACAATGTTTTATGTAGAAGGGAAAAAAAAGGACAATAATGGACGCTGCTGAAAAGAGACTTACTTCTAGTTGTTCCTCATTTGTGGAGACTCCCCTGCTGTGCCCAGTCAGCCCTCCCAGCTTTGCTCTGAAGACAATGAAGCACCTTTCCCTACCAACTTCGGTGAGCAAAAAGAAATTGAAATGGCACCTTCATACCAAGAAGAAATATGCAGCTTCACCACTGCAGGGGTAAATCAGAGTCTGGGAAGAAGTGGCACTTGCTCCCAAGACAGAGACTCAAAAGCAGAACAAGACATTGGGCACAGGAAAGAAGAGCAGGCTCCCATTTCAGATGTGAGGCAGATTCGTTCTCATCCACAGAAAGTTACAGGTCATAACAGGAGATTTTCTGGACCAGAGATGTAATCTCAAAGCTCTGGGAGGTGGAGAACTGAGTACAACAGGGATGAATGCCAACAAGTGATGGAATTCCAATTCTACTGATCCAAATGCCAGATCCATGTTAAATGCTATTTTTAACACTTCCCAAGTGGAGCAAGTTCCACTAAACATATCCATAACAATACAGAAGAATTGCTGGAGCTGTATTTCTAAGACTCCTGGAGCCAAGCACTCTTCCTGAGAAGGGTAATAAGAACAAAACAGAACACTCGTTTTGAAATTAACAATTACCCTGGCAAAAAATCTTAATAAAGACCCTGACTGCAGCCTGAAAAGGAGGTGTTGGCTGCACTGAGCATTGCCAGCTCAGATGTCAGACATCATCCCAGGAAAGCCACAGGAAATGGGTGTGCTACTGACCTACACACACACCGGTGGAACCTGCAAAGATCTCAAGGTTTCTCAAAGCTGTTCAAGACTCCACCAGTCTCACAACTGAATGGGCCAGGGGTGTTGAAAATCCCTGACTGTAATCTGCACTTCTTGAGGAGCAGGAGACTCTGCTGCTCAAGCACACTTCAACAGTACCCAGAGAACTACAGCAGCTGATGGAAATCTGGAGATGTACAAATCACACATCAGGCTTCTATAAGAACAACATGAAAAAACATCTCTAGGAGCTGCCAGGACTCCTCTGAGCTCCACAGGCCACACCCAGAGGCTGTATGTAGCAAACAGCACCATCCTGAGAGTGAGAGCTGCTTGTGTCCCTGTGATGCCCAGCCTTTGGTGATTTGTATGCCCCAAAGCCTCCTTATTTCAGTCTACCTTATTTCATGCTGCAGAGGTAGGAGAAGACTGGAGCAGCAAAAATCACCACTTGACTTGTCCAGCTGTAGGGGCACACACTGGCCAGAGCCTGAATAAATATTCAAATGACCTCATCACCTGCAAGAGAAATCTGCACTGTGGAGATGGACTCAAGAGAATTCAAAGGGTGACTGAGCTTCAGGTCCTGCCCTAGAGGGCCCAGAGAATGCTGGGCAGCCAGCAGAACATTTCAAGGAGTCTCAAAATCCCCATGTTGATGTCATGAGCCTGCTCTGGACAGCCCCAGCAGTGTCTCCTCAATGCCTGGCACAAATAATGTCAGAAGGATCAGCAAGAGGAATCTCAAGACAAGTAGGTAAAAAATAATTGAGGAACTTGAGCACTTAACTGGAAACAGTGCCTGATGCCTTGCAAGAGCATGAAGAGAACACTTCCAGATCCTACCCACTGCTTGTGACATGGAAGAATCTTCCCAAGGAGTGGATCACTGAGGCAGCTGGAAGCTCTGCCCCAATATGTCACACTGTCACACACAGGCCTTGAGGCCCCAGCTTGCTCTTCCCTTAGCTGGCTGCTGCAAATTAATTTCCCATCTATCACTTGATATCCTAGAACAGACACATTCTCTGCAGTCTGTCTCAGTGCTTGTCCCATGTCTTTTCAGGCCCAAATCCAGGTGAATTGTACAGCTGCAGGTGAGCTCCAGGCTAGGGATGGAGCTGACTCCTGTGTGGCCCTGATGGCATGTTGGGAGTGGGGGAATTTTTAAAAAAATAATGCACAGAGAAGCTCAACGTTGAAAAACTGGACTTTGGGGACAGCAGTAAAAGGACTTTTATTATAGAATCTTTTTTTTTAATTAGTAAAGCATACAAGCTAAAAAATAACACAGGCCAAATACAGAATTAACTCACCCCAATTTTTACCCACTGCTACTTACCATTATTTTGATTTTTTTTTTCCTTTTGTGCCAAGTGGCCTCTTGAAAAACAAAATGCTTTTGCCTTTTCTCAAACGTAAAACTTTCTTTTCCTCATACAGCTTCCCTTACTGCCTAAACTACGCATGTTTTTACCCACACTAAAAAGTTTTTAAAGATTAATTTGACATGTCTGATTACTCTTAAGGCAGCCTGTAATTTTCTTCACTACAAACACATTAATTTACTGAGGCAGTCACTGAACAAACACAGTTGAATCTGGAATAGCTCCACAAACTCTACAACTATTTCTGGGGCACAACAGTTTGTTCTAAGCAGTTCTGGCAGAAACTGCAAGAGCTCTGTAAGATGGTGCTACTCACTTGATTCAATAGCATCCAGCTTCTGGAATGTCCCCAAGATATCTCCATTTACTATTTTGGGTAAGAAATCCCGCAGTTGCATAACTTCAGTTGTCAGCCTTTCCAGATCCCTCCTCCTAACTTTTACGAATTCCTCTTTGGTCTCAGCCTTCTGAAATAAAACAACAAAGCAAGACAAAAACAAACCAACCAACATCCAATCAAAGACACTGTTGCAGTCCTGTAGTGCTCTTCTGCTTCAATTTCTTTTCTTGGACAAAAACATCATTTCAGATTTAATTTCAATTTTGTAACTTTTTCAAGAGAACCATCCAGCAAACAAACCCAAAAGGCTTGTTTGAGGTTGGCCCTTCGACTGTAATATTAACTTTTGCCACTGTGGCCTAAACAGTATCACCTTTCTGCACGTGTTTCTTCACCCAAAATGTGTGCAGAGCATCTGAGAAGGCTGCAAAAATTCACACTCGCATTTTAAAATGTGAGCAGCACACACCAAGCTGTTGTTTCATGATTGTCGTAAAAGACATGATTACTCAGCTTTTTAATTAATTCAAACATTTGCAAGCTCCTCAGTCCTAGATTACAGCAACTCTTTTGGAGGAAATGGCACCGTTTTCAAACTCATTTATCTTTTGTGGAGAGCAAAAATTATTTGCAGCCATCTGCAACCTAATCGCACGTAAATAATTTAATCCTGAGGTAAGAGAGAAATGTCTGCTATCTTCCTCTCCTGCCAAACTATAGCTGCAGAATAATTTTCCTTCAATATTCCAGCAGAATGTGTGTTAATTTTAAAACTACAGAGCAATTTCTGTACAAAAAGCCTCATAAAGTCCAATTTCTGATGCACATGAACGTGCACTCTGCTGGATGTTAAAAAGGCTGATACACACACACCAACAAAAAGAAAGTTTTAACATGTTTTGACTAAAACATCAATCACTTCATAAGCTTTCAGAAAGCAAAATTATATCTTAGTACTGCTTTGCACTGCACTGAGAACAGTGCTGACAAAGTGAGATTTTTTAATGTATCACATCTTATTCCAGAGGGAAGAGGCTAACAAACCAAAATCTCATCTCCTACAGGTTCAAAATGTGCCATTCCCAGAGTCCTCTCAAGAGCAGACACACAAGACAAAGGGAAGTCATCCTCTCCAACCATTCCCTACAATTCTTTCTGCTTCCCTCCTTCCTCAGATTGAACATTTCCTTTCAGCTTTGCTTCCTCCTCTATTTCTTTCCCAGCTGTCTTTCAAATCCAGAGAGTTTTGGGACAGGTCAGTCCCAGCTCTGCAGGTTCAGAGCTGTAACGAAGGTATGGGAAGAAAGATTTTGCTTTATTTTGAACTGTAAGCTCTAAGTTACATCTAGGAGGTGCTTATGGCAAGGTTCACAAGGCCAAGTAGCACCACGTGACGTGACTCAAGAAAAATTCCATGCATCTAGGTCTCAAGAAAGCATGGAACAAACACATGGGACAAGAAGTCTTTAGAGGAATGCCATGTGCATGTCAGCAACCATGAATGACAGAGAGAACTCAGCACTGCTCAGACTTACAGAGCAAAATTTGGTACGTAAAAATAGCCCTGTTCACCAGCAGAAGCTGAATCCAAATAAAACACGCTGTGAAATCACTGGGATTGAGACACGAAATATGCAGTAAGGAGAAAATTCTCATTTGTAGTTCCCACTGTAAGCACGGGTCTTTGCAGTGCTGCAGTACAGCAGACAACTTTTATTTTCTCTGCTTAAGCAGCTTCCCCGTATCTCTCTGCTCTACAAGAGTAGGTTAAAGGCAAATACAGACAGGGGAGAACAGGAGTTTTGTGCCCAGTCCTTATTGTAACAGCAGTAGAAGTAGGAAATTTGACTTCACTGAGTTCTTTCACAAGGGTCAAGTCATCCAGCTATGCACCTGAGCTCATGTCCTGCCTGGTGTGAGCCCAGTGAAGGGAATCCCCCTTCCCTGCCAGTCAGGGGTGCCGAACAGGTGCGATGGACCCTCAGCAAGGAATCACTGCCAGCCCTTTCCCCACACACTCCCCACCAGCCCAGGGTGCCTCTGGCACGGCTCTCCAGCCCCCACCCCGCTCCTCTCCACCTGCGGCCCCGCCACCGCCGCCTGAGGGCCCCGCAAGGCCCAGGACCACCACACGGACCCCCGCTCCTCCTGCTCCTCGGGGCACCCACGCCCGCATGGACCCCCGGGCTGGGCCGGGCCTCAGAGCCGGCCCCGAGCCGCCCGCGATACCTGCGCGTCGCCAGCGAGGCCGGCACCGCGCCACATCGCGACAGCGGCGACAGGAGGGCAGGGCGTGAGGGCGGGAAAGAACACGCGATGGCCACGCCCCTGCTATGGACACGCCCCTGTCGTAGCCACGCCCATTCCGATTGGGTGGGCGCGTTCGGGGCGTGGTCTGTGTGGTCAGGCTCCGCCCCCGTCCCCACCCAGAGCGGTCCCGGGGGAACTCTGCGACAGCACCGGGATAACGCCGGGACAACACCGGGAAAACACCGGAAGAACACCGTGACAATGCCGGGACAATACCGGGCTGCCGGGGAAGGCCAGAGCAAGGCAGGGCTGTGGGGAGCTGCAGCCCAGCCTCGCTGTGGTGCCGCTGGAGGCTCCAAGGAGTGACACCGAGCTGGGAGTCAATATGGATCTGCTGGAGGGCAGGGAGGCTCTGCAGGAGGGTCTGGACAGTCTGGATGGAAGGAGCGAGGGCAGTGGTGTGAGGTCCAGCAAGGCCAAGAGCTGGGTCCGACTGCACTTGGGTCACAACAGTCCCCTGCAGCTCCAGGCTGGGGAAAGAGTCTGCAAGGCTGCCCGGAGGAAAAGGACCTGGGGTGGTAGTCAACAGAGGCTGAACATGAGCCAGGTGAGCCCAGGTGGGCAAGAAGGCCAATGGCACCTGGTTTGTGTCAGCAACAGTGTGGCCAGCAGGACCAGGACAGTGATTATGCCTCTATACTGGGCACAGGTGAAGCCACACCTCAGGTGCTGTGTCCGTGTTCTGGGCCCCTCGATTCAGGAAGGACGCGGCACTCAGTGCCATGGGCCGGGTGACAGGGTGATCGGTCACAAACCGGACTCGATCATCTCAGAGCTGCTTTTCCAGCCTTAATGACTCTGCGATCTGTGGGGTGCCCGGGCCGGTACCTCCCGTGGGCGAGCCCGCCCCGCCGCTGCCGCTGAGCCCCGNGGACGGGCCGGGCCGGGCCGGGCCGGGAGCGGGGCAGCAGCGGCACAGGGCCGGGCCATGGCTCCCGCGGCCGTGCAGCCGCCTGAGGTGCAGTTCGCGCAGCGCTTGGCCGCCAACGAGAAGCGCATCCGAGACCGGGCCCTCAAAAAGCTGCGGGGCTACATCGGCGTGCGGACCCAGCGCCCCGCCGGTACGGACCGGGGGGCCCGGGGGCCGGGGGGGTGGACAGGGACCGGGGGAGGGACGGGGGCAGGTCCCGGCGCC
>VXBN01006331.1:339993-373752 GCA_013397395.1 Sinosuthora webbiana | reverse complement strand
TTTTTTTCCTGTTGCTCACATATTTCAATTTTTCACCATGTATACGCACGTGTTGTCCCGGTGCTGCCCCAAGCGCAGCCTCAGCGCCCGGGAGCCGAGGAGGGACTCGGGGATCCTCGCTCGGGAAGTGGCTCCGGGCACCGGAGGGGCTGGGGAAGGATTAGTTTGCATCGAGGGAGGGTTTTGCTGGCAGCATTAACAAGTCCGGGATGGAGCAGGGTGGCTCGGGTGCTCTCGTTCCCAANTTTTTTTTTTTTTTTTTTTTTTTTTTTTACTGTTATTCACATATTTCAGTATTTCACCGTGTATACGCACGTGTTGTCCCGGTGCTGCCCCAAGCGCAGCCGCAGCGCCCGGGAGCCGAGGAGGGACTCGGGGAACAGAGCACTGAACTGATCCAGGCTGGAAACATCCCGTTATAGGCGGCATAAAGTTTTACTTTGTGTTGTCTGTGAGGTGATGTCTGTCTGTTTCCATGACTGATAGTCAGGAGCATCGGAGGGAATCGAGGAAAGCTAAGAGATGTTTCAGCACTTGTGTAATTGCAGCTGATTCTGTGTGACCCATTTGGGTTACCTGTTACCTCCCCTTCATGGTATCAAAAGCTTTTTTTTCTGCATTTTTCCAAAAATTCTGCTTGGAGCCTTATATCAGCACCTTAGAACTAAGAGTCCAGTGGTGTCCCTGGAGTCAGTTTGAGGCTGGCAAGGCCAGTCTGAAGCTTCCTGCACCTGAAAGTGCCTCATGTGCACAGTTTCCACATGCATGTGTGTTATTCCTATACTTTATATTATATATATAATATAATCTATAATCTATATTTTATGTTTCATTTATATAAAACATACATTTTATAAGATGTTTTATACATTATTTTATTACTATATATATAAATTATATACTATTGCATATTGCATCTATATTTTATATATTAGTATACGTTATATATATGGCTTTTGGGAACCAGCCTAGAGCTGACCCCAAGAGCTGAACTGCAGCTGGAGTGCTGGTTGGACCTCAGTGAATTCCTTGAAAAGACTGTAGAATGATTTTTTTTTTCTTGCCTTTCCAAGTAGCTTTTGATCCATTAGCCACGTGTGACAGAGGGAAGGACACTTAGAACAGCCTTACAGGGTCTGGCCAGGGAGCCAAACAGTCATTATCCCATTCCTGACAGTTAACACAGATCTAGGGATTGCCTGGGGACTAGGACTCTGTACATCGTGTGCCTCCCAAGTACTTTCTATTTTTTTAGCTCTAGAGACTTTCTAAGGGTGACTCTATGTTCAGTAGTGCTCAGTGCATCTCGCTGCAAAGTGCAGATTCCTCGAAGTTTGTGGAAGCAGCCACAAGAGCCCATAAGTGAGGGAAAAGGCTGCAAGTTCAGGCACTGCTTGAAGACATCATGAAACCATCACAGGGAAGTTGCTCAGTTGGGCTGTGAACCTTTTGCATGTTAAAATCAGCACACCGTGGAATGCAAATGAGTAGGAAACAAGGGTGACTAATTTCCAGAGCTCTTAGGTTTACTTGCTGTTAGGTACTATCCAAACTGGCAGTACCAAAACAAAGATTAACTTCTTTGGCCTTGGAGGAAAAGTATGTTCAGGAGAGAGGGGTTTTTTTTAAGTTATTTATTAATTAGCAGCCTTATACCCATCCGGGGTTCTGAGAGAGATGAGGCTCACACATCAGGCAACCCAGGTAAGATGCCCTAACCTAAGGAGCTGAGAATGTGCTGACTTTGGGAAGAGGTTCTGGAGTTCAGCTGATGTTCAGGTGTTCTATAGTTTTTTTTTAAATAGTTTATATAGTAGGACTGCTCTGTGTTGTCTGTTTTAAGGCTGAGCTTCTTCAGAGAGCCAGAGCTCTTAATTTTTAGCAAGAAGTTAAACCCTGTGGAAGGCATTGAACTACCAAATGAATTGATGAAATAATAGTAAACAGAAATAACTTCTAGTAAAAGAGGGAAGCTTGCTGGAGGGTTTCCTGTCTGACTGAACTTCACTTACTTGGCCCTGGATCTGTAAAGGATTTATGTAATTTCCACTGAAATGTGCCCGTGTGGATCTGGTCCATTGCAATTACCTAGAATAGGAAAAATTGTAACAAATTCAGTGATAGCAGTATCAAAGCAGCCTAACTCCCAAACAGAAATGCTGACAAGGCTGGCATCAAAGTAGTTGTGAGTGGTTGTAAAGTGTTAATCCCAGCTCCCACAATAAATAGAACAAAGTTACTGTGCCTAGGGACAGTTACAATTCAAGCCCTAAAGCCAAAATCTTTCTCAGGATAGGTGTAAGGTATTGAAGGCCTTCAGTTCTGGGCACTGTGGTTGCTAGTACAATGCATTCAGGTTTTAAAATAATCTTGCTTTAATGGTTATTATTTGCCAGCTGTGGCTGGGGACAGCACATAAAGTCGAAAAACAGAAAACACTCTTGAAACTACTCTTTTGAGCCACTAGGATAAGGAAATTGCTCTAGTTTTTGGTCAGAGTCTTATGTCAAATGGACACTTATGCCTAGGACACTATAAAAAGCCCTGTGTGTATGAAAAGCAACCCCATGACAGTCTGTTTTCTTCCCTCAGAGCACAGGAACAGGCTGTCCAGGGCAGTGAGGAGTCAATGTCCCTGGAGGGATTTAAAGGATGTGTAGATGTGGCACTTGGGGACATGGTTTAGTGGTGGCCTTGGCAGTGCTTATCTGAGAGGTCTTTTCCAACCTGAAATAATTCTGTGATTCAATTCTGTGAACTCCTGAGCCACATTTATAGGTGATGCCTCTGTCTGATGCCTCCGTAGGGTTAATGCTGCCTGTGAGGTTAAAACTGCTTCTTTCCACTCAGTATGTCACATGTAATTCCCTTAAGAAATGCTATTAATTTTAGTATTTCAATTAATATTAAATCAGTGAATCAAATTGTTTCATATTTTATCGTAACAGTACTGTCAAATCTAGGTTAAATTTATAATTAATGCTGAATATTACTGGACACATTGCTTCCTACATAGCATTTTGCATATTTCCTCTACTTCCTTTCTTTTTAAGCAAGCAGGACTAACGTGTTTGCAGTGTTGTTGTCTCAGTGATAATTGCTTTCAGATGACTTGGTCAAAGGAGAAGGTGCACAATTTAGACCTTGCACTGGGTCTCAGGCTTTTTGACTGGCAGATCCCTGAGACAGTGGTCTTTTTGGAGCACATTTGAGCTTACTGAAGATGATGTTTCATGAGATTGCTTGGGAGTATTTAATAGGCCATAGTTTGAAAATAGCTGTAGTAGGTCATTGTAGCTGCCTTGTAACAATGTGCTGTTATAATTTTACTTCACAGGAATTTAGCTGATGTAATGAAAAATCCTGTTCTTGAGCAGGTGCTAGTGACTTTCCATGTAGTACTTCACTTCTGGAATGTGAAAATATTTTTTTGCTGTTAAAATTCAGGTGTTACTACATCCCAAGACTAACTAAATCAGAAATACTTTTGTTATAGTTGCTCATGCTCTTTGACTATAAAGTTTAATTTAGAAATAAATGTGTTGATTGCTAGAAGTTTATTCTGTCAAAACAAACCCCTAGTAAGGAGTAAAACTATTGGTAAAGTGAGACTTTTGTTAAAAGCAACAAAACAAAAAACATCATGTCTCTTGTAAAAAAACTATTTCTGATACTCACATTAAAAATTTCTTTCAGACTTGGTGTTACAAATGTGCCAAAGACATTTATCAGAATTATCTTTATTCACCTTACCTGTGATTGCTTTGAAATCTTTGTTGTTTCAGTACAAGGTAGAAGCTTACAGTCACTGAATCACTGTTCTAATGCAAATTGCCTTCCAATTAATGTGCTTACAGTGGGAACCCAGAGAAAATAACAAAAACAAAGCAGGGAGCAGAGGGAATTGCATGAAAATATTTTGGTGGAAATGTGTGGGTTTTTTTTTTTCCTTTCATTCAGACTTGTTCTGTACCGTAGGTGGCTTCAGTCAGGAAGAACTGCTGAAAATATGGAAGGGCCTTTTCTATTGTATGTGGATGCAGGATAAACCTCTGCTTCAGGTATGGTAACTGGGTTTGTATTTGCTTGAGAGGGGCCCCTCCAAAATACACTTTAGGGACATACTAATGTAGAATGGGGAAAATCATCTTTTTATTTTTTTCCCTTTTCCCTGCAGCCTTGCTATGGCACCTGCAGGAGAAGAGGTGACTGTTACAGAACACTGTACCTTGGTGATCTGAACATGAACAGGTCATCTTTGGAGTCTCCTTCTGAGGGGCAGGTGTAGCTGTTGACCTTTCAGAAGGAGAGCTAAAATAGATGCCTCATGAAATGTTGATTTTGTGTAACTAAAGCAGCAACAGCAGGTTGCCCTTAACTGCAGCTAGAACATTTTGTGCAGATTTTAGTGTGGAAGTTCCACACTTCCTTTGTTAGGTCAGTAGCACTTCCTCTACTACCAGCTTTGTCCCTACTGCATATTTTTGTCAACTTCAGCTAGTTTGTCTCCCCACTTTCCAAAGATACTGGTTTTGGAGTACCAGCTCTCATTAACCTCAACTTTCAAATCACTTTTCTGCATGAACAAGGTTTATCTCACACACAGCTCACAACCCTCTGCAGAGACCTATATGAGAGCAGTGCCCCCTAAATTTTGCATCATTTAATAATTCAAATACGTATTAAATCTAATTTAATTTTGTCTGCTGTCAGAAAGATGATTAGTGCAGAGATCTGGTAAAATGAAAAGGTTTTGATACCCTTGAAACTTCTCTTCCAGCTGACCTAGTCCCAGTGCAAGGATAACTGCAGTACTAAAGCAGCTGCTGAGAGAATGTTTTTCATTTTGAGAGATGCTTCATCAAATTCATAGACTGCTGTTTGCTGGTCATGTGTTTGGTGAGAAGACCAAACTCTAAAACATGCTACACTAATTATATTTATTTACTTTTAGGAGGAGCTTGCAGCCAATATCTCACAGCTTATCCACGTGTTTCAGAATACAGAAGCTCGTAAGTGCTATTTAGTTACCTAATGCTTTGTAAGGTACTTCCCTCTTTGGTGATTCCACTGTCACAGTACCAGAATAAAGACAGACAGAGAGGCTGTTTTCGTGGGTTTTTCTTTCCTTTTTGTGCATCTGGTTTGTGTGATTGCATTAAAGGAGGCATGAGCTGCAGGTTATTTCTGCCAGTTGCAGGGGAACAGTTTTGTCTTCAGTGTGATACAGGTGAGGTTTTTCAGGATAGATAGCAAAACAAACTTGTCCTCTTACTTCTCCATTCTGCAGAGATTGTTCTGTGTATTTCCTGCTCAAAACCAACCTTGTTTCATGAGCTGTTAAGCCCCTGGTATTCAAAAATGCTTATGAAATGGAGTACTCAGTGAGTGCCAAAAATGCACGGGTAGAAATGGGTGCAGAATAGATATTCTGCTCCAACTTGTGTGTATATAACACAGAATAGATACAGATCAGTCCCTGTAATTAAACTTGTTTTTAAAAGCAGCTGTGTGCCTTTTCTTGTATTGTTCTCAAGTTTAATTGATTCTCATCCCAGTGTCAAGCCTGTCTTCCCACAGCTCTGTCCCTGTCACTAAGGAGAGTCCTAGGGAAGTGCATCCCTTTCTGGAGATTCATTCAGGTTAGCAGAACAGCCCACTGTGCCAGACATGCAGGTGTTTTTTCCTTGCCCCCTTGCAGGACACCTGTTCATCCAAGCATTTTGGCAGACGATGAACCGGGAATGGAACGGGATTGACAATCTGCGTCTGGACAAGTACTACATGGTAATTATCCCTCTCTGGGTGGTGCTGCTGTGCTGGAAGGCAGCTCTGTCTGCACATGGATTGGTGTGTATTGTAAGAGAAGACAATGTATCATCTTCTTGACACATTGCAAGAGATGTTTGTTTTAAAGGCTTTCACTCACTCCTGCGTGAATCTAAAAGCCAGTAGAGTTTATATTGTGCTCGAGGGTTTTCCCTTCTAACATAGTGATTTTTCTCATTGATTTCTATACTGGAATATAAATACTGTCTCAAAGGACACTGTATCAACAGCAGTTCACACAGAGCACAGATTTCACACAGAATCACTGGGTTGGAAGAGACCTTCGAGATCATTGAGTCCAACCGAGCCCTAGCACCTCAGCTAAACCCTGGCACTGAGTGCCACATCCAGTCTTTGTTTAAACACATCCAGGGATGGTGACTCCACCACCTCTCTGGGCAGACCATTCCAGTACTTCATTATTCTTTCAGTGAAAAACTTTTTCCTAGTATCCAACTTGTATTTCCCTTGGTGCAGCTTGAGACTGTGTCCTCTTGTTCTATCAGTTGCTGCCTGGAGAGTTGTTTAGATCAGACTGTTTCCAGACTCTTTTATGACTTTGCACTAGATCCCCAACTTTCCACCAGTAAAGTATCCACTGTACTACATTCAGTAGTCAGAATCCTTTCTATGGGAAACAGAATATTAAAACAGGAACTAAAATCTTAGAAAGCATACCTTTGTAAAGAACAAAATCCCATTGTCTTCTTCTTTGAAAGAAGTTAATTGCAGGCACATTCACTGGTGGTTTTTCTTTCCCAATATTAGCAGATATAAGTTACTTCAGTAAGTGAAGTGTTTTGAGCCAGGTGAATGTGGCTGTTTTACATGTGACTGTTTCTTAGTGCAATTTTCAAGTAGATTAAATTATTATTGCTACCATCTGTCCCATATTGTTGTATCCAGTTTAAGCTGTGCCTTTTCTTAGATTAAGGCAGCACTTAATGAAGAAATCAGGGCTGTGAATCAAGAGAAAGCTGTATAGTAGAAATGGATTTTTTTTTTGTGCTTAGCATATGAAAATAGTTTGTTGTCTTTTTTGCTTCACAGCACCTTTCTGTTGCTCTGCATGATAGACAATCTGTCAAAACCTTCATGTGAAGCAGCTTCATCTTTTTGCTATAGAGGTTTACCAAGGAATCTGTTCATATTACAGTCACAGTGACTCCTTCACCTGTTCTCATAAACAACATGTTTAATAACAATTCTGTGCTTTGCAGCTGATGCGTCTGATTTTGAGGCAATCCTTTGAAGTGCTGAAAAGAAGTGAATGGGATGAGGGGTAAGCAGATTTCTCAATGTTGTTGCATCATAAGTCACCCAATATGCCTGTATTCAAATATATTTGCATTTAATAGGTTCGTTTTTTTCCCATTGATGCCTTTTTTTCCCATAAGATGAAGTCTTAACATTAAGGCTTATTTGTTCTTCATATCACTTTGTTTAGTAACATAGTAAGGTGTTACATGTCATTAAATTAAATACAGCATTTAATGTATTTAATTTTCTGTTGTAGCCAGAAGAGCTGTCAATGATGAAATATCACCTACAGAGAGACTAGACAGGGAACCTGCATCCCAGAAAATACAGAAAAGGATTTTTTGTTATTTGTTTATGGTTTTCTGATTGGCTCTGACTTTTTTTTTAGGTATTTATTTTACCAAGGTTAATAATGGTGACTTCTCTTCTGATAAGACAGAACCCTTTAATTGTAAATTAGCCTTCTGTTTGTTGTAAACGTCAGTGGTTTTGGTTGTATTTCTTCCAAACTCTATTAAAAGGCAAATAATTGCAGTCACTTGCTCTGTCTAGAGCTCTTATGCCACTTCTAAGCTCTTTAAATTGATGAAGAGATTAAAATCTTTCAATTAAAAGTGCTCGATAACCCAGTGTTAAGGTTATCCCTCCTCTCTCTGTCACCTCTGAAATGTGGGATGCACACAGGCATGTTTTTATGGAAACAGAAGGGAATGCAGAGCTAAAGGACACCCCATCCCTCCTGTTTCACCTTAATTTTGCACTGGGTAAATGCCCTCAGGCTGAAGAGATGAAAATGTTCCTTGGCAGGAGCAGAAGGTGTGGGAGGAGGTTTGATAAAGCTGAAGCCCTTCTTCCCACACACATGGTCACCCAAACTGATCCCTGACAAGGTTTCCTGTGGCTTTGGCCTCCATCATTCCCTGGAAGGAGGCAGTGTGGGATGAGAGGATCATGATTCCTTTCTTTGCAGAGTGAGGGAGCTCAAGAACTGCCTTTCCCTCCTGAGTGGAGCCGAGAAGCTGCCTGGCATGATTTTCTTCCCTCTTGTCTTTTAAAATGCTTTTGAAGAAAGGTGTATTAAAGTAAAACTGAAAGAATGCTTATGGGTTTTCAGTGTTTTGAATTCTCTTTGGTACTGGAAATGTTTGTTCTGGGCAAAATTGCAGCAGGTGCCAAAGAATGCCAGGGGAGAAATAGAATATACAAAACTTCACTATCCTGAAGGATAGCAATGATAGACCTCAGGGTAAAAAAAGAAGGAAAAAAATTCAAATTGGATAGCTGTCCATAACTGTAAAGAAGTGGAGTTTGTTTTCAACACAAGAGTTCTTTTTCAAGGCAAATAAGACATGAGCAATTGAATATCAATATCTTGTTGTGTTTTTTTTCCTCTTTATTATTTTTTTTCCAGTCTAGTTGAACCATTGCTGCAGCTGTTAATGAAAGAAATTATGGACCCAGACAGCAATTCTCCCACTGGGATAAAGTTCCATTTCATTGATATCTATCTGGATGAATTGGCTAAAGTTGGTGCAAAGGAGGTTAGAAAATACTTTGTCATTTTATTCCTGATTGATGTTGCCTGTGGCATGAAGCATCTTAAAAGAAATGTAATGTTTAGATGATGTAATTTTTAATGGTTTTAAGTATAACAACATTGAGTGAGCGTGAAGAAAGTTTATTACTACAAGTTATGCTTTTATTCATGTCTTTGACAGTGGGAGTATGGTAGTTACTCTCAAGTTCCTGAGTACTGCTATGCTGCTTCAAATTGAGGTTGGAAAAATAGTGATAGAAAAGTTAGACTATCCTCATTTGTTTGTTTCAGAGGGGACTCCCTGTAATTTCCCTTGTGTGAGCATGTTTTCCAGTGTTTGCTTTTGCAAAGGCTGACATAAAGCCTGCTCTTGGCTCGTTGTGTAACACCAAAATAGAGGAGGAAAGTGAGCTTTCACAGTTGTCTAATATTTGCTTATTGTTGTCTGTGCATTGTGCAGTTTACCCTCCACATCCAGATGTTTGTTTTGCTGGTAACATCTGTCTTGCTCTGCTGCGTGTTGCTGTGACAGTTAATTTATGGCCCTTAATTTTGGCTGCTGTTCCAGTGGTGCAGAGTTTTGCAGCAACAAAGCCAAGGAGCATCTCTCCTGTCCATCCCTTCCTGCTGCCCCATGTTCATCCCAGGCACCTCAGTTACCTCCCCTTGTCTCAGGCCTCTGATACTTCTCCTTGCAATGGACAAAGCTGTCAGCAGTTTTCCCATTCCTATTCCTTGCAGTCAGTATTCAAACCAATCCTGCCTGCAGGTTGTGAGGTTCTGGTATGTGGATCAAGTGGGGGAAGAAGTCTGCACCAGAGAAGTGTGAGCACGTGGAGCCCCAATAATTTCTGCAGCTCTGCAGTCACACAGCTGTGGCTAAGCCACTCACTGAAAGCCTGGAGAGGGGAGCGAGCCCCCCAGGCTATTTGAAATCACAGATGATGCTCATGAATTGGATTTTGAAGGGAAGGGTCTTTATCTTTAGCTCTACTGTAGCTGAGAGGGTTTTGGTGCAAGCAGCCCAGTTAAGAGAAATCCAAATCTTACTCTTTTCTGCTACAGACGTTTAGGAAAGTACACAAAATCGTTTAAGCTTTCTCTGCCTCCTTATCTAAAGTAAGAAGCTTTGTTGCATTTCTGCACTCAGCAGAAAAAAATCTGCAAGGCAGTCAGTGTTTTGATAATACTTCCAGGGAATATCTGGGAGTTAGTGCTAGCAGTGGTAACAAAAAGGCCCTAGATACCTCTGCCAGTTGGAATTAGGTAATATGCTGAAAGACTGTTAAAGAAGATGCCCCAAGACCAATTCCTGTACAAACACCAATATTCAAGGAATTTCAGTGTACACATACAGAATTTTCTGTACTCACTTTTTTTTCTTTCTAATCAAACAGCTCACAGCAGACCAGAATCTCAAGTTCATCGAACCTTTCTGCAAAATTGCTGCCAAATCAAAGGAGTAAGTTTAATCAAAGGATAAATAATTTTTAAGAATTAAGAAACTCTGAATATGGTAATAAATGGATCAAAGGATCGTAATTACAGAATTTAGAGAAGAAGGGTATTTTACCAGCAATGTGCACAGTCATTTGAAGATAACTTGTGTTTATCTAAGCTATCATCTCCATGGATTTATAAGAACTATATCAACCTTTGCTGGGTAATTTGTCCAGTTAATTTTTTAATGCATAGAGCAGCTGAGCTGCTGTAATATAGGTTAGCATATAAAGAGTGAAATTTAAGAGGGGCACATTAGCAGGACACTGCTTGGATTAAAGGACTTATTTTTAGGGAGTAACAGGTTCAGTTTCATCATCTGAAGAGCTCAGTGTTCTTCCACTTCCTTTCTCATCCGTTTTCCCTCCATTTCCCACTTTTTTAACATGAGGGGGGAGGTGTTTATGGTCTGCCTTGGGCTCACCCTGCTCTCCTGTGCCACAGTCGGCGAGTGCTCCACGCTGTGGCCACCGGGGTCTTTGAGATGATCGTGGATCAGTCCCCCTTCGCCATCGAGGACCTGATGAAAGAGCTGGGGACCAACAGTGATGAGGAGAATGCTTCTGAAGAAGGCAAACAGGAAAATGAGGAGGTGCTTAAAACCAAAGGTAAGGAGGAAACACTAAATTGCCCTGGTAAGAATTGCTAAGATGGAAGATCCTGTTTCCTGAGAATACATTTCTTCTCTGAACCAATCAAGCATGTTCAGGGTGTTGTAAGGATAATTGTGTTTTGCTGTCTTCCCTTCAGATGTGCTTAATAAAGCTTGTTCTTTGGGAGTCACTATCTCAGACAAAGCATTAATATTCAGTCTTTTTTCTATAATAGCAGACAGATGTCTGTCAAGAAAATCAGCAGAGAACTCTGAAGAAACAGAGGATATTAGTGAAAATCCTGATGTTGAGATTGGGACTGTTCTTCAGGTTTGTGGCTCTTTTGCTCTGTTACTGATATTTCTGCTCTCTTTTTTCCCCATCCCTTTCAAGAGGTGCAGAAGTAAAGGCTGTTAATGGATAAACATGTTACAAAATTTTAATCTCCTTTGATCTATTCTAAAGTGGTATTTATGTAATGTGTAATCTGTGAGTGGTAGTAAAATAAATCCATGTCTAAGTTCCTCTTTCCTCTCTCCCATACCTTCTGTTTTCTCTCCTCCCTTCCTGTTTTGAGAGTTAAAAAATGTGTGTGCTAAAAGCCAAGTCATTGAGGATGGGGAAGCAACCAGCCTAATTTTCACTGAATGTGGATGATGGGATACATAGGAGAGAGAGTAATATGTTACAATTTGGGTTTTCTAGACCCAGGGCCAGTGCAGTGCAGTGATTTTGACAGATCCTCCCATCAAAACACGCAGGTGGATACACTTCATGCATCTGTGGCTTTTAAGCAAGAATTAGGACATGGCACACTTTAAATCTGATATTCAGCTAAATATTTATGGGAGTTTTGAAGTGGGTTGGCTTCTCTCTTGAGTAAGAATTCAGGTTAGGAGCATTTGAGAAAGTGATACCGAGTTCAGCTGTTCTGTTAATGAGGCAGCCATCTGTACAAGTCCCTGTGTGAAGGGGGCGTAAATTTCAACAGAGAAAAACATTTGGGATTTAAAGGAAGTGTCTGTTTCAAGATGTGTATCTTTATAATTCACCTATTGAACTTAATACTTGATATATTTGTAACACCAGTTGCCCTGGGTTATCTTGCATGGATAAACTAAGAACAGCTGTGTTGTGCTTTCCTCCAACAGTTTGATTACAAGGCTGTTGCTGACAAAATCTTCGAATTTGCAAGTAAGAAAAATACACCTTCCCTGAACAGAAAGCGGCTGTACAAGCTGGTCAAAAAGTGAGTTCTGCTGAAACACACCTTGTCCTAAGTCACTTTGATTTCCTTTCTGCCCAGCCTCTCTTGTGCTGGTGACATTGTCGTGCTGTTCCTCATTGGTGCTAGACAACTGCAGCCAGCTGGGGCTAATCTGCACAGTGTGGGTTTGAGCTGCAGGATGTGACATCAGGTTGGGTGTGATGCAAGGCACAGATACAGGAAAAGTGTAAAATGGTTGTTTTCTCAGTAGTTTCAGTGATTTGGTTTGAGTTTGGGGGTCTCTGAGGCACTCTTCTGGTGTTTGTAACTTCATATGCAGAAAAATATTGTTCCTATTTTGACAAAACCATAATAAGTACAGTGATGCTGTTCTGCTAGTGTTGGTATTGATACTGAATGATTAATAATGTTTTGGTTTTTCTTTTCTCCCTTCCTCTCACCTGCAGGTTCCAGGACTTAGCAGAAGGTAAGGACTGAATTCTGTTCTCAGCAAACAGAGACAGTAGATATTTTCCATTAAATGGTCTATAATGTTCCCATACAATGTGTACTGGAATTATTTTTTTTCCTCTTCTTTAATGTGTATTTCAAGAATATTGTATTGGGGATTTTGTGGGTTTTTAAAATCTCATTAAGACACATTACACATTTTTTGTGAGATAGCCAAATTCCTTTCACAGTTTGAGCAACCCTGTACTTTGTCCTTAAATGAAAGATGATTATTCTTGCTTAAACAAATAGGAGTCGGTCATATGCTTTTCTTTAAGGTTGGGTGGGGAAAAAGGAGTTGTTTTTTCTTTCTGTGGGAGTTATGCTGTATATGAACAGCATAACTGTTCATAGAAGTAGGACTCTCAGTTTTCTGATACCTTATCCTTCCCCAACAGGAATCTTCCCTCAAGATATTCCCGAAGATGTTTCTACGGATGAAGATGACGATGAGTCCGGTAGGCGAAAGCGAAAGAAAAAAGCTGTCAAGCCTTGGCAGCAGAACAAGCTGGAAAAAGTAAAAGGTAAGGCAAGATCAATATTTGGGAGAGAGACAATCTGCAGTGACTTGTGCAGTTTGGCAAGGTGTCAGATAGAAGCTGTTCTGAGGAGGGCAACACTATTGTTCAGGGTGTGCTGATTTGTATCCTGTTGTGATGAAGGTTAAATGTGAAATAAGTTCTGTTTGAAAGTGGGGGGAGTTCTCTTCCCAATTCTGAGGCAAGCCTCACCTCAAAAATTTCAGTCAAAAGTAGAACTGGAAGCAGCTGTTTGCATTGCTCCTTTGAGCAGGTGCATTTACTGTAGGAAAGCAGAGACATGTCAGTCCTAAAACAGGATGAGTGCTAGAATGCAGGAATTTGGGGATGTTGGAATACTGAACCCCTGAGCTGCCCTTCTGATGAGCTGGGTAATAACTCTTTTTAGGGATGTTGCTATGAAAAATAGGGTTGCCACAGGGAATGGTTTAGATCTTACCTGTGACAAGGCAAAATTAGCAAAGTATTAATTAGGCCAGACATCATCAGACTGCAGTGTCCTGAGCAGCTGTAACAGTGAAACTGTTGTGCAGGCTGATAATAGGAAAATGGTGCACCTATTTTAAAAGAAAAGAACAAAAATAAAATAGAATTCAGTTGTAAGTACCTTTGTGTTTCACATGTGTGTTATGGTATTCTTTTTGGGATGGATTTAGAGGATAAAGAAGAGCTGTCAAGTGTGAAGGTGCCTTCAGCTCCCCAGAGGAAGAGGAAAAAAAGGAAGAAGAGGGACAGCCCAAGTGCTGATTCTGGAACAGCTGGTGGAAGTTGTGAGGAGGGAAAAGCTGAAACATCTGGATCCAATGCTTCTAGCCAGGAAAAGGTGCCAGAAAATAACAAGGAGAGGAAGAGAAAGAAATTGCTAGTAAATGAGGCCAGTGAGACCACAAATGTAGCAACTGACACCAGGGAAAATCACAGTATCTGTGTGCAGAGCAGTCTGACTGACGCAGAGCACAGTAAAAAGAGTCAGTTGAAGAAAATGAATCCAAAAGTGCAGAATGTTCCTGCAAAACCACCGTGTCAGAATGGACCAGGCACTGCCAGTGCAGCAGAGGATGTCAGCCCATCTGTCACGCTGTTACCTCCTAAGGCTGTGAAAAAGAAGCAGAAGGCAGGGGCTGTCCTGGTGAACGGGGATCCCCCTGTGCAGCAAACTGACCTGAAACCCAGCAAGGAAGGCTTGCTGGGGACCCTGCCAAGAAAGGCAGGGGCTGAATCTGCACCCTCCACGCTGAAGACAAAGACAAAGTTAGTTGGTTTGGAAGGGATGAAAGTCTCCAGTCAGAATGCAGCTGCTCTGAAAAAGAAGAGAAGAGCGAACGAGGTGCTGATCCCTGTCGAAGCCAACGGAGTTCTGGAGACTGTATGCAAGAAAAGCAGGAAGGTGGTATGTACATCCCATTCTTTTCTCTGCCTGCTTCAGGAGCTGCCAGGCTCATTTTCAGATTTGGCTTTAGCTTTCTGAGCATGGGGCTGGCTGGGCTGCTTGCTGATGTCATCGTGCATTGTCACCAAAAAAGAACTTGATTCCCCAGAAATCCACACACACTGCCACGTTGCCACACCCCCCTGTACAATGACACTAAATCCTGTGCCAGCCACTCAGCTGGAAGAGCCCATCTAGCTGAAAAATGGGATGTTAGGGGCAAGATGGGGTTGTCTTTTTTTTTCCTTTGGTCCTTGGGTTAATTATTCTTTTGCATTGGGTCTCTGGTTGAGCTTTACAGCATGCTCCCAAAGGGCACCATATTTTGGCAAAACAGTGAGAAAGGGGATGATGGAACATCCCTTCTGCAGCAGCAGCAGCACACAAGATTAGGATCAGCTCCTTGTGAAATTGCCCACAACAATTCCAGGAGTGGCTCCTTTTGCTCACTCACTGCTCCATCTTTAAAAAACTGATAGGACTGTCTGGGGAAAGTATTTGGGGAGAGAGAATAGACATTGGGACATCAGAATAGAGAATATGACACTGTGACCTTTAATCTCATCAGTGGCAGTGTTATCACATTTATGAATGGTCCAGTTTTTTATAAAGACAATACTGTGTTTGTTCACTAAGAAGGTCTGATGTCTTCTTTTTCAAAAATGTATGCCTTGCAGTTTGGGAACAACCTATTTTATTTTTTTTTTACCTTTCTACTCTGCCACCCCCATTTTCTTCTTTGTAATAGGTACAATAGGGTTGATTTTTCTCAGTGATTTGAGAGTCAAAAAGCATTTTGCATTGTATAGTTTTGATAATGTGGGTAAGAAAGAGAGTTCAGGTGTTCTTCCCTCTCCTGCTACAGAAATTCTTTTTAACTGCTCATTTCCCATGTGCATATTCACCCTAACACATTCAGGGGTTTAGTTAACATTCTCGGAAGTCTTGCTGACAGTCTCACTTTGGTGGAAAAAAATTCATAAATGATGAGATTATGAGTACAAAAAAAAAGTTAAAACTGCATGTTATGAGCCTATGAGCTCAATTCTGTTTGACTTCAGTTTAAAAGTGTAGGATTAGTTAAGTACTGCAGCCTTGTATATGGAGATAACTACTCAGTCCTTCACAGGAGAAAAAATCATACTGAACCTTTGCTTAAATAGTAATAAAATAACTGACATTTTCTCTTTTTTTGATGATGAAGTGCTGAGAGGGAAGAGCCAAGAGGTTTCTCTCTCCCCACTATTCAAACTGCATTTCTCTCACTGTGAGAAAGTAGGAACCATTGGCTTTGTCTGCTGTTGCCTCAATATTCCATGTTTCACACCTGGTTTTTCTTTGTCTATGAAAGTTTATTTTCTAAGAAAATATGATTATGACACTCCCATCTCTTTCTGTAAGACTTTGCTGCAGGTCACCAACAGGTTCCAAGATCTGTGATAGATTCAAGATAAGAAATTCCTGCAGACTTCATGGAAAGCAGTTGTTGGCACAACTTAGTGTAGGCACTGAGGGAAGGGCAGCAGCACAACCCCAGCACTGGGCTGTTGGCTGTCAGGGCAAGGGCTACTGGGTCACTCTGCATGTGGAATTCCAAAGAAATCATGGCATTTGCTTTTTCTTGCTCAGTCCAAGTGTGTGTGTGTGTGTGTGTGTGTGTTAAAAGGGAGGAGAGGGATGGAGACAATAAAGATACTTGCAAGTTGAGTCAGGAGGAGGGAGAATACTGATGGAAGAAAAAGGAGGGCAAGGGTAAAGCTAAAAAGGCACAAATACAGAGGAAATTGAGCTTTGCTAATTTTGTTTTCATTGCTTGAGAAATAACGTTGTTTTATTTCCTGATTTTAGTTATGTAATCCTGGCCTTGTGCCCAGAAATGAGGGGCATGTTTTGATTCTTGATTTCAAGGACAGCTCACACCTCCAGAGAATTAGCTTCAAATATTCAGAGGAAAGAGGAGGAGGAGAAGGGAAAAAAAACAGAAAAGATCAGCATTATTTCAGAGTTGTCTCCACAATTCAGAAAACTAAAAGACTTGTGGTTTTTCATTTTATTTGAAGCAGGCCTCTTATGGCCTCTTTTGATTTTCAAATCAAAAGGAGTCCATATCAGCTGTACATTTTCCACAGTTCGTTGGTGAATGCCTTTGGAATTCCATGTCTGTAGGTTGATGAGAAGCATAACTGAACTTGCCCTCACCACAGTTCACAGACAGCAGGTTAGAAAGCTCTGCCAGTGCAAGTCCTAAGAATTGCCTTGTACTGGAGACAAGAATTGCTTTAAATGTCATAAAAGTACGAATTTTTGGCAGCAAACCAGTAGCACTACACAACAGCTGAAAGTATAGTCAGATTTCATTCTCCATTTTTTCCTTCGATGTCTCCATCTCAGCCCAAAGCTGTGTTTGTTAATTAGTTATTTATCTTATTCATCCAGAGGTACCACAGAAGAGTTTTTCCTTATGGGGAAGGAAAAACATGATCACTTGTGTGCAGGAGAGCCGGATCGATTGCAAAGCATTTCCTCATGCACATGGAGAAAACGTGTTCATTTGCACTCTGCTGGGCTTGGCAAATCTGTTACAAATTCTTCCTTTTGTGCTTTGCAATGACTTCCCTATTTCTGCACAGAGCTTGCCTTAAACTTCTGCTTTCAGACATGCTAATTGCAAAATTACCTGCTGGGAGCTAAACATGATGATTAAGTGATGTGAGTATGTGGTCAGCATTGCACTGGGTTTTAGTTAACTACAGTTCTTTGTACTAAAGCATTTTTCCCTTTCCCTCCTTCACAGGAAGGCAGTGCTTCTCTGTCACCATTAAAGAAAAAGAAAGTGAAACCAGGAAGTGATTTTGTAAAATTTGAAAAATCAACTGTACCAAAGGCGGTGTTCTTCAGGAAAGCCAGAAGCACCATCTCTTCCCCCAGGACATCCATGCAGGTGAGGTGATCTCACAGAGGGCAGCTGAGTCTGGGGACAAACGTCTTCCCAAGCAAGCTCCCCGGCAAAGGGAGCTGCTGTCACTCCTGCTGTCTTTTCCACTCCCTGTTGGTCTCCTAACATGAGCAGACATAACCGGGAATGCTGATGAATCTCCCTGTTATATACAGAGTCACACATGGTTCCAGAGTTTCAGAAAATGAGCTATAGATGTGTCTGAAATCTCTTTTTCCTTCCCCTCTGCTTTCAGCCTTCTTGTTGAACACACACTGTTCTGAGTCTGCTCATTTGTCAAGAAGGCAAAACTTGAACTAATCTCAGTGTTTCAAGCTGACTTTGAGCCGCCATTTCTTCTCATTTGTGGAGTGGCAACAGTGCAGGGCTTTAAAAGTCTGCCCTCTTCTCTAGACCCTTTTAACATTTTAAGCTTTTCAAGTTCTCTTAGCAGTTTGAAGGCCGAGTGCAGTGGGGCCAATCTGTTTAACACACAAATATCTTCTTGTTTGTGGTTGAATTATGCAATGACATTAAGGAGAGTATGTGATTTCTGCACAAATGGAACGTTTGCTCTTGGCTAGGAAAACAGTGCTTCTCAGCAGCAGTCAGTGCCAGAGGATTGGGGCAGTTCTAAAGCAAATGAAGGAAGGAATAGGCTGCTTTACATCAGTGGGGTGCAGGTGAAAGAACTCAAAGCATTGCCTCAGAAATCTCATTTTTATTTCATGTCTTTATTTTGCTTTATAGCTGAACAAACTGCAGACACCCAGCTCCAAAAAAGTCACGTTTGGCTTGAATAAAAACACAACTACAGGTGAGTCTGATGTGTGTTTGTGTGTCCACGGTCTCTCTGGTAGCTGAGGAATGGGGAAGCTGCACACACTCACACACCTGTGGAACACCTCTAGAACAGGATGGTTCTGTTCCTTTTTTTGTCTCAGTATTTGTATTTAGTTTACAAACCCTCCTCAAGTTCCTTTCCAGAGGAGATGGTGAAGTTTAGGACTTGAGCAATTCCAGGGTGACCTGCAGAAGGAGCCTCTTGGATGGGAAACTGCAGCAGGGTGATGAACTTACCTTCCTGAGCTGCCTGTTTGCAGGGCTCCTCTGGAAACACGTGCACTTCACAGTCTTCATTGCTCACTCCTGTTTCCCAAGGCAAAAGTGCTGATATGCTGATAAAATCAGACTTTGTAGCAGCAAAGTTTGCTTTTTACCTTGGCTGCTTGTGGTTTATTAATGGTCATGAAGAGATAAAGGTCACTTCCCTTCTGTAAGCAGGTGGTGTTTTCCCTGTTAAATAAATGTCTTGCTCCATGGAATAGAATTATATTACATGTATTCATTTAGCTACTTTTTAACTCTCTGAGGTGTGCAGTAGGTCAAGTTAAAAACTGAGAACAGTGTAGACAGTTAGGTAAATGTCTTCATGTTAATATAACACATCTGAACAAAATGAAAAAGAAATGCTTCCCTGCTGGCTGAAGGGATGGCCAAGAGTCTCTGGAGCTGTTCAGCAGGCAGAGTACAGACTCTGCTTACCCATTGTCATCTTTTGAAGTCCAGTGTGGTGTTTTTCAGGATAGCTGGAACATTTGTGTCTGAGGAAAAGGCCCAGAGTCTCTGGTGGTCTGTGGAACCACGAGGAGGGTTCACAGTGGATTGCAGCAGATCCTGTTCCCCAAGGGGCTCTGCTGAGAGATGTGCTTCACCACCATCTCTTTTCTCTGCCAAGTCTTAGCCTTCTGATCCTTGCTGGGCTTGGGGGTCTAACTCAGGCTTCTGGGGCTGGGAAATTCTACAGTTGATTGACAGGCCCAGTTATTCCAGGGGTTGCATTTCTTTTTAACTTGTTGGCTTGTTTCTCAACAGAATTTAAAAAGACTGACAAAAGTATATTAGTGAGCCCAGAAGGACCCTCCCGTGTGGCTTTCAATCCTGAACAGAAACCTCGTCATGGTGTGCTCAAGTCACCCTCAGTGACCCCAGCAAAAGAGCCCCAAATGAAGAGACCATTTACTATGTCAGCTAAGAAGAGACCAACTTCTCTGGACTTCTTTTAAACCAACAAATGTGGCCTACTTTTGTACAGGACATTTTGCTAACCTGAAATGTTCTCTGGAGGTATTTTGAACTTCTTTATTTTTTTAAGTTAATACAAATTGTATATACAAAATTCTGATTATGACCTGGGTCATTGCTATTTTGAAACCACTTCAGCTTTACCTTGAAATACATGTTTTGTCTTTTTACAGAAAAGAAACAAAATCCAATCTCTGCTCAGGTTTGGTCTACGAAAAGTATGGTCTCTGCCCATGTCATTCCCAAGAGATTGTCCATTTAATTAAGGAATGTTCAGGGTTTGATTGTTCCAGTGGTTTTTATTTTTTTGAGCCAGTGTGAGATGACTTGCATGCTGTTAAACTGTCCTTCATTAGACAGTTTAAATTGGAAAAAGGCAATGCAAATTTTAAGCCTACTTGATCATGTATTTTAAAATTCTACTCTCTCATTTTTCATGTGTCATTCCTGGCATCCTGTTAATTCTTCTGGAAATAATGATTACCTCGTGTCTGTGTTTAATAACAGCTGGACTTGGGTAGCTTTGCAGCTAGAAGTGAACTTTGCCTGGGATAAGAAACTCTTAGCTGTTGCACAAGTGGTCGCTGGTGCAAAAAAACCTTCACAGCTGGTTGCCTGCTGAGTTAGGGACAAGTCACCACGTTATTTTCAGTAATGCAAGTGCCAAAGCTGGCTTGAGCCTGTCACAGCGTGAGCTGGCTCCTTCTCTTCGCTGGACTGAAACTCGTGCTCTTGCGCAGGAGAAATGTTTGATATTTCCAGGTCTTTCCCCAGCCCCTTCTGCTGCCTTTTCTGAAGGCCTGACAAGACTCCTGGTTTTCTGCTTTAGCAGCTGATCTCACCACACTGTGCCAGAACTCAGCCCTCATTCAGTGCATGAACCTCTGCCTGGACTGAAGGGAGCTTAGGTGGGTGTCGTGCATCTTTGGGTAGGACGCATCTCTCTGAAAGCTTTGGTGCCTCTAAGTACAGGCTGAAACTTTGCAGCCCACGCAGCTTGGTTTTGTTTTTGATGTAGAATCAGATGTCCACTTGGCATTTCTTGGAGTTCGGTTTTTATTTGGATATTTTATCGCTACTATGCGCGTTTTGTTTTTAATTTACTACTTTGGTAAAGATTGAGGTGCATTTCTGCTAGAGATCATTTATGTAATTTGAGTGAGGAGAGGGAGAGTAAATTAAAATAAAAACTTTCTTTATGCAGTTGGAAGATACGAAATCTTTCTTCAGAAATTTTCTTTACATAAATGAGACAAAAGCTTTGCAGCAGCTCTCTACAATAGAGCTCAGCTTGGAAGCACAGCCTGGTGCCAGAGCAAAGCTGTTCATGAAGCTTCCCACCAGTTATTCCTGTGATCCTGTAAGAGAGAGAGTGAACCTGCTTCATTACCTTGTCTTAGGATAACTGGATTATCAGTTAAATAAACTGATGAATGTTTATTCAGCTACTTCAGGCAGCAGAATTACATTTTGTGATGTATTTGCATACTTCAGTGCTGTTTTTTACCAGTCCTTGACGTTGTCTGTCCTCTGCCAGATTACTCCTCATAAGCAACTGTACTTTCCTCATAAGAAACTGGTTTTTTTGTAGCTCATCTACAATTGCTTTGAAATACTGGGGGTACTTCCAGATGGCTGGTTGGCCTCAGCTGCTCAATTCTAATCCGTCCCAGTTCTCTCACTAAGTTTGTGACAGTCCATGGTTTGTGGTACTGCCAGAAATTAATTTTGCTCTTGTATTTTCTCATTTACAGTGAAGGACTGAATTTCATTTGGTTTTGTTTTTGGTTTAGGCTATATCTGTTTCAGTGATCAATAAAAAACTCTGGAGAATACGTTGATAAATTAATGATACTTGTTTATGCAAGTGCTGTTCATTTATGATTTTAAAAGGTCATTGTATATTAGCATAATGGATTTTGTTGACAAGATGATGGTAAGTAGGGTGTAACAGCCTGTTCAGTATGTTGTACTGTTACTTTGTCCTGTGGGTGAAAAGTCTGCCGTGGAATATGCATAAAAACCATTTGTATGTGCATCGTTGTGAGTGCCTCAGGTTGGAGATGCCACATTCCTCCAAGGATAAAGATGCAAAAAATCACTCGGTGGATCTGGTGTGCACAGAAAAATCCAGGATCCAGAAACACTGGGGTTTGGTTTGGCTTTAATACATATAACTTATTATGGAAATGTATTGGTTGTCTGGGTCTTTTTCTGTTGATTGTAGATCCACTGAACCTCTTGCTTGTCCAACGATTTTGTTGCCCACAGTGTTAAATGGAGAGGGCAAGAAATGGCAGTCAGGTTTTTATCTAAAATTTTAGTGATGTGATTGCTTGTTGCGGTGCATCCATAACCCACCTGTGCCACAAAACTGGCGCAATGTTTTGTAAATATTCCTGTGAGGTGGGTATTGTCTTCAGTGGGGTCTGGAATTTCATTCAGGACAGCTTTACAAACAAAACCTGACCACTGTCAATGCAGTTTATTCAGCATTGTTGGGTTACATTGGAATACGTTACCCAAAATATTTAGATAGTGACAATGCCCGTAAACATTAAAGACAAAAAAAAAAAAAGAGAGAGAGAGAAAAAAGAAATATAACTCGCAGTATTCACTGCACAGACACAACAGTACTGTGAGGAAAGAGGTATTGGTAAGAAAAGAGGAAGGAAAACTCATCTGACCTGTTTGATGTCACTTCATGGGTCTTTTCCATGCTCTCAGTCAAAAATAACGTGGCCTAACTTGTAAAGGACAGTGGTTTTTAATGATTGTCTCTGTATTTTTGTTACAAATCTGATCAACTTTGTCAAGCTCTAGTAGTTTATAATTCTTCATAGCTTCAAGAGAACTCAAAAGCACAGAATTAATTCAGCAAGGCAAAAAGTTGAAATTCTCTTTCAAGTATTGGATATGCAAGATGTCTAATAGTCTGTCAAAACTGTGTGACTTGGAAAGTATCCAGTGCCCTTTGTCATGAGTTACCTGCACTGAGATTTCCTTAGAGGCAGGAAAAAAAGTATCATTTTATGTTCCTCTGCAAGAGCATTGTTAATACAATGTCTAAGCATTACATCATTTAATCTAGTCCAATAAACCATATTTTTTGTGGACATTGTATTTTGAGTAAATCTGTGAATTTGGGAGGTTTGGAGAGGGTAACATCTGGGGAGAGGGGGGTGTGGGCACTTGAAAGGACAAAGGAAATTGTTCTTGCTGGTGTGCACCTGTCTGTCTTTTGCTTTTATTTGATAGTATAAAGAGCCCAAACTGATGAAGACTCAGACACCTTTGGAGTAGGCTTGGGACAGGACATGGCTGTTCATACACCTTGAACTTCTTTGGAACCTTTGGAACTGGGTCAGAGATAGCACCTAAAAGGTTGCTCAGGAGAAATTAGTAGATCACACCCTGTCACTGCTTGGTGATGAAAATTGATAACCCAAGTGATCATGTGGCAAGAGGTACACTGCAAAGTGCCAGGTTAGGTGAGAGATGGAAAGCTGTTGGCCTGCTTATTACCAGCAGCACGTCTGAAAGAATTCATGTACAGAGAAACCCTGCACAGGGTGCTCCGACCCCACCTCAGGTAGTGGCAGGCTCTGCACGTGCTCAGGGTCAATTAAAATTAATCACAGTGTTTTGACAGGCACATAATTTTCAGGAACACAAAAGTAATTATTCAAACAAAGAAAACTGATCTATCCCTACCACTGTCACTAGTAAATCTAAACCATGAATCCTCAGGTAAAACAGGAACAGAGTTCCCTCGGAGAAAAGTTCTGTAAAAGAGGCTGGCCCAGAGCCTGTGCAGCATCCTGAGGGAGCGACACAGGGTGGCTTCAGTATGGACACATTATTAAAAGATGCTGCTTTTCCAACTGTGCTCACCTGTGCCTGGTCCATTGCGGGAGCCAGACAGGGCCAGGGAAAGCAGCAGAGATCTGAAATTCTGAAACAGCTGCAGTCTGTGGCCACGTCTGTGTCATTGGGGAAGCCATGAAGAGTCCCGGGGCCAAGGCAGAGCCCTGGGGGACACCCCTCATCCCCGGCCTGCAGCTGGACATGGAGCCACTGCCCACATGCCCTGGCTGTGTCCATCTGGCCAGTGCCTTGTGCCCCGAACAGCCCAGCCTCCAAAGCCTCTGCAGGGTAAGGCTGGGGCTGTCCTGTGGGACCGTGTCCAAAGCCTCACAGGGCTCTGGGCACATCGGGGGCTGCAAATGCCCAAGTCCGGGGCTGCTCCGTGCCAGTTCCTGTGGGGTCGGCTGTCAAAGCGATGTCGGGTGTGGCCTCTGTGACACAGGCCCGCTGTGTCAGGGCCCGTGGTGACACAGGACATGGTGGTGCCCAGAGGCCTTTGTGACACGGCAGAGCCCTGCCAGAGGGGTATCTAAAGGGCGCAGAGCCCTGGGGTGCCCAGTCCCGGGAGAGCTGCTCTGTGAGGAGGAAGCAGCTCCCCTGGGAGCCCCAGCAGCAGGGCACGATGGAGACGCTCAAGGAGGAGGCAAACCCCAAAACCCCCCCTGCCATGGGGCAGCTGGGCCTGTGCGTGACAGCCAGCCCTGCAGGGAGAAGGAACGGGGGGAGCTGGGATGGGGCTGGAGGCTGGGGCCTGGGGGCCAAGATCGTGTTGGTGGCTGTGCCAAGGCAGTCGCCTCCTTCCCCCACAGCCGGGACACAGATCCAGGGCCCTGCCCCGCACAGCCCATTCTGCTCCCCCAGCCCCGGCCCTGGGTGGCTGGAACCCCTCGGGGAGCAGTGTGAGGGGGCAGTAGGGGGGACAGAGCTGCCAGGGCCACAGACTGTGGAGTGGGACTTGGCCAGGGAGGAGAGAGAGTGGAAACTCTACTTGGGCCAGGAACTGCCCCTATGGGGAAATGGGAGTGTCCAAAAGCTGTCCCAATGGGAAGATGAGAAATACCGAGATCTGTCCCAAGTGGAATTTGAGAGAGACCAAGAGCTGTCCCATGTGGAAGTTGTGACATGCCAGGAGCCTTCCCAAAAGCAAGATGTGAATGTCCAAGAGCTGTACAAACGGGACGACAAAAGAGACCAAGACCTGTCAGAAGGTGAGATAGACCCAGAGCTGTACCACTGGGAATCTGAGACACACCAAATGCTATCCAAGTGGCTGGACATGGGAATCCAAGAGAAAAACAGCGACAAAATGTTTCCCCAGTGGGAACATTCCATTGACCAAGAGCTGTCGGAAGGAGAAGTCAGACAATATCCAGAGTTGTCCCAAGAGAGAAGCGACAATGCCAAAAGGGAGTCACAGAAGAACTGGGAAGGCATCACCATCCACACCATTTGGGTCAACCCCAAGTACCCACAGCTCCTGCAGGACCCTGATGCTGCTCCCCAGGACTCGGCAGAGGCGGCAGCTTCTCCAGCCTTGGCTGAGCAGGTGAAGGCAGCAGGGGCACAGAGCCAGGGCCCGGCCCCACACAGCCCCTGCTGCCCCCCAGGCCCCTCAGCCCCCCAGCCGGGAGCCCAGGCCCCCGGGGAGCCGCCGGCTCCCCCCAGGAAACGCCCGTCCCCCTTCAGGCGGGCGCTGCGGGGGCTGCTCTGCTCCTGCCTGAGGCCACGGCCGGACAGTCCGTGCCCGCGGCAGGTGGCAGATGGCCCGGAGCCTGCCCAGGGCCTGCCCGGGGTCACACGGGCTGCCTCTGGTGTCCGGGGGTCAGGGACAGCAGCTCCTTGTCGGGAGAATGGCCTGGCTGAGGGTTAGGGCTTGAGAGGCACCGGCCATGCCAGAGCCAAGGGCAGGTGCACAAAGCCTGGGGAGAAGGAGCTCCTGCTCGGAGGGGACACCAGGGATGCAGGAGTGACAGCCACAGGGACATTTGGCAAAACTTCCCAGATGAGGAAGAAACTCAGCAACTGTGCTGAAATCGGCTCCAGCTGGGGAAAAGGGACTTCTGGCACAGGGAAACGATGACCATCAACTCCTGGCCCAGTGACCCCAGAAACCCAGCAAGAAAAAAGGAACCTCTTCAAAAGAAAAGAAAGACTGAGCACAGAGAAAGATTGGCTTCCATAAGAAGCAAAGTAATCTTATATCAAATAGAAGAAAATATTAAGATATACATATTAGTTAATTATAAATTAGTTAATAATATTAGCTAATGGTAACAGAAACTATTACATTAATATTTAATAAATAGCAAAACCATAATACTTTTATAACATACAAATTATATATTCCATATTATTTAATATTTATAATACCTGTACATATTTATTAATAATAACTATATTTTGAATATTATATATCATATATATGATATAGAACATTATATATTGCATATATATGAATGTAATATCTAAGTAGTTAGATATGATACTATAAAAATACTAAAATAATTTTAAAAGAAAATAATGTGTGAAATTAGTAAGAGAACCATATAACTGGGAGCCAATGAAAATGAATGCTTTGTTTGCTAAAATGTATAAACAGTGAAAAGTTTTGATAGTCACTGTGCTGGCTTTGTGGATTTGCCACCCAGCACCTCCTTCTGTGCAGAGCTGTAAATAAAGGAAATTCCTGAGCTCTGTGTGGGGATTGGCTTCTTGCACACGGGGTGGAAGATTCGGCTTTGGGACAACAGCTTTGCCATGGACACGCTGATAAAAGATGCTGCTTTTCCAGCCACGCTCACCTGTGCCCGGCCCATCTCGGGAGCCAGACGGGCGCAGGCAAAGCAGCAGAGATCTGAAACTGAGACAATCCCAGGGCAGCCCCGAGAGCCTCTCTGGGAACCAGCAGCAAACACAGAGGGCTCCTCTCCGAGCTGACTCCCCGAGTCCCTGCACCCAGAAGTTGTCCTCCAGGTGTTTGGGGAATCTCCTGGGGCTGTTTGGACCAGCTGTGTGCTGTACCCAGTGCACGCCCAGCAAGGTGAATTCCCCCACAGGGACAAGGGCGGCTGGTTTGGAGGTGTTCCTCAGTCCCTAAAGAACCATTTGTTGGGTCATTGTCCTGGCTGGGTGGCCAAGAGCAGCCCCCCACAGTGACACCCTCTCCTTTGGTTTGTCCCTCATTTCCCCCCCAGAGGCTTTCAGGTGGCCTCGCCAACTGCAGCTCTGGACATTCCAGCCCCTCCAGCACACCCAGAGCTCAGGGCAGTGCCCTGCACACTCCCAGTGGTGCCCTGCACACCCCCACGCTGCAGTGTGCTTCAGCTGCCTGTAACGGGGCCTTGCCTGTTTGTACACTCACCATGGTGCCCTGCTTGCACACCCCACTTGTGCTCACACTCCTCTGCACACACCCCCTGCTTGGATTCTCCCACTTATGCTCAGCACACCCATCCCACACATACATCCCTGTATGCCCCCACCCCTGCACCTGGCGATCTGGATGGATGTGGCACCTTGGGATGTGCATTAGGGGTAGTGATGGTGGTGCTGGGATGATGATGGAACTGGATGGCCTTGCTGGTCTCTTCCAATCTTGATGATTCTGTGACTCAGGGACTGCCCCGACCCAGGTGCAGCACCCTGCACTTGGCCCTGTTGAACCTCATGAGGTTCCAATAATGTGTACTTGCCTTTGCAGAATATTGTCATGGAATAATTTTGTTTCTGAAAATAAAGCCCTCAACTCTTTAACGAACCCCTTTGAAAAGGAGGATAGGAATCATTCACAAGGTCTGCACTGCCTTCCAGTAGAGCATCAGAGAGTGGAGTGTGCCGGCTCTTTCTCCCTTGGAAATCCACTCGGGAACCTGTCCTGGCAAGAGGGCAAGAAATTGCTTTGTTCTTCACAAGCTGCAAAATTGGCCACTGAGGGCCTGAGCTGTACAGAGTTGCTTGCCAAGAGAATAGGAAGTATTGTATTGCATTGTAATGCCAGGCACAGGAATTTGCAGTTGGCCACTGGCATGTTCAGGGCTTGCACACACATTTTTGCTGATTATCTCTAACTGGCTGTGGACAGTGATGTTATCTGCCCAAGGAACCTGCCGCTGCTGCTGATAACGTTAGACAGCTCAAATATCTGCCAGAACCAGATGACAACTCTCCATTTTTGCCCATTTATCTCGTGCAATTTTCATATCTTTTTTATCAGTTTAGTTTATTTAATTGTAGAGGTTGTTAGTTGTCCTGGAGAAAAATCACTGAGAATGTAAGTTTCAAAGTTTGGTATTAAATCCTGGTGCTACTAATGTCTGCTGATTTCATTCTACCATTTTATTTTTGTACTAAGGAGAAAAACCTAGGAAACTCTCAGAGCTACATAGACTTTGCTACTAATTACAGTGGTCAAAGTGACAGGAGTGGGGAAAATTGTCCCCTAATAACACAAAAACAAGAGCAAATGAAAAGGAATTTCCAGCCTGGGACAGAACCAGCATCTCTCAGACTCCTGAAATCTGTCCTCTATTACTGCTATTTTGCTAATTAGTGAAATTACAACAGCTGTAAAAATTATGTAGCTCATGCCTGAACTTACTGCATTTCATTCAGATTTTTAAAGGTTAATTTAAAGTAGGAAATCTCTTTGTAACCTCTGAAGGAAAAGAACAAAATGAAATTACCATTACCCAGGTAACAGGACTAGAAATAGATGCGGTATTAGTCAACTTAGCATGTACACCCTGCAGCTTGAACTCAAATGCAAATCTGTTCTGTTTCCAGCACAGCAGTGGCCTGGCTTCCCACTGCTTTGTGTGCAGATTTCCCCAGGGAATAAGCTGTGCAGCTTTGCCAAGCCGATATCCCCGAGCAGTGGGAGCTGAAGCAAGTGACTCATGACTGCAAGACGACAGCATGTGATGCAAGACACACACAGGACAAACTGCTGAGAGATGCAGTTCATGACTGAGAGGTTTATTCCCATTGCCAGGAAAGGCCTTGTTCTTTACCAGCTGTTATCACGTTTCATAAAACAAATATGCAGCGTGTGCAGAATTTCTGACCCAAAATCTTAAGTCAAACGATTTTCAAGGTTAAATATCAAAAAAAAAAGGTACAGAAGTGTCTGTGAAATCAAAGAGTTAAAGGCAATGAGGTATCACCAATTCCTTCATGTTTTCCCCAAAAGTGCCTTAAAAATTAAGCAAAACAAAAACATTTGTATGCATTTCTCTAAAGCTGGTGTCCTGACCACAAGTTGTACTGTGTCACCCCATAACTGCTTGCATCTCCTGCTTCTTTGCTTCCCAGAGCAGGGTTCTGCTCTGCTGCTGAAATACATTTGTGGATAAAGGGGTATTTCCACTTACTCGGCTACCCCTTAAATTATTCTATGAATTATAGTTATTAAAAATCAAGGTCAAAAAGAGATAACTGGAATTAAACTCCTAACAATGAGTTACTTTTCCCCAGTATTAGGTAGTGGGTACTAAGTGCGATAGAACTGGCTCCTGAGGGTGCAAACATGAGCGTTCAGGACAAAACTGCAAGCTAATACAACACACTTTAGCTCCCTTAGCCAAGCAAAGGAGGCTTCTTGGTTTTCATCAACTTCAACTATTTTATTAAATGGACACTGGAACCAATATGTGCAGACATCAGCATCAGCCAAAATATTTGTTATGGGGAGTTATGGGGAGTTGTACCAGCGTAAGGAGTGCTTTAGCTTAGAGTTGCTCAGCACAGTGGTCTTGCATGTTTTTATAAAAAGCTGTATTTTTAGTTTCTGAAGGAGATGAGGATCAATAATACCATGCTACACAGTGCTGTTCAGCTGTGGCAAGTTGTGACAGCAATGCAGCATTTAAACAGAATTTTGTTATCACTGGTCCGTCTCTCAGCTTGACACCCAGCCCCTTGGATGTTACCCCAGAAGCACTTCCATTTACCTCAGTAAAACAATGGATGTGAGGATTGCAAAGACGGGGCCTGACATTTGGAGGCAAGAATGCTCAGAATATATGGAGCTTTGGCAAGTCAGTGACAGAGAACAGGTTTGAGTCAAAGTGTAAGTGAATACACAGCCCACTTGATCTTCTGATTGTGTCATCCCTTAATATTGACAGTTCCTGACAAAGTTAATCACTTTAATGAGGCCGAGTGAAAATTTGGCATGAAACGAGGATAACGGTGCCCTCCTACATCAAATGTTGCTAATACTTTATGGCAATTATCACAGTCATAAATTGGTACTTTACAATCTGTCTTAGCAAACATTCAACTGAAAAGCAAAAATCAGGATCTTAAATCCAAATGGCTTTCTGACTGAGGAATGCACAATTAGATGTTGTCTAGACATGAGCAAAGCCTTTGACATTGTTTCCCATGGAATTCTTCTGGAAAAAACCTGGCTGCTTGTGGGTTGGACTGGTATACTCTTCATTGGAGCTGGGAAAGTGTCTGGAACATGAGGCCTAGGAGAATCTGAGGGTGGTTAGCCTGAAGAAAAGGAAGCTCAGGGGTGACCTTATCATTCTCTACAACTACCTAAAAGGAAACTGTAGGGGAGTTGGTCTCTTCTCCCAAGTAACAAGTAACAGGACAGTAGGAAAAGGCCTCAAGTTGCAACAGGGAAGGTTTAGATTGGATATTAGGAAAAAAAAAATCTTCACTGGAAGGGTTGTTAAGCACTGAAACTGGCTGCTTGTGGCCCAGTCACCACTCCTGGAGGTATTTAAGAGATGTGATGTAGTGCTTAGGGACGTGATTTAGTGGTGGACTTGACAGACTCGATGATCTTAATGGTTTTTTCCATTTTCATGAGATTCTATGATTCTAATTATTACTCTCTGATGGTCCAGTTCTGCCACCTTCAAGACTTACTGAGAAAAGCAGTGGGTATTGATACTGTTTTCACATAACTGTGACCTTTCTATTTTCTGTCAGATCTATGATGATTTATGGAATCCATATACAATGCACAAAATCTGATTTAAGGCGCTCTCTATGCATCTTCTATCAAGCTCAGTGTATCAAATTCTTGGCAGCCCCACATCTTTCCCATTGTGCTTATATTGAAAATCTGGGCTTCACGAGACCTAGGTTGGTAAAGTCTGTCCACTGTTCCAAAATAAATTACACATAGCTATCAATATTTATAAAATATTTCTTCCAGTAGTTATGAAAAACAAACAAACTGAAAATGGAACCTCTTCAATCTTTTAAAGCAATCTCTTCCTGTGTGTTTCATAACCCTTTTCATAACGGCAGCAACCCCTCCATTATGGAAACTGGTTTATTCCCTTCTGCTCCCTCACTGCTCTGTGTCATATGTATGTGCAGGCTGTCATTAGAGTTGAGCTTTCATTAATCTAAAGAAACCATTTCCTGCTAGGCTGTTTGTCCTGAGCCTTGGACCCTTCTTACAGACTCTTGCATTGTGCCATTGTTCCATCTTGAATAAAACACCACCAGTTCCAAAAACTTGGCAGTACTTTCCCAGAGACCCAACCAGTGCCGAGTATGACTGGAGGGGTCCAGGATGGCTTCCTATATCTGGCTGTTGTTTATGCAGTCCAAAAGGTGATTACCTTTATTGCAATATTGTGACATTGTTGACCCACGTTAAGCCTGTTATTCGCTGTAATCTCACCATATCTTCATGCATAGTGAGCTGGAGTTCCAAAGGGTAACAACACAGATATAGGAAGGCAGCAGCCTGTGCAATAACTGGCCCAGAAGGATGTTTGTCCTGCCTGCCCCAGGAGCAAGGAAGGCAGGGAAAGATGTGCATCTTCCAGAACTGCTGGCTGGACAACTCTCATGTGTATTCTTGCCTCAGGTTTGCCACGGGGTGTGTTTGTGGTGCATTGCCAGGCTGAGCAAAGAGTGAGGAAGATATGAGAAACATTTAGTTGAGTTGTAGGAGAGGGTAGGAGGAACATTTGTGGAAGAAAGATTGCCAGTTGTTGATAAACTGTGGTCTTTTTGACTCTTTCTTGATCGAACTCTGATAAACTGCTCCTCGATTTCATTATTTCCAACAAATGTTCTGCTCTGATCAAGCAGATCTGGTTTGAGGGATCAGGTTACCTTAAAGAACCATAGAACTCCATGCACAGTCCACTGAGAGGCCAGGAGCTTGAGGAGGGATCATCCAAGCAGCTCTACAGCAGCAGCTGTAGTAGGAAGCTGAGAGCAGCTGCTCTATCGCTGACATCTTGATCTAACCTTCCCAGCCTTTTCCTTTTTTTTCTTAATGAATCTTTCTGTCATCCATTGAACGGTTATTTGCTCCTCACACAGTCTTAGTAATCCCCAGATTTGGGGGAATACCTGGGAGTTATTTTATTTGAGAAGGATAGCACAGTAGGAAACATGATCACTATGAAATTGAAGCTTAGCTTCACTTTTTTTGTGAGACACACAGTCCTCTTTATGAGGGAGAGGCCTGACTTCTTAAAGAATAAATATGGCAAAGTCTGTAAAAAAAACACCGCTCAGAAATTGTGTACTCACCTTTAGATGAGCTGCTTTCTGGAAGGGAAGGAGAATTATTTCCTGGCCTTTGTTTTGCTTAAGGCAACTTTTTTAGTGTACGGACACACAGATTCCCCCATACTTTGAAAAATGTTAGGGCTAGATATTGTTGAGTCACAGACATTCTGTGTATGCAGGCTCTACTCCTTAATCCATTAAAAACCATCAAGAGAGGCTTAAGATATTCCTCTGGGGAAAGCATAAAATTTTCTAGGAACTGGATTTTGTTGGACATTTCAGAGTATTAGGAAGAAAGTAGCAACCCACACAGAACTGGTGTGTGTGTGTGTGTCTTTGCTTACAAGGTCAAAGTGGTGCAATAAGAACTAATGCTGAGCAAAGGATGGAAACCAGGGAAAAGGGGGGAAAATCTGTATTCCAACAATTGTCCTCTAAGCTGGAAGAGCGGGAGCATACATGACGCAGATAATTCATTGCTCTGGCCCTCCATGGAGATGCATTGATTTCTGCAATTCAAAAAAAGAATGTATTGAAAGGCTGAAGCAACAGTTTGTAGTAAGGCTGGCCTAGAATAAGCCTTAAGATTTTTAACACAAGTAATAACTGAAGAGAGAACAGTATGTTCCCTCATTTTCCAACAGATTACTTATGATGAGGAAAATACTCTTTCACCTTAAGAAATAATCACGCTATTTCAAGAGTCGATTCAAAGCTATCCACGAAGAAGAACAAGAGGCATCAGGTGCCATTTCTTGTTGTGAGCTGTGATTGAACCTGTGATGGTCAATAATGACAAATGGCCACAGGAAGATGAAATTCCCAAACACATTACCAAGTCCCATCTCAGCAGAGTCTTGATGTATCGTAGCACTTACCAGCCAACGCGTACATCTTCTTTTACTCTTTGGCAGCTCTCAGAAGGGTTTTTTTCTTTTGGGTCAATATCACACAATTGCACTCACTTCAGAACCCAGCTGTGAGGGTGGTGCTCTGTCAGGGCACCCACAGCTTGGGCCAGCGTGCCACCTCCAGGCATTGCTGCCTGTGACCTCTGTGACTCCACAGGTTTTTCTGAACACTTGAGGAAGGGAAACTGTCGCACAGGAGGAATGTTTGTGCCTGTCCCGGCTTTCCAGAGGGATGTGGGCAACTGTGGGACATGACCCTGGCACAAGGGTGCATGCTTTGTCCACCCCACTGTACCACTGTAACCCCATAACCACTAAACCACGTCACCCATTGTCAGACCCAGACATCCCTTAAACACCTGCAGGAATAACTCCATTGCTTCCCTGGGCAACCTGCTCCAACGTCTGAGCACCCTAAAACTGCGAAAAAATCTGAATCACCTCTGCCTCAGCTTAAGGCCATTTCTTCTAGTCCTCTCACTGTAGGCGTGGGGAGATGAGACTGGCCCCTACCTCACCACAATCTCTTCTCAGATAGAAAATGCTCCTTTACTGTGCCCAGTCCTGGGCTCCTCAGGGCACAAGAGACATGGAGCTCCTGGAGCAGGTCCAGCAGAGGGCAATGAGGATGAGTGGGGGACTGAAGCATGTCTCTTATGAGGAAAGGCTGAGGCCTGTTCAGGTTCGAGAAGAGATGACTGAGAGGGACCTCATTAATGGGTATAAACATCGGGTATAAATATCTACAAGGGAGCTGTCAGAGGACAGACCAGGCTCTGCTTGGAGGCGCCCAGCACGGGGACGGGAGGCAAGAGGCAGAAACTGATGCTCCGAAGTTCCACCTGAGCATGAGGAAGAACTTCACTTCGCAGTGGTGACCGAGCCCCGGGACAGCCAGCCCAGAGAGGGTACGGAATGTCCTTCACCGGACATATTCCAGAGCCGTACAGACACAACGCTGTGCCGTGTGTTCCGCGCTGGGAGGCAGGTCCCCCCCAGCCGTACGCACCCCGCGCTGCCCGCAGCGGCGGGGCGAGGCTCAGGCCGCTCCGGCCGTGTCG